>VWZP01002027.1:1006159-1457300 GCA_013396995.1 Dicaeum eximium | reverse complement strand
ATTTTGTGTCCCCCTCCCGCCGCGCGCCTCACAGATGGGCACCGGCGCTGCCCGCTCAGCACCGCGGTGCTGCCCGCGGCTCCCCTCAGGGGCTGAGCGGGCGGAACTCCTCGTGTCTAGCAGGACCGGGCCAGGGCCGGCGGGGAGGGGGTTGAAGTTGGCGTGCGGAAGTGGGTTAACCTCAGGAACTGATGGCAACACCTGTTTGTTGCCGTGTTTTACAGGGATTATCGCAGCGATATGTCCGCTGGTGTCATGGACCGAGGCCTGGAGAAGAGCGCCGAGCCGCCAGCTGGGCTGAGGGATGTTGAGCTCTGCCAAACCTGGATCGCCTTAGCAGGAGGAAGAGAGTCCCTCAGCCAAAAACTGGATCGCCTTAGCAAGAGGAAGAGAGTCTCGGCTCTCCAGAGGAGCGAGATTTAGGGCGTCTGGCAAGCCTCCCGACGGTCACCGTGAGGCCACTGCAGCCATACGGCTGGCCCAAACACAGCTGAAATTAGTGCTTTGATTTATTCATCACTTGACGCCTTCAGCCACACTTCCAGTTTGCTCACTGTGCTAAATTCACTGAGGGTGGAATGTTTCTTTTACAGCCGAGAGTGCTTTTGCCTGTTGCCTGTAGAGAAAGGACCCAGGCGTTTACAGTTATGACTACTGATAACTGCAAACACAGCTCCGATCATCATCTTGTGTTTTACATGTAGTCAGACTGTGTTGTGACAAGGAGAAGACTATGTGATACTTGCATACGCCTACTTGAACAGATGCAAATGCAGATCTTGCCTTGGTCTCCTCAGAGTACCCAGGAGAATCCTTTTAGCTCCGGTTATATTGACCGACCCTATCACTCGGTATAATGACATAAAATGAGCAGGAGGGAAGCAAATTGAATACCAACAGTAGTGATTTGTATCCTAACTGTGTGCATGGACTCAGTGAGACCCAAATTCTTTGGTGCAAGGTGCCATCCAGGCACCACACAGAGGGTATATGTGGTTGTGAAAAGAAAAATTGGAAAATAGCCTTAATGGTGAAGCAATATCAGAAAATATGGCTAATGGTAAAATTTATTATATGCTGGAAAATTAAATTCACGAGGGAGGTTATGGAAACCTCACAGATTGGGTAGGGGTGTAATTTTCTATTAAATTGCTAAGTGGAAAATCCCAGAGGCAATCAATATGCTACTTTTGGAATTTTCCTAAACTTCTCTGTAAGACTTTATGAAAGGAAACTGGGCTAACGTACTATTTAAAATCCTGCATTACATATTTTTGGGAGGATGCTGAAGCAGCAAAGGTAGATGGATGTCATATGCTGTTTGCTGGATTTTGTGGGTCCAATTAATCTCTGGTACAGAGCAATGAAGCTGAGTCTGAAATGCAGCAGCAGTGTGCCTAATTTTTTTCCTACAAAAAGAGTATTTTCTTTCTTTTTTTTCCTCCCCAAAAAGTATGCTGATTCCTGTCTGCTAACTAACTTTATTTACAGGACTTTGAGCATTGCTGAAACTGTTGTGTTTGACTCTCATCCTTGCTGGGACAATAGGAGAATTTTTATAAAGCATAAGGCCCTCATTTACAGTTCAGCTCACATGATGAGCTTTATCCTGCATTTGCCAAAGGAATGTGCTACAAAAATCTTTTCTGTTTTCCTCTGTTACTCAATTTTGTGAAACATTTTGGGGTATAATTTATGAAAATGTGATGGCAGTGTTTTATCAGCTGCTCTCTTACTGTTCTTAGTTCTTCCTTCCCTGTGCTGATATTTTGCTTAAAGGGACACTAGTGGTTTTAAATGGCACTTCAGTCTGGGCAATGCAGTTTCCAGTAATGTTTTATAAGAGTTAGCACATCCCCTTTTTCACTGATATTTCTCATTTTCATTTTTGTGAATTACAGAGATCCATCCTTTTCATGCAGAATAAGCCTGATCCTGCAAGCTAGCCTAATTGTGGCCACTCAGATGAATAAATCTTGCAGCTTTCATTTCTGAAAGTATGACCCAGAGTGGATACCATGGCCCTGATCCTGCCATCTCGTCTGCATAAAAGTGAATTAGAAACTAGGACAAGGTGACTTTAGGTCAAAGTCTTGTAGTTATCCACACAACACGTAGGAGGATCCGGTAGCTGGAAACAGCTTTCTGTCCTGCACTATTGGTGTTTCTCAGCTGGGACTTAAAAAACTACACAAACTCAAGGGCTGTTATGTGCAGGGAGCTGTGAGCCTGTTGGGCATTTTGGGGTGGGCATCCTAAAACTGGACTGGGATCATCTGCTCGTTTGTCACAGGCCACCATCGCATTATTCCAGCTGGGGAAATGTAGAGCTGAAAGTCCTCTTTATCCCCTTAGAATGGCTGCCTTGTGTCACCCTCGGTAGTCACTGGCTGCATTGCTGTGGCAGCCAAGTCACTTAGGATAACATGCACCCTGGCTCTGGGGGGAAGGCAGCTTTTAATTTCATCTTTTATTTCAGTTTCTGTCTTGGTATCATGTTGTTATTATTACATATTAAAAACCCATAGATCTTTTTTTCTAGTGAAAACATGAAAATTTCTGAGCATTTTGCATCTATTCCTGAATGGTTTCAAAGTATTTCCTCAAACCATTAACTGAGTAATGTGTTTTTCAAAATGCCATGAAATTAGCCAACTAAATAAGAGCCTTGTCTTGCAACATGTCCCAAGTCAGTATGATCATGCCTGATTATTTCTTAGTTAACATTTTATTATGCTTCAAGTTACTTTCAAAATATCCCCTCCCCATTCTGATAGTAATTTTTCCAACAATTTTTTGGTGTGTAAAATACTTTCCTTTTTAATTTCAGATCATGAGCTGATTAATTAATCTAGTAATATTTCAGTAATAAGAGCAGCAGTGTTCTTCACACAGAATGTCCCAGACTTTTTCTTTGTTTACAGGTGTGTTCAGTTCATCATAATATTTTATTATTCAGAAGTAGGATGGTATGGAACAAGGATGACTAAAGAGTCCTAGAGCTGAGGAGAATTAAATAAGTGTGCTAAGAACCTCTTCAGCTTTTCAGTTGGAAGAATTATACTGGAGAAAGTCTTGTAAACTCAGTGATTTGATCTGAAGCTTAAAGTCTGATGTCAAGGAACTCATGTGAGGCTGTGTGAAGTGGGAAGAGGCTGCTGACTGTCATATTAATAGCACCATGATTACCACTCATCTTGGAGCCTGACGAGGTCCCATGTGGTATTAGGAGGCAGGAGAAGGATGAAGAGGTAAATTGGAGACCAGGAGCTGCACAGGTGACAGGTTAATAGGTGAGTTATTTTGGTTAGTTATTTGTAATGAATGGCACTGAGGACTTTATAAACTGTAGTAGTGTTTCCAGTGGTGGTTTTGTGGTCATATGACATATGTGGGCAGTACTCAGCCAGGATGACAACAGGCCACATTGTGCTGTGCTGTCTCACTACAAACCTTCCCTTTCAGCAGGCTCTCATGCTAGCATATCCAAGGGCTGGGTCATTAGAAAGGAAGGTGTCTGGATGTCCTAAAGAATTCTGAAGTCAGGAGTGCAGTTTAACTTGTTTTCCAATCCTCCTTAAGATTTCCCTGTACCATTTGAGTCACAGTTCTTGACCTTTCATGTCTCTGTCCTTACTCTCATTTTCTTTTGGAACACAGTTTTGAAATGTCTTCTTGTCCATCCTGTTGCTTGTTAATCTTTCTCATATAAATTTTAAAGAAAAAAAATTACAGGACAGACCAATGTTTTCATCTGTTTGCCAGCTTAGAGAGACCAAAACATTCCAGAACAGTTTCAACAATAAAGGATATAACTGAATCTATGTACAAAGTGTTCTTTGTGTGTGCAGTCACAAACCCTCTGAATACTTCCATATCAGAATGCAAACCTTCTGAACATTTCTGTATCAGAATGCAAACCCTCCTTTGACTGTAAGGTTGGACTTTTCCCCCCTCTGTGAATTTATGTACAGCTTGGACTAAGGCTGCAAGGAAGGGCACTGTATTCTAAGAGTCAACGCTTGATGGTGATCCGCTCTGATCCAATACTTGTGGGATAATTGGATATTAAGATCTTAAGTCATCCCTAGGACAAACCAGTGCTTGGATTTGAATTCTGGGAATGGAGAGGAAACTAAGGTGTGTAAGCAACAGATGTGGTTGAAGGATGAAGAAGAAATGGTCTCAACAATGCTCTTTTTTATGAAAGAGGAGGTAGAAGAGTAAAAGAAGTCTGCCCATATACATGGACATTCTCTGCTTCTCTGCAACATGGAGAAACCATGGCCTGAACTAATTTTGCCCTTACAACTCAAGTGCTTCAAGGGAGCTGAGGACAATGTGAGTTGGGCTTGTTATTTTGCCTAGAAATTTGAACTTTTGTGCTACATAAAGAGTAACAGTGCTTAGAAATTTTAGTCTGGATGTGTCTTTGCATCACTACCGCTTCTGCCTAACAGATGAAATATAAAGCCAGGCTGGTGTCCTCAGAAAGGGCACATTTGAGCTTTGGGTCATCCCAAAGTCAGTGTCAATCATGCCAGCCCAAGCACAGCAGTCAGCAGTCCCAGTTCTGATGGATGCTGCAGGCACAAATTGCAGCAAGCTCAGCTGAGGGTCCAGCAGCCCAGCGAGCCCCCTGCTAGAGAGAGTTCCAAGAGGGTCATGCTGCTAATCATTCCTCCATTTTTGTGTCAGTTTGCTGCAGCCACAGCAGCTGAAGGCAGACGTAAGAGTGCAGCGATGCAATCGCTGGAGCTACGGATGGAAAACGAATGCAGCATCAGCTACAGGAACAAAAGCATCTAACACCATTAGACGGCTCCTTGAGGCTGCGGGATGAAGCCCAGGCACAGCCATCCTCTAAGTCCTGACTGAGCCTGATGTGGGGATGTTGTGCTGTGCTCCCCAGCCCAGCCTCTCGCTGTTTCCAGCTTGCCACAGGGACTTGCTCTCCGTGTCTCGATTCTGCCTTGATCCTCTTCCATTTCTCTTGCCACACATTAGTAAATGCACTTGCAGTAAAATCAATGGGAGTTTGAAAACTAAAAGTAATGTGTGCTTTGGTATGCTACTAATCCACTTATTTGGATCCTCTTACTGCTCCTCTGGGCTGCCCTGATCCTCTCTATCAGCCCACCCAGCTGCTCTGATCTGTTCTCTAAACTTCTGCCGTGGCTATATTAGCATCCCTGTCAACTCACAGGGCTGCTGCCTCGGCACCATCAATCCCCTCTCCCAATGAGAGTTTCTCTACTAATAATCCCTATAGCTCAGAATACTGATGCAAACTAAAATAAATTCATGAAAAGTTGCTGCAGCTCCTACTAAGATGTTCTATTTTCCTAAATGTTTTCCAACAGTACTTACATTTCAGGCTGATGAAATAGCTTCAGACACATTCATAACCACCTGCCTGCTTTTCACTTCTAAAAAATAAAATTTCATTGCAAGGTACAATGGAGTTCAAAATCTAGTCACACATGCACTTTTTAAAGAGAGATTATGTGAATTTTAAATCTCTGTCAGGCTGGAGACTGACAACATCTGAAAAAGGTGCTTTTATTCAGCAGTAAGATACATACAGCAGCATTTTCATTAAAGTGACCCCCTCCGGATTTACCTTCAGAGGTGTGTAGATACTGAAGACTCCATCACCCATTCAATCCCTGACCTCTCTGCTGAGGCAGCCACTGCACCTGCATGAGCATTTTCTCTGAGATGGACACATCCTACAGGGATCAAACTGACAAAACAGAACTATGATCATTTAGTAATAACTTTGAGAGATTTCTTACCTGTGTTGAATAAAAGCTAATGAAATCAGAAGTACAATACTTTATGCTCAACCATTTATCTTCCATACACATTACAGTGGAAGAAAAATAGATATTTTTATGTGCTTTTATACCATCCAACAAGATTTATTTGGTGTGTGAGTGGTGTCTGTTAATACAGCTAAAATGTCTCAACCCCAAGGGATGTTAAGTGTAGATATTGCTCTGGGGAAGGTTGAAGAAAGAGACAATTGTATGGATGTAAAACGCAGTGCATGCAGTTTGACAACCCAGTCTGCATTTGCAGGGCTTAGTCCTGTAACTGCACCTTTCCTGGGAAGACTTTGTTGCTTGGGTACGTGTAGTGCAGACTGATGCTGGGAGTAAGGATGTTCAATGCTTCACATCATTTGCCCTGCACTGTTGGAGTGCTAGAAAGAACAACTACAAAAATACCAACAACAGCAAAAAACCAAGCAACAAAAAAAGGCAGCATGACCATTTTCCTCCAAGATATTTTGGATTCTTAAACAGCCACAAATGGCCACTGCTGTCAAAAAAGCCCAGTCTCCCTAGTGACATCTTGGGACCAATTCATTAGGGACTCTGATGACACAGTGCCATAAGCTAAGCTATGAATGCTGTTCCTGAAACAGCAGAATTTCCATCAGATATCTCACATATCGGCCAGTTTGGCAATAATTAGCTTTTCTTAAATGCAAAGCTTTTTAGAAGCAACAATGAGTTTTTACACCACCTCACCACAGTGCATTACAGAGGTGTGTTCTGGCAGACAGGAGTTGCAGGGATTGACTTGCCATGAGAACTAATCAAGTGATACTTTAAAAAGCAAAACAAACCAAATTCAAATGCTGCCTTCATGATACACAGATGTCATACACTTTGGAAGACTTATGTTTTTTGGAAATGTGGGAACTTTTTTCTGCCATTTCCTCCTCTGTGAGCTTTCCTTGTGTTTGCAGTGGGATTCGGACAACTGTGGTGGAGCACTACCTCAAATTTCTTCCTCAATCTTCCCTCTAGCTGAGTGTTTCTCTGACTGTGACCTCCTGGAGATTGTATGCTGTTTGGAAAGGTGAATAAGAAAGTGAAAGTCCAAAGTGGCTTAAATTGACTAAATGGAGGGGATGGGCCCATGCCCAATGTCAGGACTGTAGGGAAGTGCAGTTTGCAATCTTTAGCAGATATACCAAGATATCTGATAGATATCTGATATAACACCTGGAGGTGCCCTGTAGATGTGACAAGCTGGAGGTAGGCAAAGTAAATGTGGGGGCAAAGAATGGGGAATTGGGTGGGTTAATTCCTCCCAAAAAGTTAAGGACTGCTTTAATAAAAAAAGAAAACACAGACTGGGTGTATAGCTCCCTTTGCCAGAAGTGGACATACTTAGTCATGGTGTAAAGGCAATTTTATCCAATGTCTTCTTTGGTATAGTGTTTTGAAGATGACTAAAAGGAACCATGTACTTATTTGAAAAGGGTTTCCAAGAATCATCTGGGCCCTTGTTACTTGAAATGAGTTCTGAATCTTGGTCAGCTGCAAGGCATCAGTTCTGCCTCCTGTGTGTGAGTGAAAGCATATGCTGGCTGAACTGGGGGTTTCCCCTGCTTTAATATCAAATAGATAAGTGAAACTGGATATGTCATAAAGATATGACCTGAAAACAACTAAATGCAAACTGAATATAACCACTGAGAGCAGTCAAAATTATTCTGATCCATTTTACCACTTTGGCAAATAGATGACATCTGGGTTATTTGAGTGAAACTGGGTTATTTGAGCTGCCTTCAATAATCTGTCTGTAGGTTGACAGTTGGCTTGCAGCAGATAAAGCTGAGCAATCACTTAACCAGCTAGAAATTGGAATGAAACACCTCATGTATGTTTTAAGCTTCTATTTCTATTGCTTACAAGGCTCTTATGAATGTTCCAAGATTGTGAATAACTTCTAGATTTCCCTTTCCATTCTTGATTTCATATTTAATGTTGTGGAGGAAATTACTTCAAAGTAGCTTTGGGGTTAACTCTGTGGGGTTGTTCCAGAGGTCTGCAGAAACCTGGATCTAGGGAAAACATGGGTAACACTATTGCTTCCAGACCCAGGCTCAGTTGCTGGGAGCTCTCAAGACTCTGCAAACGTTTTGGGAAAGCTTAAAGGCCTGACTACAGCCCTGACAGCAAATATAATATTTATTAATCACATGAGAGACAGAAATACACGGCCATAGTGGTACCAAACCAGCGGGACTGCCCTGAAAAGCAAAACAGGAGCAGTAGAAAACAAACAGTCAAGCTTTGGATTTACAGCAATGATCTAATTGACTCTAATGAGTGGAGTAATGCCATGTATGATAAACTGTTAATTTGAAATACAGCTGGAAAAGCACACATTTCACTGTGTTAAAAATATCTTATACAGTGATGTCATCTAAGGGATCATTGCATGGATGAGGGGCTGGCACAGGGAAGGAATTGTCTGCTTTCACAACACGGTTAAACACTGTCCACACTCTGAGGGCTCCTCAGAACTGTGGTGACTTGGAGAAATCCTTTTGTACTGTGGAGGAACAGTTTCCATTACATGATCCAAGGATGAGCTCTCACACTGAGAGCTTTCCTGTGCACCATGAGTTTGTCCAGCAAGCAGAGCTCCAGATACCCACCCTAGAGCCAAGGAGCATCCATCTCTGAATGGAGACAGTCAGAGGATGAGAGATCCATAAGGAAGCAAAGAGGGACCATAGCGAATTGCCAGCATAGATATTGCCTCAGGAAGATGTTCTGAGGAACACAGGAGCTTTGAACTGTGTCCAGTCTAGAGCTGACCCAGCTATCTCAACAATCCATGTCCCTCAGAAAGTGCTGCCCTGACCTCAAGGCCAAGAGGAGTCAAGCAGATTTGCCATCCTGGAGATCAGACAGGAAGCAAGAGTGGAACTCTTCATGAGGTGTCAGTGAAAGAAAAAAGACACCACCTCTTTTTATACATTAGAAAGTTTTGTAATCTCTTCAAAAAGGGAAATCTCAAATGGATGGATTGCACCAAAGATTTTTTTACCTCTTTCCTTTTTTTGGGGAGATATTGGTGAATGTCCTCAAAAAACCAGAACCAACATAACTACATATTTGCATGCATACAGTAACTCTTTTGGGAGATGTAGTACTCTGTAGATTGCCACTTCTTGTCCATAGGACAAGACAATGTCTTGGTCACAGAGCAGATTTATATTACAGGATGCTTTGTTTTGGAGGCAAGAGAGCACAGAACCAGAAGTACTGGAAAAAGAGCAATTGTGAAAAGTTGAGTCATTGGTAGTGAACTTTTAGGCAACCTTTAGAGGTACAGCATTACTTTCCAACCTTGCAAAAGTTGTTTTATCAACATAAACTAATCAGCTGCTTCCTTGTCCCTTTTACCCCTCCCTGACACCTCATATTTTTTTTTTTAATAACTGGGGGATCTTTGGTCTAAGAGCCACCTGACAGTAACTGCATCTTTCTCACAAATACTGTGTGTGAGTTGGCTTTCCTCCTTCCTTTTGTACTGTCGCTAACTGAGGTATAATGTCTGTCATGGTTTAATCCCAGACAGTGCACAGGCTCTCTCTTACTCTCCCCCAGCCACAGAGGGATGTGTGAGGGAATCAGAAGAGTGAAAGTGAGAAGACTTCTGTATTGAAAGACAGTTTATTGGGACAGCAAAGGAAGAAAAAAAAAAAAAACAACAACTACTATAAAAGCAACATAATATACAAAACAAGTGATGCACAATGCAATTGGTCACCACCTGCTGAGTGATGCCCAGCCAGTTCCTGAGCAGCAGCTCCCAACCAACTTTCCCCCCAGTTTCTATATTGAGTGTGATGCCATACAGTATGGAATATCCTTCTGGTCAGCTGGGGTCAGCTGTCCTGGCCACCTTGTGTCCCCCAGTCTCATGGCTGGCAGGATATCAGAAGCTGAAAAGTCCTTGACTTAGTATAAACTCTGGTTAGCAAAAACTAGAACATCAATGTGTTATCAGTTATTCTCATACTTGATCCAAACCACAGAACTACACAAGGTACTAGGAAGAAAATTACCTGTGTCCCAGCCAAAACCAGGCCAGTGTCAGACTGGAGCAGGAAATGAATCAAGGTCTAAGGGTGTGTGTACTCCAGAGTAAATTGAGGGGGCAGCTGGCACTCTGATATAAGCATCTGGATTCGTTTACCATAAAGTCCACTACAGAGTATTCCTACAGCCTCCTGGCTTATGCCCTTACCCAAGTGTGGGCACATTCCCCCAGGACTCATACAGAGACACTCTTGGATGCCATCCCCACCAGATGTGATAGAATTTTCTTTTAGAGAACTATGAAAAGCGTAGGAGGGCTGTTCCTGCTTCCTCATTGCAAAGCAATTGCATTCAAGCCTGAGGTGAAGCAGCACATGACTTCTAAACCCAGAACCCTCCAGCCTGGGGTGAAACAACCCCTGTAAACCACTGTGCCATTTTCTACAAGGAAGAGTCGTGACACACAGCTCAGGTTATCTAAAGTGGGTGAAAAGCCAGTTGTGGTTACGACTCTCCAAAACAGCTACTGAAGCAATGGAGCTTACAGTGGGGAAAGACAAGGAAGAAATCTGTGAGGACCTAAAGGTGAAAAAAAAAAAATCTGAGAGGAGTTCTTATTCATTCTCCAAAGTGTTTTCTGTACCCTTTGGACTTCACAAGCCACAAGGTAGAAATAGCTGGAGAAAATCAGGTAAATAAGGAAAACAAGAGATTTCTTGATGTTGCTACCTGTGTCACAAATGCCGAGTGGCTGATGACAAAAGCATTTAGCTCTGGGATGTGCACACTGAGGTCAGTCCCTGCCAGCTGCCTCAGTATTCAAGGCCTGAAGGAAGCAGATGCCAGGCATCCCACCTTCCTACATGGCATTTGCACCCTGTGTGGCTGGCCAGTGACCAGCCTCATTGAATCATTTAGGTTGGAAAAGACCTCTAAAAGCATCAAATCCAATCATTAACCCTGCAAAGTCCACCAATAACCACATCCCCACGTCCCACATCTACACATCTTTTAAATACCTCCGGGGATGGTGACTCCACCACTTCCCTGGACACCCTGTCCCAGTGCTTGACAACCCTTTTGGAGAAGGAATTTTTCCTGAGGCTATGATTTATCTGATATTAGCTGTCATCTGCAACCAAGGCCCATCGCATGAGGCACTGTACAATCACACAGAGACTTTTCCCCAAAGATTTTTCAAGCTAAACAGAGAAGACAGCTGAATAAAGTACACGCAGACTCTCTTTAAAGAACCTGTCAAGCACCCCTTTGTAAAACCAGCTGTACTAAAACAGGGAAAGACCCCTGTAAAAATCATATTCCACCTCTTTTGCTACATTCCTTGATACAAAGCATCTATATTTTGTCTCTGTCTCATAATTACCGTCAACAACAAGCATGATATTACATGGATACTGAAGAAGCTGTTCCTAATATCCAATCTAAACGTCTCCTGGGACAAGGTGATGCCGTCTCCTCCCGTGCTGTCCCTTGTCACTCGGCAGGCGGGACTGACTTTAGCCCCGCCGCTCCTCCCAGCCACCAGGGAGCGCCCTGCGCCGGCGCGGCCTCCCCGGAAGTGACGCCGTTGTTTTCCTGCGGTACCGCCCGGGGCAGCCATGGACATCCTGAAGCGGGAGATCAGCAGGAAGCGCCAGCAGCTGGAGGAGAAGGAGCTCCTGGGGGTGAGACGGCCGGCACGGACACCAGAAGCCGCCTGGGGTGTGGGCCCGGGGGAGGGCGGCGGGGGTGAGGCGGGAGCGGCCCGGGATGGGCCGGGGAAGGGCGCGCGGAGGGCCCAGGGCCGGGTTTGCCAAAGCCAGGATGAGCCAGGATGGGATCGGGCAGGAGCCAGGAGGAGTTTGGGTGCGGGAATGCAGCCTGGCTTCAGCCTCTCTGTGTTCCATGGGCTTTTGGGGCTGCTCTAGTTCATTTCGGGCTCCGACAGACGGGAAAAGTCGGTGCGAACTTTGGTGAGCAGAGTGTGGTTTCTTTCCTCCCCACAGCCGCGTTCCGGTCGTACCCGGGCAGGGTCTGAGCTCTGTGTGTGTGTGAGCCTAAAAACCCCATACCCGGGCAGAGTCTGAGCTCTGTGTGTGTGTGCCCAAAAACCCCATACCCGGGCAGGCTCTGAGCTGTGTGTGTGTGCCTAAAAACCCCATACCCGGGCAGGGTCTGAGCTGTGTGTGTGTGTGTGTGCCTAAAAACCCCATACCCGGGCAGGGTCTGAGCTGTGTGTGTGTGCCTAAAAGACCCCATACCCGGGCAGGCTCTGAGCTCTGTGTGTTTATGCCTTAAAAAACCCCACAGTACAGCAGAGCCCCTTTCATGGGTGTCTAATTTTGAGTTTTGGCGTCAGAGGCTGTTGAACGTCAGGCAGAGCATGAAGGAAGAAATCTTAGTTTGTACTAATCAAGAAAAATCCTTCAGGGTGACCACATTTTCCAGTGTTGTGTGTCTGGAATGTCTTTTCAGGCACATTTCTACAAAGTTGCTCTGATCAAGCTTATAAAATACTGTGTATAAAGGTGATCTCTCCCACCTCCCTTGATTTCACGTCAAATGATGTGTTTAGTATGGTTTATCTAAACAACCTGGGCCTGGTTGTGCACATCTGAAGTGAAGCTTTACACCAAAGACCACCAAGGTCTTGCATGACAAAAAACTTGGGTTTTCTAACTTTTAATTCTGCTTATACATGTATCCTGCAAAATAACTCTGTATTGCTGATTTCAGAGGTGCTTCCAACTAGTTCCCTTTCTGTGGCAATGTAGGCATCTCTGGGAAAGGATGTAGCTGAATTCACCAAGCCAAGTAAGAAAGTTTGAGCCATTTTTGCTCCACCACACAAAACTGTGAACTGGTAACAGCTCTCCTCTCTTTTAGGGAAACAAGAAGTATTTCAAACGCAGTGAGTTAGCTAAAAAGGAGGAGGAGGCCTACTTCCAAAGATGTGGCTACAAGGTACGGAAGTTGTTCTTCCAGGACTTGGTGTGTTTATTTTGAAGTCTGCATTTTTTTTATCAACAATATCAATGTTGTTAATGATAATTGTTGTTCTTTGTTCAATCTGTTAATGTTATACATTAGCCTGTAAATGAGAAGCCACCTGGAGAGGTATGACTTTCCAAAACCATTTTCAATGCAGGAAAAGATATGCATGACATACAGCTACTTAAGTTTGTGTTATGGTTTGGCTTTTATTTCTTTTTGTTTGTTTGTTTGTTTGTTTTTATTTGTGGAAAGCATGAAGTGGCTCGGGATCAAAGCTTGTCTTCCTTTCCTATTAAATTGTGCTGTTAGGCATGAACACTAGATCTGATATAGCCACCTTCTTCCCCTTACTGAGAAAAATGGATACATTTGGATAATTTTATCCAGTATTCATTGTCAAAATGTCCAGAAGAAATCAGTATAGTGTGGGTGTGCATCAAAAAGATCTGCCAACTCTCCTAAATTTGTATTTGGGTTTTGGCCATTAACCACCCTGCACTGAAGCTGTGCAACAACAGCATTTATGTTCTTGCTGGCAAAATATTAGAAACAATTGGTAACCTCAGGTGCATTTTGCAACAAATGGGTGATCTGGAAGGCTTTATCTGCCCTGCAATGGTGTCAGGGCAAGAGTTTGCTGAAATGGAAAGAATGTTGTTGTCTTTTACAAGTGTGTGTGCCTGCCTGCCTGCCTGACGGGTGTCTGGGAGGGGGGATGCATTCCCTGGGGGAGACAGTTTCATAATGTTTGCTGTTAGAGGGCACAAATAGGAGCTTTGTTTTCAAGTGACCTTTACCCAGTTAGTGACTTATTCTGAAACCTTGATCTGTTTGTGCATATTTGAACATCCAATGCCAAAATGATTCTTGGAATGTGCAGCATAAAGTCATGGGAAAGCTCTGTGACTCCAGCTGCTCTTCCAAGTGCAGATGGCTGCCTGCTGCCTTGTGAGCATTAGCTGGAATTCTTCAGAACCTGATGTGGTTAAAGTGGAGTTACCTGTGCTGCTGCAGCACCAGTTTTGGTGTGAAATGCAACCCTGAAAATGGTTTTAAAATAAGTTACTTTGTTAAATGTAGTATCTTTTTAAAGCCTCCCAGATTTTTGCATTGGTTCTTTACTCTGTTAATGAGCCATGGAACACAGACTGATTTCCTTTTAAGTGCAGGTGCTTTTTTACTTTGCTTAGACTTAGTAAGTTGGAATAATTTCACTTGCTTGAAGAAAGCACTGAAACAAAAATAACAGTGGTAAAGATACTGCTTATAACTTGGAGACCAGCTGACAGAATGGATCAAATATTTTCTTCCAGTGCTGCTATCTCTTTATGATTTCAGGAATGTTTGTAAGTTAAAATTTTTTGTGTCCTTCTGCTCTGGGAATATATTTTAAAAGATTTTTTTACACTATTCTTCCGTATTTTCTGTCCCCTGTCAATTCCTCCTTCCCTGCATTGATGGAAATTTTATTTCCCCCCTCCCTTTATGTGTTAAACATTGATTTAATTGTCTTTCTCTTGTTCATTCCAAACATCTGTACTTGTAGGATTGATTTTTTTCTGTGTTTGCTAGTACAGCATTGAATGTAGATTTGTGGCTGAATCTTGTATCTGGAGCCCCAGGGGTGGATCCTGCCAGCCACATGGAGTCACACTGACACCTGAACAAGGCTGGCACCATGTCCTGAAAGGATAACAAAACCTATTAAAAAAAAAAAATTCTGTCCAGTACCTTCCTCAGATTGATCTTGATCAACCCAGGTACAGGCTGCCCATGCACAGGGAATGCTGCAGGCTGCTCTAGCATTATTTGGATTGTTTCCCTTTTAGCAAGTACAGAAAGGAAATAAATTAAGAAAAAACAAGATGTAAGTGAGCACTGAAGATGTTTCCTTATTATAGGAATATTACCACCAGCAGTCTGCTCCTGCTGTCAGAAGTGTTGAATTTGAGCTTATACAGGGAGCTGTAGTTACATGGCTGCTGTCTCAAAGTTACTTTGATCAAAGAGTTGTTTTGCATTATTAAAATACTGAATAATGAAGAAGGAATGCTCTCTTTGATTCAGGGACCTTCTTTTAGACTAAGAGGAGTTGTTAAAGATATCCTATTCCTATAAGGCATTGTGTCTTTTTTGTTCTGGTTTGGGTTTTTTTACCTATAAGAAACTGGCAAAGTTGTTAGAGAGGTGCATTACCTAAAACAGGGTTGGAGAGGTGCATTGCCTCTCCAAACCCAACAGAAACTGTGGATCACTGCTAACTGTGCTCAGCTCCCTGAAGCTGCAGGTAATAAACACTGGAACTGACACTGACCCTGGAAAAAGCAGCTCCACTCTTGCCCTGCTCTGGGTTTTCCTTCCTGTCCTTCTGCCTGTGCATGTGCTGGTCCTGGGGAGCTGGATGAGGAAGTGAAGAGGGCTGGGAACAGTACCAGTATTTGTGTTTGTCAGAGTATTTTCTGTTTGAAGAATTTCCCCATTCTGGTTCATCACACAGTGAGCAAATGGTCGTGCATGGGTAGGAAGGATGGAACAGGGGCAGGAATCAACAGGCAGAGGGTGGATTTGCTATTTTTGGCAACAGTGCTGGCATCAGCCTGCTAAAGTGACAGCCAAACTTCAGCAATTGTCCTTTCTGTTTGCTGGAGAGACTGCTTCCTGCAACCTGCAGAAGTGCTAGTTAATTACAGATACTATCAAGAACTTTTATTGTTCTGTGAGATGCAATTATAGACCATAAAACTATGAAACTAAAGGTTTATATTGTCATATTAAAGTCTGTGTTCCAGAGTTCTGTATCTTGCCATCATTTCTCATCAATATATGGGTTTGTTTCCATTGCACATGAGTAACTATGGCTGTTGAATGTAGGTACAGCAGCAGGAAGAGGAGGAGAAACCACTGGCTACATCAAATCCAGTGCTGGAACTCGAACTGGCAGAGGAAAAGTTACCAATGACTCTTTCCAGACAGGAGGTAAAATCAAAAACCATAAACTGACTCCTTGAGTTTACAGCAAATGCACCTGAAATTCTGTGTTAGGGCTGTTTCATCCAATGAGCTGTACTTTTTATGGCAGTTTTATTTAATAATGAGCTTCCATTTTTGCAGTTAGCAATTAATGATTGTCTTTGCTTATCAGGGCTCTGCTGTCCAATTGAATGCACAGGGAGGCACAGATGGGTAGAGCCTCACTGTTACAGGGATTTACACAGATGTTGTATAACATTTTGCAGCTCTTTCAGGGTGATACCCTGAATGTCAGCATTATTCTTGGATAGTACTGAACATGGCATGCTGACTTTTTCCAAGATTTTTTTCCCCTGAAATTCTTTTCTGTGTAACTTGTTGGTCTGAACACAAATTTAGAAACTAAGTTTTGCAAGTTCATCTTAGCCTCTAGAAGAAACAGTCTAAAGCCAGAGCAGCTGGGGTGTTCTCTGCCTTTTCTAATGATAAAAATGCATATGTGGATTTAAGTTGACAAATAGATCCACACTCCAAAGCAGAAGCAGGAAGTTCAGAAGTACAGAACACTCTAATCTTGGAAATACTGAAATTCACAGCTGAGGTCATCCAAGCGGGTCACACCTCCCCTTAATTTGTCAGGATATTCAGGTTTTTACAGGACTTGTAATGGGGGCTGTTGGTTTTGTGTTTAGTTTGAGGTTTGAATGAAGTTGAGGGAAACCTTTTCACTTCTGTTGTATCCACTTTTAAAGTAACTATCCCATTAGATTTTGGGACTTTGTATTTCCCAAATGCTTAATGATGGGGGTTTTCATCAGCAGATGAAATTTTCAGCAGATGATCTTGTAGCTGTGCTGGGACAACCTGCAGCCTAGTTCATATTTGTATTGCCAAGACAAATAGGTGAGTGAGATTATTGTCAAGTTCCTTTGTGCATTTGAAAATGGTTTTTAAGCTCTGTCAGAGGGATGATTTTTGTGTATTTGTTTGGACAAGTCAGAGCAGGAAGAAGTTTGGCTGTACCAAACAGCCTGGGATTTAATGCAAAATTTGGATCAGTAATATTTGGAATGACCTTTCACTGAAATACCGTGGGAATTTTATATTTAGATTGTAAAGTGTCTGGAACATTTTTCTACAGCTTAAAATATTGCCATTTCCTCTCCAGTCCAGCTCAGCTTGTTATTCTAAGCAAAGTAAATAAATCTGTCATTCTGGATTTTATTTTGCTTCCTTTATGCGTCAGGGAGTGCTTTGATTCTTTTCAGGTTATCAGGAGGTTACGAGAGAGGGGTGAGCCCATCAGGCTGTTTGGAGAAACAGATTATGATGCATTTCAACGTCTGAGGAAGATAGAAATTCTTGCACCTGAGGTGAACAAGGTAAGCCTGGCTCTTAGTTATTTATTTGAGGTGGGGTAATCAATGAGTAACCCTAGAAAAGTTACCAAAAATAATTTTCAGTAGCTGTTAATTTTCTGGAGGAGGGGGTAATAGACAGCAAAGAGGATATGTGCTCTGGTCTCTTTTTTTTTTTTTTTTTGCTGAGGAACGATGTTAAATATCAGAGTTTTGTGCACAATTACAATGATGTTAGAGAGTTCAGCCCTAGAAACCTACCAGGCCCTTGTCAATTGGAAAAGAGGCCTTCAGGTGGCACTAACACCCCAGCTTGTTCTGCCCCTGCTTTTTAATGAGTAGAGAACGTTAATTTACTGTTAAAATAATCCTGTGTTTGTGATTACGTGCACCTCTGAGAAGACACAGGTAAGTAAGAGCAGGACTGCATACTGTCTCTCTGGGATATAAATGATTTTTGAAACCTCTGGATTCTAGAGCTATAACTTGTTATTGAAGTGTCATTTTCCCCCTTTCCCTTTAAAGTATCCATCAGCTCAAAAGCTGACTGAAGATACAATTAATTTATTAATTTTGTCTTAAGAAATGATCAGTTAGGTAAGGAGATACAGTTGGGATTTGTTTTGCATTCACTGTTAACCAAATTAACAACCTTACTAACAGAGTGACAATTTGCATTTTCTTCCCTAATTTGTGGCAAACTGAATTGTTTTAAATGTCTTTCCTGGGGCTGCCCATAAAAGGGAAGCCTTTTCCTCTCCGAGTCTTTAAAATAAAGATAAACAGATCTAGAAATAAAAGCTCTGCTAATAAAAGCTTCTCCTCCAGTGACATCGATCACAGGAGCAGGATTAGGAAATAGAGGGCCCATAAATAGGGTTGTGCTGGATTTTTGTTGTGTTTCAGTCACTCCTGTTGCTGTCTAGGGGAATTCTGCATATTTCTTAGTCAACCAGCCTTGTGGTTCAGACATTTTTAGAGTGACTAAATGATTAATAGAAATGCTCCAGACAGCTAAGTATGATGATGGAAGAGGGGAGGTAACTGTGCATATCCATTCCCTGTGGAGTGGCTGAATTTATCTGAGGGTAAGACATGTCATACTCCTTTATAGAGCTTTATATTTTATGTCTCAAGATGAGAAGGCAAATCCTGAAACTGTGGTTAAGGCAAGTTTTGTGTTCTATTTGAAAGAACCTTTTAACTTTATATATATGGTTTGAAACAGATTCTGGTTTTTTAGTCACTTCTTCTAAAGTTGAGGGTTTTAAACAGTGAAGGTATATAAAACATTCTCCTGTGTTTAAATAATTTATAATAAAAGGAAACAGCATTATTGTTTTGTCTGGTACTGAAGGAATGAGACTTATTTATAGCTTTCTTCAGGGCAGATGTGAAGACTTGTAGAGCTGATGGTTATGGCCTGGGTTTTGTTTGTTTTGGGGTGGTTCAGTGCATTGCTTGGAGAAAATGACTTGAAGAAAGTCCTAGAGGCTGATTTCATCTTCCAGGCTTTTTTTTTTTTTTTTGGTGAAAATACTGTAAAAAGTATTTTAATATGTATGAGCCCTTCAGAAGTTCATGCACCTGCTTTTTGTTAAGTGCTGAAGCAGAAACTGTTCTTGGGGTTCAGTTAAATTCAAACAACAACCTTAAATCCTTTGTGTTTTTACAGAATTTGCACCTTAAACAGAAGTTGGATGCTCACAGTGACAGTACTGAACTGCTTTTATTTACTTGAGGGGTTTTTTTTTATAAATCAGTCTTTTTTTCTTTTTTTTTTTTTTCCTGTTTTCTAGGGCCTGAGAAATGACCTGAAGGCTGCTTTGGATAAGATTGATCAGCAGTACCTGAATGAAATTGTAGGCGGCCAAGAAGCAGGAGATGATGACTCCCAGAATGACCTGAAAGTCCATGAGGAGAATACTACTATTGAAGAACTAGAAGTATGGGATAGGTCATAACTAAGGGATGTTAGATATAGTATTTCTGTGAGAAAGCTTCAGGATAGTTTAGACAAAGTTGTCTTCTTTTCAGCAGCTGACTTAGGCATTTTGAAGTATTCTTAAGGAGAAAATTCAGGTTTCCAAGCCTGGAGTTGCACTGTAAGTGCCTAAAAAAACAAGTGAAAACTCAAGTGGTCTTTGTTTACAACACTTCATCCCAAAGGGGACAGGTGTTGCCTGCAAAGACAGTGACACCGTAAAGATTCATTCTCCAGGGATTTCAGAAGTAGAGAATTTGATTGCAATACATTACCTGGTCATAAATGCCAAAGCCTTTCCAATGAATGTTTGAGAGGTAATAAGGTCAGTTCCAATTAGTTTTCCCTACACAAGGAAGAAGGACTCTGAAAAATAGACACAAAGAAAGAATGTTTGTTATGGAAACATCTAGGACAAAAAAATGAGCATCAGAAGTAGGCAGACCATAGGAAATATTAAAAATGCAGAGATAATGTGTCCCAAAAACTTGAGGGCAAATGGCTGCACTGTACTGAAAGAATCCTGTGGTGTTTGTGTGAGTGATGGTAGAGTGAGTGCCAGGAAATACATTCAGCACCTGATATTTCAGGATAATGTTTTGAAAAGCACATTAACTTGAGCTGAAGACTTTTACCCTTAATCTTCAAAACTCTTTGCAGGAGTTAATCTTCATAACGTCCTTCCAAAAGCGTGTTTAAGAAATAATACGATTTATAACTGAAAGCTGAAGTGAATACATTATTATTAAGAAATAGTCTGGGTTTTTTGTTATGGTGCCAGGGGTTCTGGTTTAAAATAACTGCAGTACCAGAGTGGCTAGCAGCAGTTTATTGGAGCTGCATTTTATTGTTCTGTTAGCTCTCAAAATAACCCCTTTTTATGGTAGTAGGGCAGACTTGGTTTGAGCCATGCAAACAATCTTTTCTAAAAAGCTTGGAAACACCGTATCTTAATTTAATATTACTTTAGCTGCATTGCCTTGAGCATAAAGGCTTACATTCAATTTTACTCCAAATCTAAGAGATTTTAAAAATAAAACTCACTTTGGAAATGGGTGGGCAATGGAAATAGATTATAAATCCAGCTATACCTACTGGAAAATTTTTCTAAAACTTACTGTTAGTATTTACAGTTTAAAGGTTTTGACAAGATGGTGGAGTATTGAAGCATACAGCTGGGCTCTTTTAGTGGTTTGTTGCTTGGTTTTGGGTTTTTTTTTTAGATTTGTTCCCTGAAATTCACAGTTGCAGGTAAATGATAAAAAGCCCCAGTACAGCAGAGAATTGAAATAGCATAACAAAATAATTAGGTTAATTGATGGCTTTGGGGATCTCAAAAAATGCAGTGCACCCACAGTTCCCCTTAATAAAGTGCTGTCAGACAGCTGCTAATTATGCCAATAATTTAGTAGTTAATGACTGAGGAATTACTGTTCCATTGACTTTTCAGAAATAATCCTATTGGCATTGTGATGTAAATGTTTTTAATAGATTAACAACTTTCAGTAGCATTTGTAGCTGTTTCATGACCAGTGTTTGGGATTTCTTGTGGAATTTATTGCAGTTTGTGGTGCAGTGAACCATGCTCTGCTGTGGTGGTGCTGGCAGAGCTAGACAAAGTAGAAATAATGGCCCTTTTTTTTCCCCCTGTTCCAGGCTTTGGGAGAGTCCTTAGGACGGGGTGATGATCACTATGATATGGACATCATAACAAAGTTCTTGAAGGTAACAAACTCTCATTATTCTATAATTGTGTCATTATGACTGCCATGCAGATACATCTCCAGAATAGAAGGGTGGGTTTCAGCTGCTTGAGAGGAAAATCTCACATGTTACGTGTAAGATGTGGGTTTTTTTTTGAAATGCTTGGCACTCCACAGCCTTTGTTAGTCACAACAGTGACTTGTGCCAGATCTGGGAAAGAGCTCTTGGGAGAGCAGCATTCTTCAAAATCTGGTCCTGCTTTTCCAGACAAAATAAATACGGTTTTGATTTTTGTGTGATATTTGAGGCACTTGTCTGTAGCTGCCTCTGTGTACTACTGTGGCATCAAAACCTTCGGAGGAGTTTCTTTGGAACAGTGCAAGCTGAATTGGAATGTCACCTAATACTGTTAGTGAAGTTAGAGAGTTTTAAAGGAAGTCCACAGGTTCAAGTGGATGGCAGGAAATAGTTTCCTTGTTTCCTGGCAAGAAACCTGTGTTGCCTCTCAGCTGAGTCAGCTGGTGCTTGTGTAACTGTTGTGGTAATCAAAGTCACAGCAAGAGCTGAAGCTTTAATTTGTGGGTACACTTAAGATAAGAGAGTTGTTCCTGTCCCTCCTTGCCTATCCTTCTGAAAAAGGTTTAACTTCTTAACTGAGACTTCTTCAAAAAGCCCACTATGCCTGTTCTGTCTGATGTGCCGGGAAGTCACTAGATGGCACCATGACACAGATGTGCTTGCTCCCTGCAGTTCCTCCTGGGCGTTTGGGCCAAGGAGCTGAATGCCAGGGAGGACTACGTGAAGCGGGGCGTGCAGGGGAAGCTGAACAGCGCCACTCAGAAACAGACCGAGTCCTACCTGCGGCCGCTCTTCAGGAAGCTCCGCAAAAGGGTAAATCACCTGCAAATGCCACTCCAGCCTCTGCTTTCCAAGGGCCCAGCGTCAGTGCCCTTTCTAGGGCAGTGTTAGCCTCACTGGGGGAGAGGGGATGAGCGAGTTGGTGCCAGTTTCTGTATCTAGAGCTCCTGGCACCCAGTTCTGACTTTATCTCAGTCAGTGAAATCTGCCCACCCACTGCTTGTCCAGCTGTTTAAAGCAGCACTTGCTCTCTGGGTTGCAAACATGACAGAAAATTGGGGTTGCATTTTGCACTTTGCCATCAGCTACCAGATGTAACCGCTTAACCTCTTCAGATCCTTCATCTGAATAATGAACATGTTTTCCTTTGTGAAACTCCTCAAGCAAGGGTAGTTGCTAAACTTTGTATAAATGCTGAGTAAGATAATTTTTCTGAGCTGCTGTTCTGAAGTAAAGTTTTTTTCTTTCCCCTCTCTCCTGTAGACACTTCCTGCAGACATCAAAGAATCAATAACAGATATTATTAAATTTATGTTGCAAAGAGAATACGTGAAGGTATGTTTGTTTGTACTCTTCCATCATGTTCACCCTGTCTGGTTGTAAAAGATTGAGTTTATTACTTCAGCATTCCCTTTTTTTTTTTTTCATTTTGAAGATGCATAGCTGGAAATACAGCATGTATCCCAACAAAATGAAAAATGGCTGTGAAATGTTAGGCTCCAAGTAGTGTTTGATTCATAGTCTGACAGAAGATCTTTTGAGGTTCATGAAACAGCACATCTTTGTAAACATGAAGAGAATTTTTCTCAGAGATGGGTATATTAAGTTGCAGAGACATTCCTCTAGGGGAAACCTGATGTTCTAAGGCAAAATTAAGGTATTGAATGGTAATATGGTCTTGATGATTAATTAATTAGGAATTAATTGAGGCAAACTGAGTTGTTGAGTATGAGGCACTGTCCCTGTCTTTGTCAATAGTCACATTAAGTGACCTGGTAAGGTTGAGGTAAGTTAATGAGAAGATTTTTTTGGATGAAGTCTGCTCACTGGAGGAGGCAGAAGTACTTTGGGACACAAGATCAAAGGCAGTATTAGGTTTTATTTGTAGCTGCCTTCAGAAGTGAAACTGAAATACCAAAAGTATTTACTGAAGCAGCTTGTGAATGTAGAGGAAACTGAGCTGTCTTTTGCCTTTAAATTTCTAGTATTTCTTACTATTCTGTGAGGATTTGGCATAATTTGCCAAGTAAGCAAGCAAACCTGCTTTTGATGCTGAAAAAAACTTCATATGGCCTAAGGCAAATTTAATCCATATAATTTGGAAGTAGAACTGAACATGTGGGATGTATGATAGTGGGATTTTATTTTGAAGCATTTTTTTTTCTCCTGGTTGTCATCATTATGTGGAAACTCCCTTTCCAATACCTTCTCAAAGTAATGAGCATGCAGGAATGTGGTGTATCTCTGGGTTAATCATCAGTGCTTCTCTCTCCTGGAGGTGCTTGCCTTTAAGTAAACTTCATAGGGAGATTTTGGATGACTTGAGTACACATTTGGATGTTTTGTTGTTTTGTTTTTTTTTGTACATTAGGCTAATGTTTTTACAGATACTCACATCCTTTTCAATTTTGCTTCCTAGGAGACTTCTCTTTTTGCCTACTCTTGTCTTCTGTCTCTTTTTGCCTGCTGCTTGCTTTGTGCAGCCTAGTGAATACTGTCAGCCACAAATTCTTGCTGCTTTGTTAGTTGAAAAGCTTGGAAGATTTTAATTTTGAAATCAACGTGTTGACAGCAGGCAAATGCCAGAATGCAAGTTGTCCACTCAGCCTTAATTAACCCTGTTGTGACAGTCCTGCAAGGGTCTTTAATTGCATGTTCACACACTGTTTCATCACAAAAATATATTTAAGTCAGCAAGTAGGTATTTGACTAAGACTATTCAGATTTTGCCTCATGCAGGTGATGACTGAGCTCTGTCCCCTCTTCAGATTTGCTTTTAGGTCTGTCTGCCACCCCTGCCTTGTTCATTATTCACCTCCCAGTTTGTTCAGTGCTAGCTGGAAAGAATCTTCACCCACTGGTCATGATTGCTGCTTCTTATTGTCCAGTTTCTGAATAGGAGGTGATAAATGAACTCTTTATCAGTGAGTTTTGTAGCTGCTCTCTAATAGAGAAGGAATGTCCTGTTCCACGTCCTTCAGGGTTTTTCTGTAATTGTATCTGTCACTTGCTGGTTCTCAGTTGTTATGTTGGGTTTTTTTAAGCTCTATACTTCTCTTCCTTTCTCCCTTTCTTTCTGTTAATGTTTCCTTTGGGTTTTATCCCTGTTTTTTTCCCAGGAATGTTGTCTGTTACAGCTTTAAAACAAGATCTGTGCTCTTGATGGCAAAATTCCTGATTGATTTACTGCTGCTACTGCTCTGGCCTTAAGCATGGTTATAAATGTAACCTTATTTAACGAGAGATGGTTAAGTTGAAAATAACCCCAGTAAACCTTAGTTTTGGTCAAGGTAACCAGACTGCCTTATCCAGTTCATTTTTTTCATAAGGGGAAGTTCACAGCCCTCACTTCCCTCGGAGTTCCATGTGGGAAGGTACCATGCAGTGACACCAGATCAGAGAGACTGGAATGGGTGTTGACCTGCAGCTGGCAGTGCAGAAATGCTTTGTGTGGTGCTGTTCCTGGTGCTCAGTGATGCCCTTCTCTGCAGGCCAACGATGCCTACCTGCAGATGGCCATCGGCAACGCTCCCTGGCCCATCGGCGTCACCATGGTCGGCATCCACGCGCGGACGGGGCGCGAGAAGATCTTCTCCAAGCACGTGGCCCACGTGCTCAACGATGAAACTCAGAGGAAATACATACAGGTAATGTCAGCTTTGGAAATCCAACAGGTCTGCTGTAGGGGGATCTTTGAGAAACATCAGTGCCAGGTGATGTGGTAGAAGGGTCCCAGAGATGGACAGGTTTAGTTTGTGTCAAGCATAACATCCAATTAATAGCAGCTCATCCTGGACCTGACCTGAAGGCTCTTCAGTGCTGGGCCAGGAACAGTCTACTGGGTGTTTCTGAACTGTGTCATCCTGCATGAACACCAAAGCAGCTGTCAAGACAGGCTTGATTCTCCTGAGTCCTCTCACTGCTTAACTTGTGCTTTAAACATGCACACAATTTAATACTGTAAAATTCAGTCCTTCTGACTTTTTCTGCAACTAGATAAATGCATTCATTAATAAGTTCAGGAATCTGGGCTCAGAATTCCAGGTTTAGTTCCTCCTGGGCATCTTCATATTCATGTGGACTTCTGGATGAGGAAATAGTAGCAGTGCTGTTTTTCTGCTGTGTCCTTTCAATACAGTGGGTGGACAGGTCTGAGGGAACAAGCCTTCTCTCTTTGTATTGTTAAATGTGTTTGGCTCTTGCCAGTTGCAGTTTCATTGAGATAAAAAACCTTCTGGGTTAACTCTGGAGCCTCCAGAGCAGCATCATGGAGCTCAGAGTTCCTGGCAGGCAAAGTTTACATAAATGTCTTCCTTCTGCAGCAGCAGGACTCCTGTTGCTTTTCAGCTTCTGCAAATGTCTGCAAGGAAATTGCTTGCAAAATGCAACTTCCTCTTCTGCTCTGAGTCTATCTGTATTTGGGCTGCGAGTATAACCTTTGGTTTCTCTTCAACTCTAGTTTTTAATAGCACAGCCTGAAAAAATATCATTGTGAAGTCACAGGGACCTCCAGACACTTACAGAGACAACAAATTAAATTTGACCAATCATTTTGTGAGGTGAAAATTGGCATGTGGATTATACCTCTTCAGAGACAGGCCCCAGTTATGCTTGGAAGTATTTAATGGATGAAATAGTTTTAAACTTAAATGTTGTTGTGGTCTGTGTTAATCCTCGTGTCATAATGGTGAATAATTCAATCCAAATCATTCTGTGATCCTATGAAAGAGACCTTAAAAGACTATCAAGTTCCAACTTCCCTAGCAGGGGAACCTTCCAGACCAGGCTGCTCAGTAATTTGCCTTCTCTGTCCATTTGCCACTCCTGCAGCAGAAGGATCTCTACTCTGGAGTGTTGCTTGGTCTCTCTTAACATAATTTACCTTGTGGAAGATGTGTATGAATCCCTTCTCTGCTTTTGGGGCTACATCTGTTGACCAAGGAAATGCTTTGAGTTCATCTTCCCACTGTGAATTTCATATCTCTGCTTCTAAATTACTCAAATCACTGCAGCACCAAGACAAAGTTGGCTTTAAACATTTTACTGGGTGAGGAGCTGCCTTCCATGAGGAGAGTCTCATGACAGGGACATGACTCTGCCATCTTGGAGCAGTGTCACTGCTGAATGACACTTCCACCTCAGCAGTTTGCTTTCTTCTTTGTTAGACTTTTCTGTGTGACCTGAAAGAAAATAATCACAGGGTTCCTGTTATGTTGGTTTTTGGCAATTGATGCCTTGAAAGAACTGAAAAGTCCACATTCTGCTTTTCTCCTTGATTGCTTCAGTTTGCCTCTGTGATGTCCTGTGTGGTACCACAGTTCTCCTCCTGAGAAGTGTATGGTTCTTGCCTTGGCTCTGCAGCTTGTTTTGAAATTGATTTTTGCTCTTTAGAATTAATTTTAATATTCAGCTTTCTTGTAAATGTCTTTAATTATGATATCATTTGCTCCCTTGGTGATAAAGAGGGATTAAAGAATTGCTGTGATCCTTCACTGTGAATCTTACCAGGTGGGACTGAAGCTCTAGCCTGTTTGATTATGCCACAAACTCCTCTAATATTGAAGAGAACTTCAAACTTTGAACAGAATAACTACCAAAATAAATATCCCAACCTCAAAATAGCAGCCTTTTCTTTTTAATCCTTTTTGTTAAGCTTAAGAATACTGTAGGCTATTAAGTTTGTTCAACAGCTGCAGCCTTATTACAGAATTGTGCTTGTTTTGTTAATTCCTAGGGGCTGAAGAGACTCATGACCATTTGCCAGAAGCACTTCCCAACAGACCCATCCAAGTGTGTGGAGTACAACGCCCTGTGAGGCTCTGGGGGGCCGGGGGGGACTCACTCCAGCACCCAGAGAGGATGGAAGAGGCAGAGTTTGACCCTGATCACCAACAAGAACTTGGGGTGGGCTTTGCAAAAAAAGCAGAAAGGAGATTTTTTTACAGCTTCCTTTTTCCAAGCCCTGTTTACTTAGGTTTATTTTGAAATCTGTGCTTTTTGCTGAACACATCCAATGTACAGCAGAGGGATGGGTTTTGAAGAGTTTAAGACCATGACCAAGGGACAATGCACATGACAACTGCTTTTATTTCAGTTTGTTATTCAGGGAACTGTGCAGGTTGAACTGTTTCCCATATTTTAGAGCTTTAGGTGAGTCTCAGCCCTGCAAAGAACGTGTGGAGTTTTTTTTGGCTGCTTTTGCATTGGAGACCGACGTGGGGAGATGATTAGAGGGAAGCAGTTGAATCTGAATCTTGGTTATTTCTGTAAATATAAAGACTTTATTAGCTAATCTTTCATGTGGTATTTATCAGGAATAAAAAAAAGGTTTATATATTTCTCAGCCTCAGTGCAAGGAGTTTTTTATCTTGAATGCATCTGATTTGACTTTTTTTTTTTTTGGTAACGATATTTGTAATACAAACCTTCTGGGCTTGGGGGAAGTAATCTTATGGCTCTTGAGGCTTTCAAATTCCATTTTTATACATCTGGAGAAAATTTTCAATCTGCTGGGCATTGCAGAGAAAATAATTAGGACCTCCCATGACCATGAACAGTATTTCTAGCAGCCACAAATCTTTACCATTGTGTATCCTGACTGGGAACGGTGAGGAAACTCATGGGAACGACGGTGTCTAATTCTGCATAAACAATGAAATATTGAAACTTTGTTAGTTTTGAGCAAAACCACTTCCTGAAGAAATGTGCCATTATTCCATTGAATGGGTTTGTCTGGGTGCTCACCTCGACTGGCAGCTTGGAGCAGAAACTGGAGCCATCTTCACAAGGAGTGAACTGTCTCCCTTGGGAGTTCCCAGTCTCCTGTGGCACAGTGAGAGATACTGGGGATGTGAGTTGGGAGGAGTATCTTGGAGACTCTCTTAGATTCTGAAGTGCTTCTTTGGACACAGGAGATTTTCACTCTGGAGTGTTTGAACCCAGAGAAAATGTCAAGAGCTTAGAGTTTAGAAATAGTAAAATGAGGCTGATGAGACCTCACTGTCTCCTGGGGGAGGGGCCTTTGGAGAGGAGATGGGGATTTGGGGGGAGAAGATTGCAGATGTCAAGAGCATGGAAGAGTTTCATTAACAGTGGTTTCTGGTGATTTTCTTTGAAGTGCCCTGTACAGATACTCTTTGGGGGCGTTATTACAGCGGAAACATTTGTAACACTGCAACTTTATCCCTCTTCCCACCCAGACGGTTTCCTGAACTGTTTCTAAATCTTTATCGTAACCTCAGTTTTGAACTCTGTAAATAATTGAGGGACAATATTGTCCCTTGTTCAGAAGAGCTGTAATTTCCCTGGAAACTGCAGCGAGTGAGTAGCCAGGAGATGGTTTAAGGAACGTTGTATCGTCTGCTTTAGCGGGAAGCGGATTCCTTAGGGGATCTGTAATAGCGCTAGATGGATTTTTCCTTCCTGCCTTAGAGCTAATTATTGAGGAGAATTTTAATGGTACCCTGAGTGCTGGTTTGAGTGGGGATGCGCCTCCTGTAGGGATGTGAATTTGAGGTTGGAATGTCTTAGTCTGATCAGGTTTTAAGGAATGCAGTTTAAGCAACGTGCCTCCTCACTGAAATGCAGCTGCCTTGCTTGAATGAACCCCATGACGGAAGAACTTGATCCCCTTGCAATCCATGGAATGGTGCTGTATGGGGAACTGAGGAGCTGGGAGCTACTTTCTCACGGCATATCCGTGTAAGAGTTTCCAGCTGTCCAGCACGTGAGAGCCAGCTCTGGTCCTCAGGGGATGGCAGGCCAGGGGGACACTGTTACAGCAGCTGCTTTTCATCATCGGTTGGAGGCTCTTTGCAGCTGGATGGCCCCAAATTGCAGCTACCAGACCGTGATCAAATAGTTAATAAAGCCTCTTAGCCAAAAAAATCCCAACCCTCAGTCTAGTTTAGGGAGGGAGTGGGTGTGGTGCAGCTGTCACACTGCTTGACAGTTTGGGGTTTTTTTGTGGGGAGGGTATGTTTCAGTTTAGCAATTTACTTTTCCCTCTAGGCTTTTCCAGATGTTTATTTCTGATAATTCTTGCATTAGGCGGAAATAACTCTGCTGAATCCTAAGACTTGTAGCCTTAGGATGAAGTCATGAGTCTGGAGTGGTTTTGGGACTTCAGTGCCCCTGGTCATTTGTTGCAGTCCCTGACCCTGTCCCAAGCCTGGCTGTGGAAGGGCCTGTGCAAGGTGAACTCTAAAACTATTGGTACCTGCCTGATACTGGTAATATTGTGCCTGGTGGTGGTTAAATGCCTTAAATTCCATATTTGCTATTTGTGCTGCTGGACAGGTTCTTAGGGTAGGTGCATGTGGGATCAGTTTAATGGAGGAACCGGGTTCCTCTTCAGCTGGCTGCCATAACATCCCCACCATGGACCCAAAGTCTTGCCCAAAGAATGAACCTGATTGGGGTCTAAGTGGCTTCACTTCTCAGGGGGAAGAGAGTGCCCTGACTCCTGCAGCCAGGGCATGAGAACATGACGTGGTGCCTTCCGAGGGGGCTGGTGCAGGGTGGGCAGTGCTGGTCCCAGATCTGGAGCAGGCAGTGGTTCCCCACTCAGCAGTGCTGGGTGATGCTCACAGGGGCTGCCTGGCTCTGGGCTGCTGCCCTGGTGGTTCCTGTGGGATGTGGGGGGGATCGGGTGGATGATACAGGAGGTGCTGGGAGGGGAACAGGCTCCCTGGACAGTGGGAATAAATGCAAGGAGCAGGAAGCACTGGGAAGTGTGGGAGGTCCCATGTGAGACTGTGGCTGTTGGGAGCTGCCTGTGGGTTGGATGGATGCTGGGTGGCCAGAGGGGTCACTGCTGCCCACAGAGGAGACAACAGTGATGTCAAGTGACATCCCTAGCCCTGTGCACGGGTCACTGCTGCCCTGCTGAGCTAGAGCAGCCTCTTGGAGCGGGTTCCCTCGGGAAGTCACCAAGCAGGCAGCCCCCCAGAGCCTGGGGAATGTGCTGGTGCTGAAACCTGTCCCACAGCCATTGGCATTGCTGATCAGCCTTGCAGCAACTTGGCATCCAATCCACCTAAGTGAGGGTTAATTTTAGTTATTTCAAGTTGTGTGTTGGAAGTAAATATTATTTGTGGTTTTGCTTCCCACAGTGGTGGGACATCAGTCATACTCTTGGTCCTCCTGAGCCCCTGGGACCAGTGCTTGGGAGAACACAGCATGGAGCCAGCATGGATCTGCTGGGTGCTGAATCCTGAGGGATCTCTGAAGGATGGGCTTTTTTGGGAGAATGCCAGGGTTTACTGCAGCCATGTCCTGGGGCAGCCAAGGAGCAGGTCCCTCATGGACACCCTGGCCAGCTGTGCACACATCTGGATCCAGATCTCTAGCAGTGGTAAGGATTGCCTGGGCTCTGCCCTCCCAAAGAGACCGTGGCAAGGTTTCATTTTGAAAATGCTTTAATAAGGAAGTGTTGACAACACCGTTTTGCAAAATGTAAAGGTAACTATACAAATTCTTAATACAAAAAGAATAAATTAAAAGCAGATTTTTTAAAATTCTGCAACTTTTTCTACAACATACATATTTTTTTCCTTGATTACAGTTGAACAGAATCCAGTAAAATCATTTTCCATGCTCTAAAGTCAATTTCAGGAGAGACCTAATTTTTTTCTTCTTTTTTTTTTTCTTTTTTTTAAACTAGAGAGTCAATTTTACACAACTTGTAATAAAACTATTGACATTAATATATATGTAAAACTTTACATCTAGTTAACTAAGCAGTAACTGGTCATCTGATAGCACCTGAATGGGGATCGGCTATGCCTGAAACTAAAACTAATACAGAGTGAAAACAAATCGGACTGTTTCAACATTTTCAACACTCGACTGCATATAATATCATTTAAAAATAAACCCTGCCTCCCAGCACGGCTCCTGCCCACACAGAGGGAGTGTCAGACACAGAGACTCAACGTGGTTGTGGCTTTATGGCAGATGGAGCCTTGAAAAATAAAAAAGTAAAGGAGGGGTTAAGTTGGTAGTCAAGTGCTTGTCTATAATAGCTATGTATATACCCCTCCGTGTTATACTTAAATATGTTAATCTCATATGATTAACATGTTATGTACATTTGTGTTTAATTGAATTGAGCTAAACAGTAAAACCTGTTTTACTTAATCTGTCTTTACTACCAGACTGGCTGCTCACATGTGCCTTGATTGCAAACCAGAAAAGCAGAACACAAAGCAAAACTCAATCCGTTTCTAGAAAGCTTTTTCTCCACTACAGCCTGTTTGCAATTCAGGCTAAATATTTTTAATTTTCCCCCCTAATTTCAGGGCTGCCACCTTTTAACCTTTGCTGCAAAACTGCAGAGCTGGTCTTGGAGGAATTAATGCTTCTTCCTGTATTGCCCAGAGGCCTCATAGTGCCGCTGTTGTTGAATTCTTTTTAATTAAAAGAAGGTACACAGAAAAAAAAAAAACAAACCCAAACCACTTACCAGGGAAATTAAAAAGAAAACAGACAGTTGCTCAGAGCCCCTAAAAATCCTTGGGCTAAATTATTTGCTGTAGCTTAATTTGGTCCTTATTTAATCCTTTTACTTCAGCTACCATATTTTATCAGTAAATGTCATTAATCAGTACTATCTCTTATCCAGCTAAAAATCCAATTAGGAGCTTGAAATAATTCCAGTGATAAAGACCCCAAAGCACAAAGAGATGGTGAAAACAGCATTTTGCATGTCCAGATAAAAGCTGCAATCTCACCCCTGGCTGTTCTTCCAGAATTGAAAGTAAGGCTTCAATTTCTGTCACGATGCGTCGCACTCCTGGGTGATGTTTCAGGGAGGCCCAGAAGCACAAGGTTTGTGTGGTCACCTTTGTAAACCCTTTGCCAGTGCTTTTGTATTTTTTTTTTTTCAGAGGGATAATTCATTAATGCTTCATGTGTGAACATAGAAGAGTTTCCTTATCACAGAATTATGGCAGGGTTTGTGTTGGAAGTGACATGATGCAGTTCCAACCCCTGCCATGGGGCAGGGACAGCTTCCACTAGACCAGGTTGCTCAGAGCCCCATCCAGCCTGGCCTCTTGCCCCATCCAATAATCCTGGCTCTGCCACAGCTTTCCCTGGACAAATAACAGCCTTTCTGCCTGTCTCTGCCTCACCTCTGCACTGCCTCCTCCCCACCTCACCAGTGATGTGAGGCAGCGGTGCAGGGAACCAAAGCCAATGCTTCTGGTGTGAGTTGCAGAAAGGAACTGGCATGAGCTGCTTGCATTAATGTTTAGAAACCCCATCGTTTTTGAAAGCCTAATTACACAGAACCCATTCTCTTTTAAAGCCTGGAATGCAGTTTTCCAGCAATCTTAATACCAAAAGGTGTGGCAGCCCCCCAAGTTGTGGTGTTTAATTTGAAACGTTTCACTCTACTTTGTCTGGTAGACGCTGTTGTTATTCTTGGAACACACGCACACACACACGCACACACTCACACTTTTTTTTCCTTTTTCCTCAAACTAAAGCTAACTTCAGTTTCTGCTTTTCACAAAGTAACCCCCTCCAGCCATTTCTTTTAATGCCTTTCCCATAGGAAATCATCGTTTGCACGCACTGTCGGGGGAAGGCCGGGCGCCTGCCCCCATCGAGTGGCAATAAAAACAGCGTAGCACCGCAGTGAAGACTAAGACGTGCCAGCTTCAACATCCACCTAGATTGTGCACTTGTTCGTTACAAAAGTGTCTTTGAGGCCTTTGAAAGTTCCATGGCTTGACATGTATAAAGCATTGCTCTAAAGTATGTGTAAACTTGCAGCTCCTTCAGGCCGCGCTCGTGCTGCTCCGTTTGGTGTCCGCAGGCAGCTCCCGCTCGGTCGCTTCTCTTTCTCTCTCGCAGGGGGAGGATTTGCCTGTCTGCTGCTTGGCCAGCCCTGCTCCAGGAGCCTTCCTGCTTCCCGACAGACCGGTTCTCCCACACGGCAGCACACGGGTGACGAGCCCTTTGCTACACTGGTGCTAACGAAGGGAAGAGGAGTGGAACCGATATGTGAACGCAGCTTGGCCGTGTCAGGTCGATCGCGATGTGCTTTCCCTTGGATTTCATGTTAACGCTTTGTGCAGAAATAGATTCCAATTTATTGGCTGTATGTGTTTGTGGAAAGGTTTTCTTGGCAATTTTTATCTGTATCAAAACAACCAATACAATCCGAACCTCTCCATGTATTGGTGGGCACTCTGTGCCAGCCACAGAGATACTGTGAGTGCAGTACTTGCCTCTGCTTTAGATAATGCCTTTGTAAACCTTGTCTGTCCAGTTCAGTAGTGGCTTGCAGACAGAGATGCTGTGATACCAGCCCAGACCTTGGGTGTGTCTGCAGCACAGGGGGTTGTTTTGCTCGCGTGTAGGTGGACTCCAAATGAAGAAGGAAATGCCATTTTGCAGGGGGTGGTCGTGTCCGCCATCAAGTTAGAGAAGGGAGATGTTCTTGTAGCTAGAACTTGCTGAGCAACTCATCCTGCCAACAGTGGCGTGGAGATCTTTGGCAGTGCTGACCTGATTGTGAGACTGACACATCTCTGAAGTGATGGGATTTACCGTTTCAGAACAGGTGCACTTTCAGGAATATGGTCTCCATTTCTCTGCCTCTCTCCTATTCCCACCCCCTTCAAACTAATGCTGTTGGCTTCAGCTTGCAGGTCATGGAACTCTGACTATTGTTACGTGCTGTGGAACACTAATCTTTGATACGAGCCTTGAAAGGCTTCTATTGTTTAAAAGGAAACCCAATTTTTAAACTGACTCTTCAGATGGCTGCTCCTCTCCACCCTGTGGCCGTGGGAGGGACGGGCAGTGGGATGCGCTGCGCTCGCCGCTGCCGCGCTGGGTGTCTCAGGGCCAGTGCTCCGTAAGCGTTGTCTTGAATTGCATCGTGAAAAAAGTGCTTAGAGTTGAAGCTGGTGCTGGGTGACAGTGCATCTGGGTAAGGCAAATGAGAGGCAGTGAGGTGATCTCAGAATGGTGTTGATGTGGTTAACTTGAGGTCAGGGGTTCACACGAGAGTTCCAGGCTTGGCTTTTTCCTGCCCATACCACTGGACATCTGCTAATTCTGGATAGAGGGGAGAATCCAGGAAACAGCTATCATTGTAGTTCCTGCAGGAGAAAGAAACCTTTGTTAGGAAAGTGAGTGCTCCTGGGAAGTTCAACCATGAGCATAAAACATTGTGTTCTGGGTGGAATGCAGGATATTCACAGACCCCACTGCACTCTGCTTGTGTCTTCTTCCCCCCACCCTGGGTACAGCAGCAGTGCTCTGCCCTGCTCAGTAGTAAGCTGGGATAGAGATTTTCTATAGGATGCTCTCCAAGGAGCAAGTCCTTAGAGCAGCTCACTCAGACATGGACTGTATCACCCAGTGGGAATGTTGAAGGAGGGTGGTGGCACTTTCTGTAGCACTTCTGCTCTGGGCAGAGGCTTGTGCATCACCGAGCAGTCCCAGAGTTATGTGGCTTTCCAGGAAGGGGCTATGAGAGCATGCCAGGTCTGATGTGGAAAGGACCATGTTCTGTTGCAGTAGCCTAGTCCTCATCTTGGGCTATGTTTCCTGACAAAATACTGCTTCTTTTGCTGCCTGGCTTTTTCTTTGCCTGTACTGGGTAGACAAGACTATTAGTAAGAATTTTCTTTGCTATTTACATTAAGAACTCTAACCAGCATCATCTCCTGGCTTGGGCTGTGGAGCTCCTTCCCAGAGGAAAAGAGGTCAAAATCTGGATCTTTTGAAAGGTGACTGCTATATCTGTGCAGTCATAGCCAGAACTGATGTCTCTCACTCACACTTTGGTAAGAGCCAACTTCCAAACTAGAGATTGTTTTGAGGCCAAAAGCAGGAGATGCATTTATTTTCTGTTTACTGAGGGATTCTCACTCCTTCCTGCACTCCCTCCCCGCCTCACAGGACTGATTTCACATCTGGTGTAGTTCCTGCTTCCTCTGCCCTGTTTTCCACCTGGTTTCCCTGGGATTGGTGTCTGAGAGGAACCTGAGCAAGGGCATCGACATTTGCATGTTAAAGAGCCCTTTGTTTCCCAGCTCTGTGCTGGAGTACAGAGGTTTATGGGATAACTCTAGAAAGCTGGGCTTGAAATACTTGACAGATGCCAGCTGTGAATGGTTGTAGATTCAAATGAGAGTGTCAGACAGGGATGGCAGTTTAATTAAAACAGAAATACTCTGAGGGTTTTTTTGTTCCCTCCACCCTTCCCTCTCTGTCTTCCCACCAGAATGGGGCCAGGGTTGCTCCTTGCTCCATAAAACCTCTCTGCTGGTGCTGCTGCTGCAAACAGCTCCAGCTCTGTGGCAGGGATGGAGGAGGAAGCTGTGATGGAGCTGTGGCTGGAGTGAGGCTGGGAGCTCTGGCCAGGCCCTCTGAGCTCATGTCCTCACCACGCTGCTCCCAGACTGTTCCCACAGCACTCTGCCCACGCTGCTTTCAATTGTCCTGAGCCACAGATTTCTTGTCCCCCACCCCCACTTCCTGTGCCCGTCCAGCCTCGGCAGGGACACAGAGCAGGCTGGCCCCAAGGCCCTTTCACAGGGGAAAGTGCCAGAGGCACAGGCGAGCTGAAAAGGCACAGAGGGGGCTCAGAATGCTGCCGGGCACTGCAGGGAGCCTTGCTGGCAGACACACGGGCACACAGGCACAGGGCAGGACAGCGGGAGCCGGGCACTCGCACTGCGCTCACGGACTGGGGGGCAGGAGGAAAGAACAAAACGTTCCCTTACTATACCTCTATTCATCAGTACTTTGGTGGGTTGGAGACTGAGACTCATCCATAGTGGGTGAGTTGTCTGTTGCTTCTCTGAACAAAGGAGAGCAAAAAAGGAGGAAAGAGGAGAGAGGAAATGTTAAAGAAAAGAAGTGACACAGACATTGTTACGAGCTTATTAATCCAGTGGGGAAACAAGTTGATGAAACATCTTTAGAAAAAGTTAGTGACACAAAAACGTGTTGCAGAGAACTGTCAATCTGTTGAGTCGTGCTGGGTGGGCACAGCCACTCCTGCAGTGGAGGGATCTGTGTTGTGCATCTAATGGCAGAGTGGATCCACTCCTGTATTTATACACCAACACCCTGGGTGCTGTGCTCAGGTACAAAACAAGCGTTGATTTGTCTCCAATTCGTTTTGCACTGGTTGTTGGTTCAGGGCCTAAGCTATAAATCCAGGTAGCTTCACTTTCACCACCTGAGAATTTGGCTTGATGTATTTTTGCTGTGAGAGGCAAGGTGCAGGACCAGCTTGAATGGAAAAATAGAAAAGCTGGGATTATCCAAACAGTTGTCTCAGCTGGCTGCTCACCAGTTTTAATTCTGATCATCATCAAGATACTTAGAAGAATTAGGATTGGGATGGAGACTAAAATTTGAATTTAGACTCAAACCCTTAATAGTGGAAATTGCAGTGTATGGTAAAGGCAGGTACCATTTTGCCTATCTTGCTATCCCTTGCCTTGACTTTTTGTGAAATGGGACCAAGAACATTCTCCTGTTCTAAAGCTGGAAGCACATGCAAACACCATATGAGGCTGGATGTCAAATGTGTGAATTTAAAATCCAGGTAAGCCTAAGTGGTTGTGGTTATGGTTCTTCTCATCTCCAATTTAAAGTGCAGTCACAAACAGTGCTGGAGTAAAAGCAGAGGTCAAGCCTGGTCATAGGTGACAGGGGTAATTAAAAAGCAGGAGATTTTCTAGTGGCTGCACAGTGAAATGTTTTCAAAGTTAGTCCCAATTCATGACTCAGGGTAGCAGATCTGTTTTTCTATTCAAAGGACTAGGGTGTTCTGAGGACTGTAGTGTCAGATCTAGCTGATCTCACCAAAATCTCATCCTACAATCTGGGATGTTCTGAGTTAGATGGGATCTGGAAATGACCTTTATTTCCCATGGCAGGACAGAATTGCTGGACAGAGAGTGCTAGAGAATACCCATGGGAGCTTGCACAAGGCTGTTTATTTACTCCTGGAACTCTGTGCCTTGTACAGAGGTGCCAAATAACCCAATTACTGTAGTTATATTAGTAATGGCTATGGCTGTGTAAGACTTCTCTCACTCTGGTGAAGCACCTTCATGTTAGTGGTAGCTGAAAAAAGATGCCCTTAAAAGTCATGCAGACACATTGCTGGGGAAAACTGAGCAGAAAAATGAGGTTGCTGCACACACAAGTATGGCAGGCACTGAACCTTGCCTTTTCAGCAAGGTCATGGTGTGGACAGCCAGTGTGATGGCTGCTGAAAAAGAAACATCAGCTATTTCAACATACAAAGGAGACTGGAGGAAGGAGACTGTCCAAGCAGGAGGAACCTGCAAGGCTCCTTTCCTCATGGATCTGATACTGCTTGGAGCAGTGCTGGGTGTGGATGACTGAGCTATATCTTGGTCAGCCTAAACCAGAGCTCCATCACCACAAGAGCACAGGTGGGAGACTGGAAATGCTCCATGTGGATGTAGGCTATGGAGCACATGGGAAACATTCCCCATAGCTGTGCTTGTGTGTGGGGAGCTTTTTCTCCCTGGCAGTGAGTGAGGTGGATTCTCTGAGCTGCCCCACAGACACTCACCCAGTCTGCCACGTGAGGATGTGGTGGGGACTGCCCGGCGGCGTGGCTGCGAGCTCGCTCGACGGCGTGGAACTCCTCTGGCTGTGAGGTAAGGCAGCTGGAAAACAACCAAGGGTGGAGAAAAACGACTGGTGAGCTGAGAACACAAAGGTCAGGGTGGTTCAGAAGCATCAGCTGGTCAGACCAGCAGAAACATGTCTGGCTGTGAGTAAACACAGCCTGGGACAGACCTCGCCCTGCTCCTGGGTGACTGTGCCCGAACACGGCACAAGAGCACAGCCACTGCTGCACGTCATGGGCTGGATCTGGCCCCAGCTCTGCAGGAACACTCAGTCTCCACCTGAATACAGCCACTCAGACTCTCCTGATCCTGCCTGGAACACACCACACTTCTCCCAGCAGACACTTTGCTTCTGCTGCCTGGACTCCATGGGTCCTGAGCTGGAGGAGCTCAGCCTGCCAGGCTCAGCCTCCTGTTTACAGGGGTGGTGGGAGATGCTCTGTGTCCCTGGGAGCCAAGGTGGCAGTGGTGAGAGCCTGGACAAGTACACTGAAGATTTGCTCTGAAGATTTCAAAAGCTACAACTTACCGTTACTGTGGATTTGTAAAAAATGCCTGGCTTTGCTGACAGTCCTATTAGGGACCAAAGGGAAGACTTAGCTCACTTGAACCCAGACAGAAGCAAGCTGGACTATAAATGTGCAGTGGTTCTTGGGGGAATTTCCCTGGTGAGAGCCCAGCAAATAAATCCACCTGACTAATCTTTCCTCCTCCTCAAGTCTATACAGTGCTTACCCCCTGAATTTCATGCACACCTAGAATTTAATACATGCCTAGAAGTCTGATCCTCTTTGAAGAACAGTGTGCAGCTCAATTGACCTATCAGCTAGGACTGATCAGCTGAAATTATGGAGGCTTCTACCTGGCACCCTTCTCTCTGCTGTTAAATTCTTCAGCTGCTGCCAAATGATACTTAAAGGGAAAAACAAATTTCAATCTGCTTCTGGAGCTGACAGGTCCTGCGGTCAGTATCCTCCCATGGCTGTGACTGGGAAGAGACTCTGAACACAAAACCAATCTATGCTGCTCACTGGTCAGGCCATGCTGTGGTTACTGAACGTGCTTGTGCTGCACAGGTATCACATTTAGCTTTGAAGACCCAGCTGAGTTAGGAATGGACTGACTGAAAGTGATTTTTATGTGCTCTCACTCCAACCCCACCATTCTCCTGAACTGGTACCATTTCCAAGGCTAATCAAAAGCTTTCCAGCGTTCAAGCATTCTCCCTTGCTGCATGGAACAGAAATGCCCATCAACCAAAGGGAGAAAGACAGATTTTCATAGGGAGACACAGGATGGTTCTAGCAGCTACTCAGTTGTGTCTTGGTCCAGCCCTGGTACTCCCATGAGCGTTGGCATCACACATCCATCAGTCCCTTCTTGGGCAGATGGTGGTGGCCCACAAGGAGCCTCTGAATCCACACTGGAGTTGGCAGAGAGTGCAGGGCCCCACTGGTGCCAGTGTAGTGGTCACCATGGACTGGACACCATGCTGGGATGGCAGAGGGCCAGCAGCCAGCATGGGTGGACAATGCCTGGGAGGCAGTGGCAAGTGTGGCTGGAGCAAAGGTGTCTCCCATGCTGAGGCTGAGGCATGTGGCTCAGGTTTTTAGCAAGTCCTTGATCTGTCCACACTGGCTGGACAAGGAGTGACTGATGGCTAGTAAATATTTAACCTTGGACTGTTTCACAGCACATTGTAGCTTTCTCAGTGTAATGAATTTGACTGTTTTCTTACCATTTAATATTAACAGCACAGAGGTGTACATAACATATATGTTTAATATTAACAGCAATGCTCTGTACATAACACAGAGGCAAAATACTGCACAAACTTCAGCAATCTGAATTTCAGGGTGTAATCAGCAGAGTTATTGGAGCTGCATGGGAAAACCAAGTCTCAGCAGTGCACAAAGATGTCATCGCTCAAACATTTTCCTGGGGGTGGAGGGGCTGGGATGCCCTACTTAACCTTTCTCTGGTGTTTCACTGAGGACATATATTCTCCTAGTCTGTGCTGAATCCCTGCTTGCTTCACCACTCCCCTTGCTGTGATTGTGAACAATGATGCTCCTGTAGCTTTGTCACCTTCAGCCTCTAGTGCCATCACCCAAAACCCAAATGCACTCTGAGGAAACACCTGGCAATAACTGGACTTGGTCCCATCTTTTGAGCCCATCATTGAGAAGCGATGATTTCCATGGAAAAACGTTCCCACTGATGAATGTCCTGGACAAGGCTTGCCCCCAGTGTTACACCTCCAGGCTTGGTGAGCAGTGTGTGCAGGCCAGATGTTGTGCTGTGTTCTGGCACTGCTCTCCAGCTGGGCTGTAACGCCTGGCACCGATCTGGGCTGAATGAGGCTCCCACCCCTCCTGCCCCTCTGCCTGGGCCTGGCTCTCACCTGATGTTGCTTTACACATCTGAGGCATTCTCGTGACCCGGCTGTGTGCCACAAAGGTGCTTTGAGAAGATGTGCTGTACTGGGAGCTGCTGTCCGAGGAGGTGGAGCTCGTGTGCGAGAGGCGGCTGTGCTCCTTGTGGGAGGCCGTGGACCGCTGGTACCAGAGCCGCAGCTCGTCCGACACCACAGTCCTACCCGAGCCCTTCTCGTGGCCCTCCCTGCCCAGAGATGGAGTCCTTATGATCTGGGAGCGGGACGGGGTGAGCCTGACCGAGTCCACTTCATCCCCGTGCCAGTTCTCCTTAAACATTCCCCCCGCTGTGTAGGAGTTGGAGGTTTTGAATTGTGCTTTCACGCTGTAGTGTCCCTCCTGGTCGTTCTCCAGGCTCCTCACCACCACGGGTGTGGAGCTGCCCTCGATGTACAGGGGATATTCTTTGATCCTGTACTGGGAGGAGGGTTGGCTCTGGCTGTGCAGGTAGACACGGTGGTGTCCCGTCCCGTTCCTCGCAGCCAGGTTGGGCATACTCCCTGAATTGGAAGAGACCAGGTTGCCTGCTGATTTGTGCCTTTGCCTCTGCCGTTCTCTGGCTTTCGACGGGGAATCCTCTGCCAGGGTGGAGTAGTTGGGGTTCATCTGAGCAGGGTAGTAGTGCTCTGAGCTGGAATGGCTGGTGCAGGAAGAGCAGTCGTCCATGGGGTCAGAGCCGTTACTGCTACGAGTCCTTGGGGTGTAGAAATCAGGGCTCCCTGTCTCATTTTCTGAGCCCAGGAGCTTTCCTTGTGACTCCAAACTGGAGCTCCGGTGTCTAAAGTGCTGAGCTAAGCTGTGCAGTCTGGTTGGGCTGATATCTACTGACCTGCAGGTACCAGGAAAAAAACAGGCTGTAAGTCAACAGGCTGAATCATTCCCCGTCCCTGTCTGTACACACAGCCACCAAAGGAATCTGAGGGCATTGAAAACCTGAATCCTTCCAGCACTGCTTGGGGCTGCTGCCTGTAATGCAATCTGCTTCCCTGCTGCAGGGCTTGAGGTGTTTAGGTCCTGTTCCTCTCCAGTTCCTTGGTGGTGACATTGAGTCTGCAGCACCATGAGGGACATAACATAAACCCCTGCCTAATCCACTTCCTCTGTGGCATGCCACCCTGGGAAAAGCCCAGTCTGAAGGGTAAAGCTTGGGAACCTCAAGCCTTGGCACCTCACAGGCCACAAAGGTGGTGAGGTTCCCTTGCAAGTAGCCCAGGGTACAATCCACCTGATGAGAGACAAATAGACAGACAGACTGCTCATACTTAGCCCTCAAAGTTATGATTTCTCCAGCGGTCATTGAAAAAGTCACCCCTTGTCAAGCAGCTTGGTGCTACTGGGGCCCAGCCATGGGTAGCACATGTGGGACTCTCATTAGTGACAGCCCTTCAGGCAACCACCCCAAATCATAGTTTACAAGGCTTGATTCATGGCCAAGTCTGGGAGGTCTCTATTCAACCCAACTGTTTGAAGAGCTCCACCCAGCCATTCAAGGAGCAGAAACACATCTACGTGATGGATGGCTAAGGCCAGAGCATGCAGCTCATGAATGAGCAACAGACTGAGCAATGGTTGTTTCAAACACCCAAATGTCCCCTACTCAGTTAAGTTAAGCTACTCAGTTAAGGCCACTTTTCAAGCCCTGTTCCAGGCTCATTTCTCGTACAGCTTGGCTCCAGTGTTAACAGACATTGCACCATTGAAAGGTACCCTCAGCCAAAAGTTTGCAACAAACTTGGCCCAGGGCTTTAATGCCTTTTATTGTGTCTGCCTGAGGCTGATGTGTTGGCATAACTCTTGATTTATTCTGAACTAAATGATGGTAGCACTTCTCCTTAGGGCAGGACACTGACCAGAACACAGCTCTGGATCAGTTCTGCTCCCTGCAGTGTCCATGGCGTTTGTCACAAAAGCAAAAGAGCAATGAAGCTGAACAGTTTGTAAAAATCCTGCTGTAAATCTCAGTCAAGTTTGGCCCCACACATCAAATCACCTCCCTTACACACTTCAGCTTTTTCCTCTGGCAACCCTGGGCTAAATTTCACTGCCACCTGGGTTCCTGGCTGGATTGCTTTATACAGCCTCTTGATCTCCATGTAACATGACACGTGCAAACATTTTATCCAGGAGGGAAAATTAACACTATTCAACATTTTGTATCAGACAGGAAGCAACATGTTCTCTCCAGCTGGATCCATAGAGGAATTTACTGCAGAACTTAGCAGTAGCACCACATGCATTTTAAAAGTGGCTTGTAGAGCCTATAAACAGTCTGAGATGAAAGGTCCTAGCAGAATAAAAGCTTGATCACTTCAGGGGAGGGATGAGGGCCAGAATTGTGTTTATCTGAAGGGATTTCAGGATGGCATTCTCTAATGGCATGAGCACAGGAGCCTCTTACATGAACAGGACTGGTTTGTGTCCTTTCCTGAACTGGGAATTAATTCATACCCTGAGATAAAGCAAGGCAAATTTATTTCAGGGTAAGCGCGGTGAGGCTGGAGCCAGAAGACTTACCGTGTGGAGTGGACGTAGTGCGGACTGCGTACCCGTAGATCCGGCGTCGACGGCATGCTGGACTGGGAATTCCAGTGGGGAAGGCTCCGGATGGGGCTGTTCTGCAGCGAGCTGCTCCCTCCCGCCTCGGCACAGCTCCCGGTGCTGGGGAACCGCTTGTGACTGCTGCAGAAGAAACACCCTGCTTCAGCTCTCCCACAGGAATTTGGGGAAGTGGCTCCCACGCATCCTTCCACATCTCAGGCACGTGCCTGGGATCGTGCAGGGGTGAGTGGGAGTTGGGTCAGCTGCTGCTCTGAGCTTGTGTCCCAGCGCTTGTGCTTCTACAGTGTCAAGGCCAAGTCCTGTTAAAACCCTCAGATGATCCACCATCCTACCCTTCTAAATGTTTTGCAGAATAACACTCAGATACCAAACAGCAATCATGTGGCTGTAGCCTGTTTTTATGACCTGCCTACTGGCCAAAACACTTAAAAGTCTCCTTTCAGTAAGGGAAATTCTGTAAATTTTGAAAGGGCTCCCACCTGTCCCTCCTGAAAGCAGGGAATACCTCTGTGATAGAGCTTCAGGAGAGCTGGCTCACCTGGAATGGCTGTGCGAGGAGCGCTTCTTGACCTTCTCGTAGGGCTCATCCAGGGATGACTCGCTCCACATCTTGGGTTTGATGGGGGACTTGTCGTAGTCGCTGCGGTGGAAATGCATCTGGCGAAGGCCCTCCAGCGACTGCGGCGGCGGCGGCCGGTTGTGCAGCGGCGGCCGGGGCGGGAGGCCTTTGTGTGGGGACTGCAGAGGGGAGATTGTGCTGGTGACCTGAGAGTCCTCTGTGAAGAGAAGGGAGAGAGGCAATGGCTGTGTGATACTCCAATGGCAGCACAGCCCCAAGAGATGCCATCACACCTTCCTTACTCTGCTTCCCCTGGCTGTGCTCAGGGCCATCCCAAAGACCTGACTTTCAGAAGGGCACTGGCTGACATTCCCATTTTGGGAGAGAATGGCCAGCAAGAGTGTGTGCTGCATTAAAACAACTGAAACTTAAGAGAAAATAAGGGGGCATTCTAGGACTGTCATTTGAAATAATTCAGAGCAGTAACCACAGAAATACCCACTGCTCCAGGCCTGATGTCTGACTACAAGATAGAGTCAGTGGAAACCAAGCTTTTTTGCTTCTGGGATCTATCAGTGGACTATTACACAGAGCAGTAATTCCATTTTGAGTGTCAATCAGGGGATCACACATCCCTTCCCGCTCTCTAGAACATACAGCAGCCAACATACCATCCTCGAGAACAAGGGCATCTGAGAGGGAGCTGTCTTCACTGGCAATGTTTCCTTCTGAAGAGAAAAAAATACAAAGATGGTCAGATGGTCCCAAGATTTGCAGTGACTGAGTGCTGAACTGCACCATGATCTTTGTCCACTGAGTCTTAGCCTTAAGCAGTCACCCATGCCTTCCTACTCCCAGAGCAAGGGACAAAATTCCTCTGAATGGCTGACTCAGCCCACTCTCAGTCTGAGAGGGCAGAGCTGCAGGTCAGGTTTCTCAATAGCAGGCTGCCTTTCAAGGAGCTGCTAACTCTTTTCAATAATTGGGGATTAAGACTGAGTCACAACAGAAAGCTGAGATCCCCAGAGGATGCAAACTGGCACAGTGCCATTAGTGAGATTTACATCTTGGCCCTTAAGGACTCTGGGTTTGATCTGTCTTCTTAAAATTATCATCCTGCTGCTAACTACAGGCTCACACTCAGTACAAGTTCTGTGGAATTCAACGAAATGTTTTTGGAGCATCCTCTGCAGCAGCAGGAAAATCTCTCAGGTCCTTGGCATGCAGATATTTGAGCTGCCTCCCCCAACCTGTGTCCTCATGGCTGTCTGTTATCTCTGACTGAGGTGCAATGGTACCCAGGTCACAAATACAGCAGCTCTAATCTCAGTTCCTGCCACAAAGGCACAGAGAAAAGCTCTGCAAGTCAAATGGAAAGGGGAAAATCTGCAAGGGAGAAAGAACCATGGCAGAAAGTTATGGATTTCATGAAAAACCAATCAACAACCTAGTAAACCATAAAGTGCCTTGAGAATTACACTGTAAAAAGAAAAAAAAACAAAAGTAAAAGAAAGGAAATATTTGAACACAGAAATGACACTGCCCCCACTTTGATTTTACAGATGCCTTTGAGCTAGAGCTCACCCCTATCTGTTAACATGAATTACATTTGTACTGCACTGCTCTGGTGGAGAGGCCAAGAGAGCGATTTCAGAGGTGAACAAAGGAGTCACAGCCTGCTCTGCTGACACCCTGATCAACCACAGCACAACAGAGCTTTGCTGCTGTGACCCAACCCATCCCTAACACACAGAACCCTCTGGCAGCACCCCTGGGGTCCTCCAGGCAGGACAGGGAAGAGAAGGGAGAGGAAATTTGGTAAGAATTTTGCTCCCTGCCCTCCACAGACCCTCTGTGATGCTGTGGGCACCAAGTCCCACTTACCATCTATGATCAGGGAGGCTCTCTGGGTTGGCTTCTTCCCAGATTTGATGCGATACTCGTTGATGGCGTTCTCAATCTCCTGCAGTTTCTTCAGGGCATTCAGGTAGGATGTCTTCCTCTGCTTCTTCAGCTTTTTGCTGACGTTCGGGTCGCTCGCCAGGCGCCGCGCAGCCTCCGTGATCTGGGACTGAATGGCAAATTCCCTCTCCAGGCGCTCCAGCTCTGCCTCCTGGCGAAAGGCAAGTGGATTCTGGTTACCACCAAACTCTCTGAGCCCTCCTATGTGCAAGATCTCCAGAACCTGACCAGTGGCCTCCAATAAAGGCTCTCCATCAGCAGAGCATCCACAGCCATGCTGCTGCCCTCAGGGCCTTCTGAGCACACCCATCTTGCCTTCACCTGCTCTCAAAAGTGCCTGGAAGCACAGCTGGTGGAAAGGATGATCAATACAAGGAGGACATTTGTGCTCCAGCCCTAACCCTGATGTGCTGTTTGACTTTTCATGCAGTTCAATATGGCCAAGTTCAGTGGTGCTCTACTGCTTTACTACACATTCATCATTTTACACTTATCTGTGGGTCACACCTGCCTCCCACCTGCTCCTTCTCCCTGTTTTCTATCTCCATATTTAAGCCCCATTTGATTTCACTGCTATGTATTGATGCAAAGCCATATCTTTAACCTCCTTTACAGGTTTGCTTGGCACCCACCAAACACTTTGGGGTAAAACAGGGCAAAGATGGGTTAAGTCCTCCCCAGTGTATGGCTGTCAAAACCCAGGGGTGAGTATGAGCTGAAGTAATTATGGGCTGCTGCAACTGTTGGCACCCAGAAAGTTGTGTCCTTGAGTTACCAGCCAGGAGGGTGATGTCAGAGCCAGCAGTGTGTACCAGCAAGCTCTCTGTATGCCAGAAAGAACCAGTGCCCTTAGTGTTTGCCCTTGCAGGGCCTCAGCTGAATTTTTAAATGCAATCAGGTGTACCCTGGAAGCTACCTATTCATTTTTGGTTATCCTCCAAAGTCAAGGGGCTTAGGACAATTTATGCCAAAGCATAAGCTGATATAGAGCTTCCCAGTCTGCACCAGGACCCCAAGCTGTGAGCTTCAAAGGGCCTTGCTAATCTGAAACGGATCTGGCTACCTCCCCCAGCTCAATGGAATTAGTCTGCTAGAAAGAGGAACACAGTACATTGCAAATGAAAAAAAAAAAAAAAGAAAAAAAAAGACAAGTTTTTCTACTTTTAGTGAACGGTGAGACAGTCATATATTCATGGAGATCCCCATTACATAAGTTCAAATCCTCTCTTTGTTCAGCAGCAGTGCAAGAGCTGATGCTGTGGGATTTAATCAGACTGAAGGTGTTCTCTGAAGTTTTTATTCTGGGCTTCTGGCTTAAAAAACAAACCTTTGCTATCAGTGGTGAGTCAGCATTGCCTTGAAACTATAATTATCATTTCTCTCACTTCGCTGAAGACTGAACCCACCTTCTGTCTTTTTAACAGATCCCTTTTTGCTTTGAAGACTTTATAAACTCTGTTAGCACCAGACTTATTAAAAGTGAACTTGACATGATGGGAGTTTAAGGCCTGGAACCTCATTCATCATCTTCTGGTAAAAGCCTTCCCAGAGTCAGGAATGACAGACCAGGTAAAGGTGATTACCAAGAAAAAAACCAGGACCCTTCCCTGCAAGTCTTGCTCTGACAAAGATCTTGCTAAAGGTATGATGAGCTTGATGTGAGAGCTATCATTTCAGACCTTCACAGATTCAGCTCTAAATCATTCAGTACATCCTAGGAAAAATAGATTAATTTTCCTCCTGTCCATAATTGTCTATTTTCCTCCAGTGAGGCCCCTATAAATAAAGCCCTAGGAAATGAGAGCTATCATCTGCCTTCAGATGGAAGTGCCTTGCTTCAGGTCCTTGTCACAGCTCGTAATTTCAGTCCTGGATTTACGTGGTTGAGGGAATATTTCACCTTTTGTTTTAAATTGATTTTCCAGTGTTTGCACTTGCTGGAAAGTGCATGAAAACCATTGCTAGCCTCCCTAAATGCTTTCAAACTGGCAGCCAAACACAGCTCAACATCATTCTTCGAGAAGAGAAATTTATGGTTTTCAACACAGCCTTAAAATTTGACAGACGAAGAGAGAGGTAGAGCAGAGCTGAGTCAGCGTGTTTGGATTGCTGGTGCTAAAAGGCAGAGTGCCTGCACTGGGGAGGAGCTGCTTCACCTTCCTGCTCTCCCCACCTCACCTTGCCACTGGAGTAAGGAGATTCCTCACCCGCCGGCCCCAAAGCTGCCCTGTAGCAATAGGAGCTGGGGAAGCTGGAGATCAGGTTATAACCGAGCAGCCAACAGACTGCAGGGGTTTTAGGAGTAATTCAGCTAAGACATGCTTCCTTTTGAAAAGCTTAATTAAATGTGCTAGTTCATGAATATTTGACTGCCGTGGAATTCCTCTCCCAGGCTCCATTGAGAACAAAACTAAAGAGCTCCAGCTGTTTATTTTTTCAGCAGAAGGAAAATGCCAACAAAACGACAAACAGTTAATTCCCTGGCTGAACTGAGCCTCAAACCACACAATCGCACCAGCTTCAGTCTCTCCTCCTACAAAAATAAAAAGGAAACTCAAGACTGGAATACACACAAGTGTCTTGAGACAAATGTGCCTCCATAGACAATAGTTGTTCTGTGAATCCAGCCCTGCCTTACAGCTGCTGCAGGCCTGTTTTCACAGCCACGGTTCAGGGCACTGACCCAGCACATTGTGGGAGCAAGGAAGGGAACAAACACTCCCTGGCAAACTTAGAAAAATGTAACTCCAGCTCCCCATAGGTAGGGATGAAGGATCTTTTGTTTAAGGACTGGGGAGCAAAATGCTTTTATCTCGCTGTGGCAGGGCTGAGATGGATAATGGTTAGAGGGGGCCTGAATTTGGATTGCTACTGGAGTGAAAAGCAAGTGGTTGTTTGCAAAAACAGGACAGGCAGAAGCAGGGCTCAGATGGCTTGGGGGGCTCCTGATATGCTCCCTGCTCACACAAATCACTGCACTTTGTCACCAGAGCACTTGCAGTGCCATGGTCCAGTTGGTCACCCAGGCTATTTCTGTTACCTCTAGCAAAGCAAGGGCTGAACCTCAATCATTTCACCTTTACTCCGTGTCTGAAGTTAAGTTCCCAACTCTCTCACTGCTTCCCCATTCTGACGGATATAAAAAACCCCAAATGGGTACTGTGACCAATTACAGTGATTTAAACCAAAAACAACCGTGGCACTGATGGCTCCTGTGTGATGCTCAGTGGACATCTTAGAGACCTGAGGTAGGGACACGGGTCTGGAAGGGAAGGGCACAGCCTCACCTCTCCCTTAGGCAGGATTTTCTGCTCATCTAATTTAAAGGCAGTTCCTATTCTTCTCCTTACAATAGGTGGCTCCTCCCCAGGATCCAGGGGGTATTCTCGTGGCAGCTTTCCTGTGAGCTCCTGTAAGCAGAAAATGCTGTTAGTACTCTGGGAAATCCTGCAGCTGAGCAAAGCACACCACCACTCCTGTGTGACCCTAAAATAACAGGTATTCATTAATAACATATCCAGTTCAGCCAGCTGATAAACACACAGGAGAGCACCCAGCCCTGCAAACTCAGAACCCAGCACTGAGGGTGGGGACCTCTCCTCTAACCTGTGCATGAATACAGATATTTGTGGCTGCCCTGGGCAGGTCTGTAAGTGGTGCCCATTCCTAGGGTGTCAGGGCCTGAGGCTGAGCAGGCTTGCAGCACACAAGCTTTCATCTCTGCTGGGTGAACAGGAACCAGGAGCTCATATCTGCTGAGCTCTATCTTCTGAGAGGGGTGAGCAGACCCGAGAGCCTTCCTGCAGGATGCAGGTCTGCTGAGTCAGAAAGCTGCAATGGTAACAGCCATGCAGGTTATGACCTGCACAGAAAAACATTCCCACCTGATGCATGATGTGTCTGAGAGGAATGCAATGGAAATGGTCACTAAAAGCAGTGCCTGGTACCTCATTACCTGTCTGATAACACTTCATGTATTACAGTGCCTTCCAAACCCCAATGATGTCATGGGCAGCTTTGGAGCAATTATTAGCTGATACTCTGTCAGAGTTATGATGAGGTTATTTGCAAAGATATGTTCAAAATCTGAAGCAAACCTCACAGAATTTCAGACTACGTGTACCACAGGAAGCAGCACCACTACTACTGTTAATGCTGTAGGGCTTTTCCCCCACACTACACAATACAGGCACACATATCTGAACTGAAGGCACTGAACTGCCTACAGAAAAAGGCAGAAGCCTGACTACCAGCACAGCCCAGACTCCTTGTACTCAAAAGTCTCACCATGAAGGACAAAAGGGTTTTGTGTTCCTTAGCATCAGTCTTGAGAGGATCCAGCTGGCAGAGTAACCTAAATCATCTGAATCCCAAAGAACAGCAGCTGACCTTAATGCGAGTGTGGGTGCACAGCCCAGCCCCTGCCTGCCCTGGCCTCTCCCTCACTCCCTAATGGGGTTTTTTCTTTCTACTCTTTTCAAGTCACTAGGAAACAAGGACCTGGCCTTTTCAAATCTTCCCTTTAAGCAATTCCCAGCAAAATGGGTTTGCAGCAGAGCTCTGTGTTGTCGTGCACAGCCCCATTCTAAAAGAGGCATGGCTGCAACGTCTCAGAGTCCCACTCTGCATTGCCCCTCCAGCCCTGTGGGGTTATTTCCGTTTTTCTTTCAAAATGTGTTCCTTAAACTGAAATGTGGCTCTAAAGCACTGCACTGAGACACAGATTCCTGTATCCTGAGGGCAACAGGGATATTTTCTTTCTAACTCCTAATGTGATATGAAGCAGGGCAGTGGGTAAAGAGTTAATCTTCTGTAAAATCTGTAAAGATCAGAGCAGAACAAAATGAATGCGGGCTCCAATGCTGCCTCCACAAGCTAAAAAGCATTCAAAGGCACGATCATGAAATGTAATCTAAATTAATAAGTAACTGGAGTAGTGATGGCCCAAAGTAACCTGATGCCAGCATTATGAATGGTTCTGGCCATGCTTTCTTCATTATGCCCCCACTTTTAACTCTTTTTTATCTCCTGGTTTGCCACCTTTTTATCCTCTGTTTTGGCCATTCCCATGCCAAAGCAGAAAGGGCAGCCTGAGAGGAAGCTTTCAAGCTTACCAGCTGCTGATGGATGAGCTGTAGGGTTGCAAGATGGGGTCAGATTCCAAGTGTCCATTAACTGCCTCTCTCAAATCACCTATGTAAAGCACGAACACTTTCTACCAGCTCTTAATGTGCTGACAGATGGGCTCTGGCCAGCCTTGCCACAGCACATTAAGGAGTTACTGCTCCTCATCCCCAGCTCCCTGCCCCAGTGGGAGCTTCTGCCTGCATCCTGGTTGCTCCTGAAGTGCCTGAGGCTGCACCAAAACCAGGGCTGGGGTTAAAGGGAAGGCACTGGGCTGTGAGCTCCTGCAGCTGTGGCACAGGCACATCTTCCCCTGCATCCGGTGCTGCTGCAAGGATTAGTCACCAGCAGTCAGGCAGGGTTAGCTCAGGGTAGTAAATTCCTCTGGGCCAAGTAGAGCCTCCAGACCTTGACTGTCAGCCCCTGAAGAGCTGAGATTTTTTTTCCTGTGGATGATCTCAGCTCAATGGATTTAGAGATTGGATCTGGTCCTGTGACCTTTCTCACAGCACAAGTTGTTTGCTGAAATCAACCAGGACTTCTCAGGTGGGAAGGGATTGTTCCCATGGAGTAAAGAATGGGAAGAGGGGCAGCAGAGATTTCTGCTAACTTTCTTTGTTGAGAGGTGTTTTCCCCAACTTGCTCTTTTTGGCATTAAAACTATACATTAATTGAAACAAAGTGCAATGAGACCTGAATCAGTGACCCATTTCTTCCATTTTTGTCAAAGGTCAAACACATCAAATATTAGGCAAGAACTGGAAGATCTGTGTGCCACTGTCTACAGCTAGCCTCCTGTTGTGTTACACATCACAATTTGTTATAAAATCAGATACACAGGCCTGGTAAACATGGGAGGATTGCTGAATGACCTCAGTACACTGCTGCTAATCTCCACACACAGCTGCAACAGAGTTGTGATTTCCCCAAACATTAAATTGATCATTAAATGGCCTCCTGTGTACTGCAAAATGAGCTGGCAGGTGAGTGGGAAGGTGATGAGCTCCTGAGCTCTCCTGCATGACCTGGGATGACCACAGTGTTTCCTCTTTGCAAGGTCTGCCACCACACTGGCATTCCTTTCCAGCAGTGCCAGAGCTGACTGAATGAAGGCAATCTAGACAGAGCAGATGAGACCTTGTGTGCTGTATGGCACAGCATGCTCAGAGAAGAAAAGCATGTAGAGTTGGGCCTGCTCCAAGAAGAAAGTGTGCCAGCCTCGTTTTTTTTTATAATGGAGTCAAAAGTCTCTGAGAAGTGATGACCAGCACATAGAACAGCCTTGCTGTGCCATTTAGGTAGTAGAATATTCTTATCAAAGTTGATAAGAAGCCTGGCTGAATGCAACTTATTCACAATTTCAAAGAGAAGACATGGATGCTGAGCACCCTCCTCACCCCAAGCCAACAGGGTATCCCCAGCTGACATGGGGTAAATTCTCTGGGGGAAAAAACCCCTGGACTTTGATACCTGGAGCTGAAACAGCTGGATCTCCCTGAGGCCATTGTACAATGGGATTTGGAAGAGGTAACCGTGGAAGGAACCTCATCTCCTGACCCCACCCCACCTCCAAACAATGAGCATGCTGTAACAAAGCATGACACAAAGTGTTCCAGGTTATAAAATGTCCTCTGCCTACCGCTTCCCGCAGGCACAGCTTCTTTAGCTCTTCCAGGCGTTGGCGCAGTGTCTCCTCCAAAGCTTCTTGCCTGGACTTCAGTGCAGCCAGCATGTCTTTCTTGGCAGACTGAGAACTGTCTGACTCTTGGGAACCTGTCAATAAACAATGATTTCACTAAGCCAGCTGACAGCAGAATGCACATCTGGAGTGCCTGTAATTTTACCAAAGCCTGGACACAGCCCTTCCAAAAAGAAATTGGACTACGACATGAAGCAGGTGTTACCCAGTCATGTTTGTTTACAGCAAACCCTTAATGTTTAAGTTAACAGTCAGAGATTCGACAGTGGAGCATATAAAGACATTTTGTAATCATTATCTGGAAAAACAAAAGCAGCAAAATTATTCACCTAAAGATCTTAGAGGAAACCCACATACAATTCCCATGAAAGCTCCCAGTGGCAAAGTACACTTTACAAAACCCTGGAGATGCATTTTTTGGAAATTAACTCTAGGAGAAACCATTTGACAATACAGCCTACTTCTAAAGAACTGCAATTATCCTAGTAGCAAACATGTAATTCAATCCACTTACAGGGCTTCTTCTATGAAAAACTGTAATGGAAGAAAATTACCTAGCGAGATTCCTGTAAAATACACCAAAAAACCCCAACCATAGCTCCTTCTGGGGTAGTAGCTTGTGAAGATGTAGGTTGAGATATTTAACTGCATGTCCAAATGGCTTGGCTTTTCAAGTGGCAATTACCAGCAACTCCCACAGAAGTAGGTCTGTGCATTGTCAGACTCTGTTGCTCAGATGTCATGACAACATTTGTAATTCCAGCTCTTCAGGGGAACTTCTTGATGAAGTAACCTCATCCTTTGTCACTACGTTTCCCCCACACACAATAAAGGATGGATATTCTCCTTATCCCTCCTTTTGCTGCTGGTGTATCATTAGAAACATTTTTTTTACAGCAGTGACCTGTTCCCTGCCCCTCTTGAGCAATGGCACAGAGAAAGCAGACCTTTATTATCTGCAGGAGTCAGATACAACTGGATGCTGCATGGAATTTTCTGTGCACCTGTCATAGGTGGGGGTTAGAGGGGGCTCCTAGATATGTTTGCAGCTTGGCCTCCAAGCATTCAGTGAAAACACTCAGCCCAAGGAGGTTGAAAAAGCTGTTATTTCACAGAGCTTTGGAAGGAATCTGGGAACAATTCTTTATTTTGGCAGCAAAACAGTGAAATTTGTGCTTTCAGCTTCATCTTTCATTGCTACTATTCCAGCAGACCATTAAAGCTAAATTGAAAGAGGATTGAGGCAAAAATTGCCACAAAACAGTTCTGCATTGGCTCAGGGAAAGCACAGAATCTCACAGATCTTTTCCACCAGTACTTTCTACAGTTTTCATGAAGGAAGATAGCTGGCATTTATTCAATGAAACACCACTCTGCTTCCTTAAACCTTTTACTGGGCTGTCCTGAAGTGGGGGTGGTGGAAGAGACCTCTCTAAATGTCAGCCAGGCTAAGCATTATCAGACAATGGAGGAGAATCTCACAGTAAGATGCCTGTGTAATTGCTGTAGTCATCCTTGTTTTATTTGTGTTTGCCCTTGTAAAGCAACAAAACTCAACTCTGTGACACATCTGTGCTGGAAGGACTTGATGGGACCCTCTAGAGGAGCCTTGTATTTGCACTGGCAGGGAAACTCCTCTCCAACACTTAGAAATTCTTAATAGTAACCCTGGTGAGCAGGTACTAGCAAAACTGAACTGCTGAATTTCTTCATGGACTTGTCAACAAACTGCCGAGTCCTGGTAAAAAATTGCTCACGATTCCAGCAGATGTTTTGAACCTTTTTCTTTTTTTCTTTTATGACAACTTTAATGACCTATGTTTTCCTTTCAACTGCTCTTCCCCTTTCCTTCCTCTGTCTGCTCCATACCTCCACACCAGCCTCAGATTTATTTTTAAAAGCTATTCTTTTTTGCTGTGTGGGTTGCCACAGCAGCTACACAGAAACATTTACAAGCACATGAACAGCCTGGCCAGACCTGTGCCTGTGCTGATTTGGGGTATGCCCACAAGAAGGAAACAAAAGGTTTCTGGCTGAGCTGGTAGGGACCCAAATCAAGCCCAGACAGTTCACAGCATCTGCTCCAGCTGTGCTTTCCCTGTGTGAGAACCATGCTGGTCTCAACCCTGACACAACCAGTGCACATTTTATCCACTGAGTGCCCATTTTGACATCTTTTTCACTGCTCCCAAAAAGCAAAGGAACTGGAGGGGACCTGGAACTGTGCTGTCACATTCTGAGTGAAGCAATGGGATTACTGCTGAAACCAAAGTCATCCACTCACTGTCATTAATGTTTGGTTTTCAATTTTTATTTAAAAGCTGAATTATTTTGCAGTGTAGTATTAGATTTTTATTGGCTGGATTCTCTGCTTGTTCTCATGGTTGAAAAGCAAATGGAAACTTGATCAGTCAAGAGAACCACACCTGTATGAGATGACTGTAAATGAGCAGAGAACAATGCTTTGTATTGCAGGGTGCCTATGGCTTCTGTTAGAGGCACTTTATTTATAAATATGTATCAAACCTACCTTGAATAAGGCTGTGATCAGAGATCCACTTCTAAACCCAGTGGCAATTGACCCAAAAATGTCAGGACAAATCAAAATACCATAAAAACCACCAAGAAATAATCAAAGACCAGCACAAACCAAACCAATCAAGCAGCTACTACCTTAAATCAGCCTTATTAGATATGGTCACTGAGTCATGGCTTCCCAGTGCCTTCCAAAGGGGATCACCAACAGAGAAAAATCAGTCCTGAGAGATCAGTCTTAACATGAGAGGGTCCTGCTGCAGCAGAAATAGTTGACTGGGAGGCTTTCTCAGGTGTTTTACCTCCCACAATTAGGGTTAATTCCTAGTGCAGTAAATGGGACAAATATTGCTGAAATATATAATTTTCCTATACGGCATTTGAACCTTTCTGTGAAAATTATTTTTTAGCCTCCTTCCCATTTGCAGTGCAAGGATTTGCCAAACTCTGCATTTTAACACACACTTCTGCAGAACCGTTTGATGTCCCTAAAACAAAAAAGGTTGTGGAAGTACACCAGGTAGTAGGCACAGGGCCTTCTCTCTGGTGGGCACCAGGAACCTGCTGAACTGGGGGCTGCTTTTATGTGCATGTGCCCTTTCTTTCTTAGCAGACAGGATGGGACACAGGTCCTGGGGATCTAAATGTCCACTTAATGCCCCACTAATTTGTGGAAACAGCACTCATCTTCTGATACCCACATGGCCTCTCTGGGTGATTTCTTCATCCACTGACATTCAGGAGAACATTAGCTGAGAAATGCAGGGGGAACATGGTCCTCCCCCTCCAACTCCTTCTCCAGCATAATTCATGGCTGAACTTCACCAATGCTAACAGGCTGGGTTCTGCTCACTTCTATACTTGTGAGGTCAGGACAGTCTTGGTGATGTTAAGGGGGACATGCAGCACATGGGTCACACCCCTGAAGGATCTGGTCAAGTGTTATGCAGGTGGTACAGGTCTGCTGGGGTCCAAGACAAGCTTTGCTTTAAAGCCTGCCAAAGGGGTGAGAGCAGACACAACTTTGGAGAGAAAAGTCCTGCCAGTGACCCATTGGTTGTCCCCATTTCATCCATCTATTGTAGCAGAGTGGAGTCAGCTTGGAAAAGGGATGAATGAGAAGGATGAAAACAAGCAGGGAAGACAGATGGGATGCTGAAGAGCAGAGAGAGCCAAGTCTTGGTGACACCAACTGTGAGGGGAGAGCAGAGGAGATGCAACAAGGTGGCTGAACAGCAGCAGCAGCAAGGCAAAAGCACCCCGGCATCTCTTCTCTTTCTCATTCTCCAAGTCTCCTGCTCCAGGAAAAACACATCTAAATATGGCAAACCCTTCACGCTGCATCCGGCTGCTGGCTCCAGCTCGCTGGCACTTGGCTGGGTCCCCGTGGAAGGCTGTCCCTGAGCAGAGAGGGAAGTTTCCCCCACGCTCACTCCGCACCAGAGCCAGGCTGACTCACTGCACCAGGATGTCAGTGCACAACAAGCACCAGCCCCAGACATTCCCTATCTCTGCTCCCTGCCCAACACTGGGATTTCCTCCGCGGCGCGCAGGAGCGCGGCTGGAGCTGCTCCACACAGGATGTGCTCAGATATCCTGTGGGCTCAGGACTCATCTTCAGCAGCCCCCGCGGGTGCTGTTCATCTGCTCCAACGCCCGCCGGGCGGCCCAGCTGGGACACAGCCCTGCCGGACGCCGCGGCGGGGCCTGGGAAGTGCCTGGCTGGCCTCTCTTGTGGCGTTTCCAAACGTAAACAGGCCCCTGCACAGGAAACCTCCAGTGCTGCAGAAGGAATGGGGCTCAGGGGCTGCAGGCTCCTTGAATGTGCCTGCAGAGCTAAAGCAGAGATGCTCCTCTGGGGTGTTTCCTCTGCCCACAGAGATGAAGAAGGTAGTCGGGGCTTCAACCATAACCCAGAGACTACAGGGCTCCTCACGAGCTTGGAGACCTGCAGAGCTCTTATGGCACAGAGTCCAAAGGAAAAATCCACCTTAGAACCAACTTTATTTTGTTTTGCTGGCTTTGCTTTGGTTCCTGCCTGTGTGAAAGCAGAGATTTCATTCACAGGCAAACCTTTCCCCAGATGTCCAGGGATGGCCCACAGATCCTGACCTAAATCACAGTAGCCCACTGTCCTAGGGAGGCCCCTTCAGATCCAAAATAAGGACAAAAGTTAAGAGTCAGCTTGTCAGAAATAGACTTGGGCATCAAAATCACAAATCTGCAGTGGATAGCCTCAGATCAGGAGCGTGGGAAAAATGGAGGAGCTGAGGCTTTGGTCTTGAATTGCTGTGATCATGAGGAAGCCACTTCCCAGTGTAAGACTCCATCTCCCCTCTGCTGTCTCTTGAGACTGTAAGTGATGTGGGGCAGCGACTGCCTTGTACTGCACAGCAGGATCTTCTCCAGACAGTGTGACAGCTGGAAGCAACAACAAACTTTTCCTTGCAGACTTGCTGCAAGCCCAGGGGAGACATGCCAGTTTTGGCACGCTCCTCATGGTGCTGACAGCCCCTCCAGGGAGGAGGAGTGAGATGGAGGGAGGAAATGACTACAAGTCATTTTCAGGAAAAAAAGGACTGAGAATAGTAGGGAAGTGGAGGCAAACAGAGATTCAGTCTTGACCTTGTGATTTCGAGTCACTTGAGGTATTTATAGCCTGGAAGTCTACTGTGGCCACTTAATCATTTGCACTTATTCTCTCCAGCGTGCAGGCTGTACTGTGATAACCCATCATTGTTGTGGTTGTGTGCCGATAATCTTTGGCACAATGAGAGGAAACAAAAAGCCTGGGACAGAGCCAGTGACTGTGCCCAGTGGGACAGACAATGAATGCCCCCTCCCATCCAATGGGACAGGGATGGGCCACCTCCACCAGCCAGGCTCAAGGGAAAGGGATCTTGGAGCAGACGGGTCTGAGTGTGGAAGCAATCTGGGGTTTCCAACTCCCTGGTACCTGACCTCTGCCAGACATCTTCTCTCAATACCTTCTTGTAGCTGCTGGAAGGCACACAGCAGCAGCAAACTCTGCAGCTTTCCTCAACATTTTGGGGAGAGCCCTATCCTCAGAGCTGGCAGGATGTAACAGGCAGCTCTGAAGAAAGGAGCACAGAGGCAGCCGTGCTTGGCTGGCCCAAGAGCAGCACCTTGACAGAAACAGAGGTTCACACAGTCCTATGAAGGCACCCAGGTAGGCAGATCCACTTACCCAGGACTGAAGGAATTACTCACCTGGTCAATGAACTCTGGGTATAGTCACTAGTCACTTGTGCAATTCTGATGAGTCTACAAATCCTGTGCTCAGCTAGAAAGGTGCAGGGAGCACAAAAGTACAGAAATAAAAGCATGGGCAGCTCCCAGTTTGGAATTTCCATACACTTAACTCTGATAGATGCTGGGCCTACACCAGCTTTTCTGGGCCTGATTTTTTGCTGGCTTTCACAGGCTACTGCTCTCTCCAGGTGTAAGAGCAGAAGCAGACCCCAGTGGCTTTTTTTCCAGGAACACAAAAAGTCCATGTATTAACATGGAAACAGGATTACTACCAAGTAGCTCTCACAGAATTAGGAATGGTGCCCAGGAGGCTGAGATCTTGGAGAGACCTTAAGAACTTCCTTGGGGTACTTAACATTATTTACCTTCCAGCAGGAGAGCTGGAAAAAAAGCCAAACAAACGAAGACTTCCAACAACCCAACACCAATCTGGGAGCTGCTGAGCTACTGCAACTCCCCAAGCAATGAGAGGCACAGACAGTGGATTGTATATTTTGTCAGGAAGACCTCAGGAGCAGAAAGGCTACTCTGTTTGCAGGCAAGGCAAGGAATTGCACAGCAAGTAGCTGTGGAAGCACTGCACATTTTAACCCCTTCCATTTTCCAAGCAGGGTTTTAAGAGACATGAAAGATACAGTGATGCAAAGCTTATCTACTACATCAGTGTGGATTCAGTTTTAAACATTTGCATTCTTAGATAGGTTCTTTGTCCAAGCCTGAGAAGGTTATTGTCTGCTGTTACACATCTCAACACATTTGGTTTTGATAAATTGATGCTTAACAGAAAGTATTTAATTGACTGAAACTGTTAATTACAGTGACACCAGAAATCTTGCCCTCCTGAAGAGCTCACCTAAGCAGCTTCAAGCTCTTTGCTAAATATCACCTGCTGCTTTAAGCCTGCAGTGACATTTCTCACTGTTTTACACAGTTTGCCTAGCTCAGACTGACAGAAGAGTATCAAAGAGTCACAATCTCCTGACCCGCCTTCTCCAGTCCTTCTCTCCTCCTGCTCTAGCTCTCCTCTGCATCACCTTCCCTTGGGTTTCTCTCTCACATGACATCTTCCTCACACAGGAAAGTGCTCTAAGCCACAACAAGAAACCTTCAGTGCTTACCTGGCACTAGCTTGGTAAAGTGCTAGGGAATAGTTCTGTTAAGCCTGGGACAGCAGCCAAAGCCCAGCAATAGAGAGGTAAAGCAGATGTGCACGTGGTGAAGAAGACACCCTGTCTCAACAATGCTGAGGATCATCACCAGTTCCCAGCCTCAGTTTCCCTTGTTAGATGCACTAGGTGACTGCTTCCCCACTGCTGGCTGGGCACTCCTTCACAAACCCATCTGCCTCAGGATAAGCTGGATACCAAGGGATGGTTAGAGTAGAAATTGTGAAGAGAGACCAGGTTTCAGCTGGAAATTGAGAGGTTGGAGATGACATCCTGGAGTCAAGGAGGAAATGAGTGGTGGTAAAGAGAGAGGGGGAGGCTGCTGCCTGTGCTGTTTGTGGAGCAACGTGCTGAGAGATGGACTGCCACCTGGACAGACAGAAAGGCTAAAGGGAAGTGACTTGCATTTCTGCAGTGCAGCTTCTGGCTGCTCCCCATTATACCAAGGCCATGGCCCTTCCCACCAGTTCCCTCCAGTTACAGGACAAAGGACCTACCTGATGACAGAAGACTCCCGCTGCTTCCACTGATAATTTTGCCTTTACTCCCCATGTTGGCCAGCTTTGAGGTCTTGAGAGTTCCAGTTTCAGTCAGGTCAATGGCAATTTCACTCAGGCTTCTTGCAGCATGAATCTTGGACTGGAGGTGGACACAGGAGTTAGTAATGATCTAATGCCTCTTGAAAGCTCACAGAAGTAACAAGAGCTTTTGCTGTGGCAGGAAACAGGCCTCCACAGCAAACTTGAATTATTTTACAAGAATAGAAGCAATCTGGCACAGTATTCACTGCTGTACTTTTTACATTCTTAAGTGGGTACAATTCTGGCATCGCTTCCTGTTGTTTGGGTTTTTCTCTGCTTTGCCATGCACATTTTTCTCTCTTACACAAAGGATGTATGGAGTCACTGTTTTACTACATACAATAAGAAACCTCTAGAAATGCCACCATAATAACCTGCTGAAAAGCTCAAAGGCTAAAGACCATCTCTAGCATCTAAAGGAAGCCCAAAGGAGCCTTCACAAATCAGCAATAAGCTTTGGAACAAGACACAGGGAGGACATGCCTTAAATGGGCTGTCATGAGAAGCTGGAAGAAAATACTGACAAGAAAGCACATTCAGCTTATTGTCCAGACTAATAAGCTGCATGCAATGCCCCTACTGTGAGGGACCTCTTCAAAGCATTAACACTACTCCAGTAGGAAACAACAGCCAGCCCAGCTCAGTAACTGGCCACATCAGGTCATGGCCATTGTTCCCTACCAAATGTCAACAAGATTGCTGCATTTGTAATTACAAGAAAGTAAATAATGCACAGTATGTAGACCTAGAGAATAGAATAGAATAGAATAGAATAGAATAGAATAGAATAGAATAGAATAGAATAGAATAGAATAGAATAGAATAGAATAGAATAGAATAGAATAGAATAGAATAGAATAGAATAGAATAGAATAGAATAGAATAGAATAGAATAGAATAGAATAGAATAGAATAGAATAGAATAGAATAGAATAGAATAGAATAGAATAGAATAGAATAGAATAGAATAGAATAGAATAGAATAGAATAGAATAGAATAGAATAGAATAGAATAGAATAGAATAGAATAGAATAGAATAGAATAGAATAGAATAGAATAGAATAGAATAGAATAGAATAGAATAGAATAGAATAGAATAGAATAGAATAGAATAGAATAGAATAGAATAGAATAGAATAGAATAGAATAGAATAGAATAGAATAGAATAGAATAGAATAGAATAGAATAGAATAGAATAGAATAGAATAGAATAGAATAGAATAGAATAGAATAGAATAGAATAGAATAGAATAGAATAGAATAGAATAGAATAGAATAGAATAGAATAGAATAGAATAGAATAGAATAGAATAGAATAGAATAGAATAGAATAGAATAGAATAGAATAGAATAGAATAGAATAGAATAGAATAGAATAGAATAGAATAGAATAGAATAGAATAGAATAGAATAGAATAATTTCAGCTGGAATGGACCTCCAACAGTCATCTTAGCCCATTGCTGAAATCTTACAAGCCCTGTGATTCTGAGCTTCAATTAATCTGTCCTTCCAGGGCCACTGACCTGCAATTTTAATTTTCCAAAACACAGAAAGCTGTTGGCACATTTTGCCAAGACTCTCCAACTGCAAGAGTTTTATCCAAAAGGAGGTGGAGCCCCAGTTCAAGATCACTTGAGCATTTGCCTCTGCACCTTCTCAAGGCCAGAGAAGGCCCTGGCCATACAGCTCAGGAGATTGTGCTAACACATCAAAGTTGCTTGATGCCCACATACCAGTGTGTGATTTGTTCCCACTGGAAATAACATGAAACAGGACAACAAAGAATGCTTGTCACTATGGGATTTTCAGTGTAAATTCACATCCTCAGGAAGAAGAAAACATTCCAACAAGAACTAAGCCTGAATTGATGGCCGAGTGCTCACCACTGAGCTTCTTAGTTCTGTTACTGATGTGCTGTGGGGCTTTGGGTAAGACACTTAAGGTTAAGTTCTAAGTGATTTCTACCTCTGTTTGCATATCTGTGAAATAATAAGGAAAATGTCTCCCTGTAGCACACTGTATTTTTAAGATCAATTTAAGACTGCAAATGAAGACAGTACTGAGAAAGCCTTACGCTGAAAACACCCTCAGAAGTATTATCATAATTTAATATTCTTGGGTATTTATATGCTCCATTATTATCATTCCAAGGTACCCAAATGCCTCACAAGATTATTTCCACAACAACCCCAATAACAGGGTGTGTGTTCTCATTTGTTTGCAAGAGTGAACAGTGCACTCTTTGTGAGTGCAGAGGCTGAACCACCTGACAAGATATCAGAGCAGATCAATCCACCAGTACTGGCCCTCACCAACTAATGTTATCAGTTAGACACTTCTCATTTCCAGCAGCTCCTCCCTAAAATCAGCCCCAGGAGAAGGACAGCACTCTTCAGCTTTTTGGATCAGATGTTTCTGGTCAGAAACAAGGCCTGTGAAACATCTTCTTCAAATAGCTCTGGAAGGTTAGTTCCAGATGAAGAGGAAAATCACTGCTTTTATCTAATGAGATTTCCTTCTACTGAAGCCTTGATAAGGAGCCTAAGCATGAACTGCTGTCTTGCTGCAATGCCAGACCTTTGGAAGTAACAAGCCTTCCAAATGCTTTTGTCCTGCTGATAAATCCCCTGCAGGTGGATATATGCTGTATAAACCTATGTATATGTAGGGTTATGTGTACTTTGTATAAGCCCAGGAAGAGCTACATTGACCAAACTCAGTGTCTGCCTGACCCAACACACTGAGTCCTCAGTGCAGTGGATGCCTCAGAAATGCACAAACCCCAAGTCTGCATGGACAGATCCATCCCTTCTGTTCCATGAAGCAGTGGTTTTCCTGCTTATGGAGGATAGTTACAGCAAGCAGCCCTATAAGCAAGCCTGTAGTTTATTCCCACTTATTTTCAGAATGCAAATTAGGGCACACTCTGGCCCTGCCTGTCTGGCTGGGCACCAACCAAAGTGCTGAGTGAAGGCAATGTGACTGCTGGGTGCTGTTGTGGTCCTGGCCAAGCCAGCAGTGGCTGGAAGTATACCCTATATAGGGCAAACAAAAAGGTGATATAAGACCAAAGCCTGGCATCCCTGGAGCCAGGAGAGAGGAAAAACAAACCAGCAGACAGGATTAGCAGGGCAGAGTGAGCTGTTCCCTCTCCAGAGGGAACAATTCAAACCTGCTGAAACCATAGGAGAAGGTTTTAGATCTGATCACAGTGCTAATGGTGCCCTGCACTGAACAGCGCAGATGAAACAGCTCCTGAAAGGAATGGGGTTAATTTTCCTTGCTGCTCAGGCCCTGCTGCCTCTGCTGCCTACAGCAATGCCAGTCAGTGCCGGGTGGTCTCGTGCATTGGACAGGCTCTCAGCAGCAGCAGGAATCAGAGCAACAGCTCATTTCACACAGGCCACTGAGCAGCAGCCAGCACGAGTGCAGGCTGTGTGCTGCAGCACAGCACTGCAAAGCTGGGTTACACCCCACTAGTGCTCCCCCGAGCCCCACAGTCCCTCCAGGCTCAGAAATTTTAAAGCACTTAGCGCAGACCTGCCAAGTCTCGTTTACATGGAGGAAGACTGGCTCATTCATGAGTCATTTCAAAGCATGGGGCCAAACTGATCCCCAGTGCTGTTCTGACAGGGTCAGAGGGTGAAGAAAAATCCATAAGTGAAATGAGGAAGAAGATGGACACGAGGGATGAGTCTATTCCTCTTGCTGCAGTGATGGGGCTTTGCTGGAGGTGATTTTTTGAAACCCTTGGCCTATTTTCTACCAGTTCATTCAGCCGAAAAGCCTTGCACTTGGAGGAATGTGGTGTCGAAAATTCCCACAAAATGGGACTTCTCAAGGTTTCTAGGCCAAGCGTTTGATTGACTCAGTGCAGTGAACAGAGCAAAGACATGCCTTCAAGTCCTGCTGCATCTGTCTCCCAGAAAAAAGGGAAGCTGACAAGAGTTCTGCATGCTGACAAGCTCGCTTGGGAAGCTCGGGATCTTTTCAGTCTCTACGTTACGCTTCAATTGCAGGGAGAGAGAGGGAGATCCGCAGGGAGCGAGACGCTGGGAACCTGGCGAGCTGGCAGGAGTTCAGCACGGAGTGAGGCTGCAGCAACGGCTGGGACCTCACTTGCTAAAGGGTCAGAATCCAGGCAAAGCAGATTTTATTTCTTTTTAAAATCAAGTGAAGGGTTTTCTTTCCAGTGGAGCTGTGGGTCGAGATCCAACTGGTGCCCAGTTATGTGAGGAGCACAGAGTTCAAGCTTTCTTTATCACTGTGTCACATCTCCCGCCATCTAATCTACATCACTGGAGCAAAGGCTCAGCCGTGCAGTGAGCTCCAGCAGGCTTTTTCCTCTAAGTTTGTTTTTATTTTTCTTTCTTTTGTCAAAATGATATGAAATGCCAAGTTTGGACATGAAAGGAAGGAATATCTAAGTTCTGCTTTGAAGCTGAGGATTCAATTGAAGTGGGGCCTGAAATTTAAGGGGCTGCAAACCCATGAGACCTGAAACTCAATAAATGTTTGTCTAGGCCCCTGAGAGCTGAAGCAAAGACATTTCACATCACCCCACTCTGGGGTATGATTTACTAGTTTTCCAAAGCAAAGCTCATATGAGCACTGTGTCCTTGAAGTGACCAGCAGGATTAACTGAACAGATAAATTAAAATTGATGGATCTATCAATATTGACAGTGTCACGTCAAAGATGAGGACAACAAATGAAAATATCAGTTCCTTTAAGAGAAAGGGACAAAATATTTGTATGCCTTAACTTCAAAGCCTCAGCATGACCACTGGGATTATTGTGACAAACAACGCTGACATGGTCACAGACGTGACAGGTTGACAAACGAGGGCTGGTGGGTGGTGCTGCCTGTAGGAGTGTGAGAGAGGGGAGATAAAATTGAAACACAATCTGCCAACAACAAAAGGAGTCACTGAAGGGAAGTCCTGGGTGTTTCAGAGACCCAGTTTCTTACCAAAGAAATGGGAGGAGAAGGGAATCTCCTTTTGTTTGTTGGTTGCTTGTGACCTAAATACCTTGCAGCTAGATCAGCAAATCCATCTGGCTAAAAGTAAAGGAAAAATAAACTTCTATTTGCTTGAAATTTATTTCTGAGTTGACAGAGAGGACTATGCACTGCCCTGATGGTCCTGAGCAGAGAAGGGGGAGAGCTTCTCTTGGTATCAGTGAGTATGCAATTTTGTCCATATTACAGCTGGCACTTAGGCAGGGTTGGAAAGTTGGCTACATCCCTAAATTCAATACAGCTTACAACTGTGGTGAAAACTGGAGTTTTGCATTAGATGAGACATGGCCAAAGTGAGTGCAACCATGCCCAAGGCATCCAAAAGTCCTACCCACTTTACAATAAAGTCACAGAGCTTGTGATGGGGAAAGCAATGTCAGAAGGGCTTAGAACAAGTGGGACTAACAGCACACTCATGGCCCTCCACATAATTCCAGAAAGCCAACTTGATTCATTTAACTGGCAGAAAAAATAATGCACTAAAGAAAAGCAGGAAAAATAAATATTTTTCTGCCAGTTTAGTGGGCTGAACTGGCTCGTGAAGGGACCTGCTAGGGCCAGGGCCTGAGCAAGGAAGGAAGCATCCTCAGCCTGAAAATGCACGCAATGCTTTCAACAATAGCAAGATGTTAAGATTGTTTCAGGCATTTGGAGGATCATCACCTGCACATTCTGCCATTTCACCAGAGATGAGGCCCAATGCAGGTACCCACTCAATACAGGCTCTGTTTTCTCTGTGAAGCTTTACACTAGTGTGCTCATAACTCAGAGGGAAGTCTGACTGAGAAGTCTTTTCTCTGTATCAAAGTAATCTCAAAGTGATCAAAGCAATCTCCTGCTGCTCTGCATATGCCTAAAATTACTGATTAAAAGAATTAAGAAGGAGAACACACACTCCTCTGGTTTCAAGATGGTTTCTTTTGTGTATTACGTGGCCCTTTGAGCAGCACCAGTTTGCAATAGCTCCTTGCACAGTGAGGCTGCCAAGCCTCCTGCCCCCCTGCCAAAATAATATCCCTATGCCTCCTTTCTAGGAAAACACAATAGTAAAAATCAAGGGACAGCAAAAAGAATCCAGAGACAGTTGTAGGTTGTGAAACTACTTTGAACTCAGTTATTGGAAGCTGCCCTAACTTTATGACAGACGTGGAAGACGTGGAAACTATCCAGACAGGGATGCTGACCCTATCTGCTTGCTAACTTTGGCTCCTTCAATTTGGCCACAGTTCAATAGAACCTTTTCCTCAATCTTTACTCCCATAGGCATGAATTTAAATACAAACTTTCTCAATCTGGCCAGAACTAGAAAATATCATCAGTCAATTTGCCTTTTTTTTGATCTCAAGTAGAAAGGGAGGGCAGGAAAGAAGCCACCATCTGGACTTGGTGTGGCTGGGACTGTGGGGAGTGAGAAGAGCTCACCCACCACAACTGGCACTTCCCATGCTTACCTTGCTTTGCTTCCTGTCCAGGTAGAACTGATGTTGACTAATGGCCATAGCCCAGATAGACTTTATTAATGCTGGACAGGCGTACCACGTATGCACAGCAATGCCACTATGCCCAAAAGTCCTCCTGGTCACAGATGCCCTGCAGAGGAGAAAAGAATGAACTGGGGTTACACAAAGGTTTCACCAGATTGCTTTCTGTGGCATAGTCTGTCACAGATCTCATAGTATAAGCTGCTGTCTTTACTGTGTACACCCTTGTGTTAATGGGAAAAAATGCTTAGAAACCAGAAATAAATATCTAATCAAGACAGGAAAGCATTTACTTCAAATATCTCCTCAAGACAGCAAGCTCCAGAGGACTAACAGTAAAGATCATCCAGTTTGCCCTGCTCAGACTGTATCCCTGGATTTGATTGATGCTGACTTGCTGCATATCCCAGGGGAGCCACCAAGGCCCAAGCCTGCATGAATCTTCTGTGTCTCATCACATGCAGAGACATCCGAGGCCAAGTCCTCACACCCTCCACTGCCTCTGGCTCCCAAACATTAGGATCCAGGTAACAACTAAAGATCCACAGGATCAAAGACTACTTTAGGGAGTGTGAGAGAAACTCTTCATGAACCTTCATTTCCCCACTTGTAAACAGATGTAGCAGGATTTGCCACATGGTATGGGGGCAGGGAGTTGTGAGGCTCAGAGGGGGCTGCCTAGTGCCCTGGAGAGAAGAATGGGACTCAGTGATTAGCTGAGTGAATTTAAAAACAGGAAAAATAAGAGCTAAATATTTCCTCTCTGGGACTCCCAATTGTNCCAGGTTAGGTTTCCCCATGCTTTCACAGCTGTATAAACCTGCTTGATTATTCTTCCCCATCCCTCAAAAGCAACCCCACTGGCAGAGCCCCTGACACCAGCAGAGCTCACATTCAGGCTCTCAGCATCCTGGTCTGTGGAACTCCTCCCACTGCAGGGATGGAGCTCTGGCTGGAATAAACCACACCACTGACCTACAGAGCTCCAAACAAATGAGGGCCTCCTCTCCAGTCTGTTAAGATGTGTCTTGTGGTAGAGTAGAATTATGAAATCTTGTGACATGGGTACAGAGGCTTGCTCAGAAATGTGACACTTTTAGGGACATGGGTGGTGAAGAGGGACCAGTGCAAGAGAGCCTGGGGAACAGGTCCAGAGTCCACAGTCAGCAGAGACTCTGAGCCATGCAGTTGTGGAGGTGACACTGCAGGACAGCCCAGGAGCTCTACTGTGCCATGCAAGGGGGAGTCAACTCCTCTACCTGCACTCACAAGTCCTCAAGCCTGCTAAGGTTCCCCTCCTGCACCTGTATCTGCACTGGCCACTTCTATTCTGCTGCTTGTGGGCCACTGCCTTGTCCAAAGTTGGAGGTGAACGTGGAGGGGTGAACAGCTGAAGAAAGCTGTGATAGAGCCAAGAATGAAAGAAAACCAAAACTCTGCAGCAAAATGAGAACTGCTGGAAATGTTCAGTCTGGGAGAGGGCTGACAGCCATTGCATCGGGGCTTTTTCAGTGCTTCAAAATGCGTTAAAGTCAAATTATGGAGCTACAAATCAGAGTGAAATTTCTGAGAAACAGCCATGGCCAATGCAAACAAGGTCTGAGACAACTGGGATCTCATGTTTCAGTGTTACCCTGTGCCGAGTCCTTTCCTTGTGGAGGGTGCTAGAAACCTTGTCTTATTATGAGTATTGTTTTAAGAAAAGTCTCCATGGATGCAACAGGACAGCAGCTGATGGTGCTGGTGCCTCAGTTCTGTCACTGGACAGGGAATGAAGGCTGTGCTGGGAGGTGTTCTTGAAGTTGAGACTGTAGAGTGGATCCAGCCCTGGATGCTTTATATTGGTCTAAGGACACAAATCACTGCACCACACTGGCACAAAGCTCTAAGGAAATTAAGGCACTCAAACATGGGCTGAAGCCTTAATTCTGATGTCATCCTATTCAGTCCAAACACAGTGACTCCTGAATTCTTAGAAACATACTCTGCAAATCTTTCATCTTTTCACTGTAAAAGCAGTGATTTCTAATTTTTTTCCTTTTTTGAATCTGTTTCCCATGTTTCCCATCAAAACAGCAGACACCATTAGAACATCTGCAGGCTGTTGGTCAGAGCTGTGGACTTGCTTTTCACAGCTGTGTTTGAAGACCTGAGAGATATGGATCATGGGTGTTTTTTCCATTACTTCCCTCCATGCATGCTACATGCACTATGGAATTAATCCTGTTGATAGCCCCTAAAATGTATCATTTTCCTCTTTTATGGGATAAGTAACTGCAGTGGAGGAAGGTTAAATGGCTTGTTGGGGACAGGAAGCCATGGGCAGAGGCAGGGCTTAAAAACACACATTGTGCTGCCCAGCTCTGGCCACAGCCACGGAGCTGTGCTTGCTCTCCTGACTGTGGCTTCGCTGACTCAGGCTCTGGTTTGGCTACGAGGAGAGGAATGTGGAGAGAGCACTGTGCTGGCTACTCCTCCGCCTCCACACGCTGAACAACTCCTCGCAGGAGTCCATCCCCCTTGGCTGGGAGACTACAACCTGAGCTGTCTTCCCACCATGCCACTGCAACGTGCTGCGCTGCATTACAGCCTGAGTGCCACTTCCACCTGGATGCTGCCACTCTGCATGCAAAAACCAATCAAAATTATACAAAATCTAACCAGACTAATTCCTCCGTAGCAAGAAATTACCAGACTGACAACCCAGGACAGGGCTTTGTCCTCCTGGTGTTGAGTCAGAGTAACAAAGCAATGGAATAAGGAACAGAAGCTCTTCTGTGTCACTAATTCCTATAATCTAAATACAAATGAGAGAGAAGAGGCTGCTCTGTGCGGTCACATTACATGCATGACATCGAGTTGCAAATGTCACCATGATTTTAAGGTCCCAGAGCTATTTCCTTTCTTTTTCTTGCAACTGTTCCTTCCAGGAAACAGCCAGAACTCAGGGCATGTAGGGGCTCCTGGCTGCTGTCGCTTGCAGCACGCGTTTCTGACGCCTCTCTGGCTGCTGGAGCCTCAGTAGGGGAAGGAGTGCACTACCCCCAGCTCCTGCTGCTGGAATATCTCTCAGTGTATTCCTGACTTTGGGAATACAAATGCTAGATTTCATGTGACTGTTTACATGCTTAATATTAAGCAGATGCTTAGAGGTTCTGCTGACCTGGAGCTGCACAATGACAGGAGCTGTTTTACTCAGTGTTTAACAAATGCACCTATGCAGACAAGCACCGTTGTACTGGTGTGACTGTGCTCATATCAGGGTAAATAAGGATAAAAACTGCATGCAAAATTTCCCTAATAAAAGTATATATACAAGTATACAGATAGGCATAGGAAACAGGTGAAACTGGATCACAGCTGAGTGATCAGTGCAACACACTACTACCAGCAACACATCAAATCAGTCTGGGCAGAGAGATGGTTTCCATCAGTGGTATCATACTTACAATGCAAAGGAGACATTGCTTTTAGTCAGAACAACTTTCAGAGCCATACACTCACTGTGTGCAGTAACCATCCAGTAACACAAACACACCAGGGGTGCTGAACGCACTGATGGGATGCAGCACAGTCCCTTGAACTCTCACATTACGATTCCAAAGTAAGAAAAAAAGGCTCCTGTGCCAAAAAGACTGATGGGCTTTCATCCAGGCTGCCGGCAGTAAACCTCTGGTTCGGTGCCATTCCTTTCAGTTGCACTACTGAATATTTATTTACAAAGAAGCATGTGCGTACAAAATTTGGCGCTCATCTCCGGGCTGTGAGTGAAACACGGGGACAAGGCAAAGCCCCCTTTCACCCACGAGGGCTGCCAGCACTGCAGCTGAGGGACCGGAGCCGCACAGTCCCAGGGGCCACAAGGTGCCAGAACAGAGGGAAGGGGAAAAAAAACCCGCTAGGAGCCGAGGGGAAACACCCCCTCAAAAACGCACCCCAGAACCCGAAACGGCCGCTGAAAGGAAACAGCAGCCCCCGGCTTGATACCCGCTGCCTCTCTCTTATGTGTTCCCCAGCTACCAAGCGCAGCGAGCCCCGCACAGCAGCGGGGACAGTTTCTGAGGACCCGGCTCAGCCCGGCTCGGCGCTGCTCAGCCCGGCTCGGCACTGCACAGCCCGGCTCAGCCCGGCCCGTCTCGCGGCTCACCTGCGCGGATCGTGTACCTCCACCGAGAACTTCTTCTCGCGGAAATAGAGGTTCTCCAGCTGCCTCCATTGGAAGATCTGCAAGCAGAAGAAGGGGATGAGGCGCCTCGGCGCGCTCCCTCGCGCAGCCCTGCNTCCGTCCCTCCCTCCCTCCTTTCCTCCCGCCCGCCCGCCGGGTCCCCGCTGCCCGCGGCGGGCTCGGTGCCGGGGGCGGGCAGGGAAGGGCGCCGGTTTCACTTTGCGGGGCCAAATGTGTTGAAAACACTCCAAACTCCGGGCAAACCGGGAGTCGACTGCGTTTGCTTTGGCGGGCTGGCACCTGTGGTGGTGCATCGGCCTCTGGCACAGCAAACTCCTCGGGGTGAAGGAGATGAGACCCCCGCTCCACCCAAGTGCTAATACCCAGCTCTGCTTTTATCCCGGGATCCACGTAAAACTGGCAGGAGCATGAGCCGAGTGGAGTCAGTTTGTGTGTCCCAGGTGTTGTCAGAATCGTGGTGGCGATGCCCAGGGCTCCAGGCGCTCCCGGCGGTACACGGCAATAAACAGGTCATATCTCAGCCTCTGGTTTACAGGCTGCCCTGCCGGGACATCTCAGAGCAGCACTGGGACAAAGCCAACACTATCACAACGGGGGAAACTGAGGCACGAAGCTTTTCATGGGAGTGAAATACGGCGCGCCCTCGCCCCTGAGTCAGCCTGGGCCAGCCCTGGAGGGCTCTGCGTGCTCCTGGGCAGTGGGATGCGCTTACACGGCCCCTGTGCCCACACTTCTCCCGTGAAACAACGCCCATCTCCCGGGCAGGAGGGCGGACCGACCTCAGGAGCAGCGCGAAGGACGCGGTGACAGCGAAATAGTGCCAGTTCTGCAAACAATCACACCGTCATCACTGCGGGCAGGTCCACCACAGCCTCTTCCTTACACAAATGAGTAAGCCAAAGTCCAAACCCTGGCTTCCAGGCTGCTAATCCACAGGGAGGAGGCAGCCTCCACCCGCCTTGGCATCTCGGCTTGCCTGCATTGCCCCTAGCAAGCAGCAGAGCTGGGGAGCACAGGCAGCAGCGCTTTCCCTGATTTACACTCCTTCTCCCACTCCAAGTAGCTTCTGTGGAGTTCCTGTCCTACCCCCGAGGAAGGCGCTGGCTCCTGACACGCCGAGATAAGCCTGGGCTGCCAGTGTCAGCGCTCTGGAGATAAGTAAACAGGAGGCGTAATTTGATTTACACTGATACAGCTGCTGGTGGAGCTGAAATCTAAAGAATAAAACAAACCACAGAGAGGATCCAAAATTTTCTTCTTGCTGGTATTTTGGGGGCAGCAAAATTGAAAATATTTGTTAAAGTTTCCAAGCAAGGTTGGGGTTTTTTTTCCTCTATTTTTTTTTTCCTTTCTGTAACAGGGTGCTTCTTGGAAGGAAGGGTAGGAATTAAGAAGGGCACTGAGCTGCCCCGTATTCTAGGGCTGAACACATTGCTGAGGGGGTAGGGGAAGAAGGGAGTCAAGAGAGATGGGATATCTGAAAGGCTGAGTTACATTGTCCTTAGGGGATTATTTTATTCCTCCACTGGAAATATTAATTGCTGCATAAAACTTGTAAACACCAAATGAAGCACAGAAACGAAGCACAGAAACGACGCACGCACTATTTTACCCACCGAGGGAGGACAGACACAGGGTGAAAGGGTTAAGCCAGGAGCTGAAGTCTGACTCCTCTTTAAGTGCCTGGCTTCAAAGGCATGAAAAGGAAGTTCGGGGCCTAAACTCCCACAGACAACAACTGGGGTCAAGCTGAAAACATCCCTCCATGCTTCCAGATGCCCGTCCGCAAGGCAGGGAGGACAACGCGGCTGTGCTGCACGGCATGTGCAGAGGACGTGTTTGGGAGGCATTCAGACATGTGGAACACATAAAAAGCCAGCAGATCACACCCTTCAGAAAATACCCCTCTGTCCCCAGGTCCCCCGTTGTCATTTATGACTAAACTTCGGCGTGGCGCAGAAGGAATTTGAAACTTTTCTGAGCTGCTGGCAGCTGCTCTGTTTGGATGCTGTCCTGCCCATGCTCCCCCTCTGACTCTGCCCGACTGTCCCCTGTGCTTGGATCCTTTTCTATTTTACCCTCTCTGCTACCAAATCTCACAGTGCTTTTTGCTAAGGGAAGCTCTGTTTCTCGTTTCTCTTCGATGATTAACTCCAACTGTCTAAACACACAGGGCTCTGGGGAAGCTGTTCAGATGCCCAAATGTAGGCATGGAGTGCCCTTTTCCATGCCCCAGGGTTCCCTGCCTGGCCCCTGGCTGCTGCCCCGGGTGGGAGGGAGCCTGACATAGGTCCGGTGCTATATCTGCCAGCCCCACGCAGATGTCTTGGATCACCAGCAGTGCCTAAAACAGCATTAGACACCTACGTTTTGGGCACTGGAGCAGCTCCCCAGATTGCTGCATTTTTATATTTAGTTTTGTTGTTTTCCTTGGCAGAAGGAGGCAAATCCAGACTTGGGAGGGAGGGAGTGAAAATGACCCCACAACCTAAGTTTGTGTCTTTTATTCCATAGCTCTGCCCCCCTGAATGTACACATGTGTTTTACCATTGCTGTAATTGTGCTCCATTTGCTCCCTGAGTATTATTCTACAGTGCCCCACTCCTTTTTCCTACACTGATCTGAGAGGTCTCCCCCTTCCTATACAAAAGGAATCCAATCTGAAAAAATGTGAATAACCACAAGAAAGTATCCACTTTCCTGTTAGCTGATCACAATCCCTCCAGAGAAGCAAAGCAGAAGGTGCCCCTTCAGCCAGACCTCCTAATGTAAGCAAGCTGCTCCTTTCACCAGTTGCCTGCCTTATGTATGGTCTCAAATTGATGTTGTTAATGCAGTGACAGATGCACAAGGTGCCATTAATGGGTCTTCCCAAATGGAAGCATAATTTTTACCCATCAAGATCCTTTTACCACGCTGGTGCTTGCAACCTTCACTAGGGAATAGAGCCCCAGCAGGGAGCTGGTCATAATTTCAACAGGATCTTGTGGAGATGCAGTGACAACAGATGCATGCTGGTTTTGGGGCTGGTTTGAGTCAAAGCATCCATATTCATGGCAGGTTTGCCTCTCCCTGCACCGAGGTTGGGTCTGGTTTTGGGTTATTTGGCTTATAATTGTCTTTGGTTAATTTCCTGGGCTGAATCGAATTCCTGCACATGTTGGTTGGACAATTTGTACTGGTTTTACTGGGATTGTATCAGAGGTGCAATGACCCTTTGGAAAAGAGTACCTCAGCAGGGACTGGGACAGCATCTCCCCAGACACACTGGAAATGGGGCTTAGGATAAAGTAAATCATTAACACAACCTTAGAGCACAGTTCCCCTGCCCTTGAGTAGCTGCCTTCACTCAGTGCCCGCAGACAAGGGGACAATTAGCGGTGCTGCAGAGGGCCAAGTCTGTGATGTGGTGGTTTGCCTGCTGGGTTCTCTTCTGAGGTCAGCAGCTCGTTTTGGATCATGCAGCACTGGGCAGCTTTCAGATGGGAACAATTTTTGGTAGTGGCCATCATTACAGGCTGCACATGAGATGATTTAATCTTCAACAGATACTTAAGGAAGTATCCATGAGACTGGCTTTTGAGCACAGCTGCACACTCAGACATGCACGTGACAGCGGCTAGTAAAAGGAGAAAAGAATTACCCTTATTCCTTCCTCCTCCCCCGAGTGGCCTGTCCCCACTGTGATCTCTGTTTCATCATGCCAATAAAACTGGAATTGACACTATCACTTGGATTTGAAAAACTACTTATCATCTTGTGAACATTCAAGGGAATAACTGTTCCCCATCAGACCACATGCACTGTTCAAAATGTGTTGGGGTGGATGGGGAGGCCATGATGGGGAAACCAGTGCCAGAAGTGGCTTCTACAAAGCTGGCAGCTTAGAAGAGGAGCCAGGAGAGAGATCCGAGTGCTGCATGGTGCACTGTAGAGAATTCAGGTGCAAGCTACAGGAATTTTCTCACTGGAAACCCCTTTCAAGAGGCTGGCAAGCTTGCCAGGCACCAGATGTTTGTGACTAGTTATAAAGAGCTGCAGTCAAAACCCTTCAGACGCAAACTTCTTTTGTGAGCACACTTGTGGTTTGCTGGCTGGTCCTTAATTAAGCTGAGCCTGGAGGAGGCCCAGGGATCTGTATCAATTTCAGCCATGTGAATCTGAAGGATTTTTTACCATTTTTATTGACCATGCACTGGTACTCAGGAGTTTGCACACACCAGGAGGTAGGGTCAGTGTCAGGTATTTGAAAAATGCTGGAGGTTCCTGATAAAGAAGGGAATGTCTTTTGTGAGTGAAATATCAGGGATTGCTTCTGGCTTGGTCACTCACGGCTTGGGTGACCTGGACTTTTGGAGAGGTGTGGGGACCTGAGTTAGTGCTGGGCACTGGGCTGTGCTCTGTCCCTTTGTGCTCAGGGAGCCCTGCCAGAGTACTCAGTGGAAGAACCGTGCCATTTGTTTGGGAAGCCCTGGCAGTAATGAGGCTGTTGCTTGCTCTGTGTTGCCTTTCAGCTCAGGCACAAGACAGAGGGGGTTGCTGAAGGCCAGCACTGGAGGTTAGTGAACAGTGTTCTCTGGACTATGGTACCTAGAGAAACATGCCCAAATGGTACCTTTTGGAATAATTCCAAATCCTGAGGTTGGGGTACAGGTTCCTGATGCTGTTTTCTGCCTGCTGTGCCCAGAAGAGCCAGACTCGGTACCGAACTGGGGAACATGTACTATGGCTGGGCACGCTCTGGGGACACAGTGTGAGCCGTTTTGCATTTGGTCTCTTAAGAAACAAATATAAATGCCCAGGAGTCTCATTTTCTTTCTCTTTTCTGTGTGCTGAATCACCTGAGATGAGGCACAGGCTGAATGCACACACTCTCAAGGGTTCCAGATAGCATTCTTAGTGGCTGTTCAGAATCAAATAATCTGCAGAAATCTACAGAGGATCTACCTGCTGTTAGCTCTGTTTTATGACCCAAAGGAGATTTACAAAGACAATGGAGACAGACTTTGCTCAGAGGTGCCCAGTGAAAGTTTGAGAGGCAATAGACACAGGCTGCAGGGTTGCAGCAAGGAAATTATTAGAAGATATATAAATTAAAACCCCAAGTCCTAAAACAATCCATGCAGGTGGTCAAACACTAGGGCCATGAGTAACCAGATCAAACTCTGAAGGTGGCCCAACTTTTAACAGGAGGTTGGACTAGACACCTCCAGTGGCCTTTCTGACCCATATTTTTCTTTGATTCTAAAGATCTAATAAATGACCAACTGTAATTGCTGTTGGACTTGCTGACCTACATGGCATCTCTCAGTCCTTCAAGTCTTGCCACTTCCTAGATGATTAATGCCTTATTAAATCACACTATGCAGAAGGAACAATCATCCCTCCAAATGCATGGACTATCACCGGGACTGGATGCTCTGAATGGATTCTAGGAAAGGCAGAGAAATAATGTGGAACATTTCTAACAGCCCCAATGCAAACCTTTCCCTCGCCTACACTATGGGCAAGAGCCAGCACTGGATGATATCCCAATACTACAACTGGTATTAAACAATGGAGCTAAAACAATGACAGTATTTTCACACAGCTTGCATGAGTGAAGCTACAAACTCCCAAGTATTTGTCTGCAGTTGAAACACAAAACAAACATAACAAAAAAATTCCTCCTTGGAAATGTAATTTCCTCCACTGAACAAACCAGCAAGCTAAATTCTAGGAGCTGAGTTATGCAGGAGGTCAGGGTGGAGGTTGTGAGTGGTCCCTTTTTGGCCTTAAACGCTATGGAAATCACAGCTCCAGAGAAGTCAATGGCAGTTTTGTCCCAGTGATTTCAGTGGGGCCATGGTTTCCGGGCATGGATTTGTGTTCTGCCTCAAGTCAACCCTGCTCCCATCAATCATACCTCTGTCAAACTAGTTAGAGTGGAGGAGGAAAGACTTGGTCCAGGCAGAACAGCACCATCTTAGCTCAAACAAATGGGCTCTTGTTTCAGGGGCAGATTTACCAAGAGATTTCTGTGGGCTGTCACCTGTGAATTAGTGTGACCCACTGCTGAGGGTGCCCCTGGGTCATGAGATGGGGATGCCAATGCACCGTAACTTAGTCCTCCATCCTGCCACATTTCCATTCATTCCTTTATTTTTATTAGTTTGGGGTATTTATTTTTTCACTTCTCAAAACAAGAAAAAGAAAATATTTCCTGAGTGATTTGATGTGGGAAAAGGCTTACAAATGATCTTCCCAGAGGCTTGCCGTCCTCCCTTCCCTCATGGAATGAAAGAATGGCTTGGCTAAGTGGGACTTTCAGTGGTCTGTCAGCAATCCCAGCTCACTATCTAATTACTTCTTCGCCTCAGGCTTCAGGCCTCTTTTTTTGCCAAACAGACAAACAATTTCTGCTCCAATTTGAGATCCCTTTTGCTGTGTGCTGTTCTTCTGGGACCACACCACCCCAGCAAACATTTCTGGCTTGACCAAACACAAATTGCATCTAGGTCTATATAATAACCACTCTGCATTCATTTCCATTATGGAAACACAATTCCCTATTAAATTTCAAAGTGGCTTATTGGCTCAGAGAGACAGCAGAGCATCAGATCACAGAGGGAAGAGCTGCTATTTGGACAAAGCATTATTTGTCTAAATAATGCAACTTGATATTTGTGTCTGTAACTGTACACAGACTGGGAGATTAGACTTTGACTTTATATACAACCAAATCCACTTTCACTGCACATATATATCTGGTAACTACTGTTAGATTGTGACGTTAGATGTGACATTGCTGTCACCAGGCTGTATGTGTCTAAATCAATAGGTCTACAAAGAACCTTTTTTCCCTGATTGGTTTTAGTTAAACTTTCTCCTTTTATTCTCTGAAAGGACATCAAAGTGCCTGGATCTTTCTGCATTGAAGAGCTCTCCTTCCTGGCACAATATACCATGTACTAGATAAAGGATGCCCAGCCTGTAGCCTATGAATCAGCTGTGGCACCTTAGAAGGATTTATGCTGCCCACAAACCATTACTGCTACTCTCTCTCCTAAGGATCCTCATGTCTTCTCCAGTGGCTTGGCTAAAGTACCTCTGTCTTGGAACCAAAATACAGGAATCACCATTCCCATCCCATGCTGCTGTGGCAATGCACAGTAGGTTGTGTGACTGAAAATACTCCTGTGATGCTGGGTGTCTGCACAGGGGGTGCCATGGCAGCAGCAATGCCACTCTCATGGTGATGGCTGCAGTGAACCTTCTGAGCCTCCTGCCCAGACCACTGAATAAAGGCACCTCATAGCCACAACCACCGAGTAATGGGACCCCTGCCTGGCTTCATCTGATGGTAAAGTGCCCAGGCCTTTGGAGCAGCCCTGGTGAGCTAAGAGACAGCATCTGAGCAGGGTGGGGTGTGGAGCTACCACTTGAGAGCCAAGCATAAGTGCTCAAGGAGGTTTCAGTCTCTCTCCAGATCTCCACCCTAACTCCAGGGCTCTGAGGCCCAATTTGTTTCACTTTGTGCTGTCGGAGTGATTTGTCTTTGCATCTTGCTGAAGTTCTTGCTGTGCACTGCAGAATCATTTAAGACTTGGCTGCTGCTTTTACACAGAATTACGCTTTAAGACCTGAATATGACAAAGGACTTAGAGAAGGGAGTTTTATTTTGATGGGACTACTCCTATATTTAATGGTAGCCATGGGCTTGACTTGGCTAGATCATGGGATGGGACGTCATGCTCTAGCCTTTCCGAATATAAATTCTCACAGAAAACCCTGGGGACTATATGTCTATCCCAGGACACTAAACCACCAGAATAGTGCTGGTTTCTTTATAAAGCAGCAGTGCCTTAGACTATGTATTGATGTTTGCAAGCATTGTAGCTGACAAAACTACTTATTTACCTACATAATGGAAATTGAGCATGCTTATTGTATGATTCTAAAAAGTTCATTTACCTAGACAATCTACTAAATTGTCTGAAATCAGGCCTGTTTGGGAGACACACTGAAGCAAATTTTTACCAGTTTTTATGAGGAGGAAAATGTGGTGATGATGACCTTATACCTAACTGTTAATTCATCCTGGTTCAACCATGACAAATTCCATGCAGTTGAACTCCTTCCAACTTGTTCTGAGCTGTGAAGCTCTTGTTTTACTCCACAAAGTTACTGTATAGGTTAATGGCTGTTTCTTTCTCTGGCTGCAGTGATTTATGCAGCCTGTATCCATATTCAGATACTGATTGTGGGTCAGATGGTGAATGGGATTGGGAACTGATCAAGATTAAGAGTCACTACTTTTTATGGCTGGGTGGTGCTGAGCCTGTCTGATCCCTTCTCTGGAGCAGTTTCCTTCCCAACTGCACAACTATACCAGGATGGCTGAGGAAGGGGCCCAAGGGAGGAAGTGAGCAGTGGGGGCAGGACTGTGATGGGGGAGGAGAGTGCTGAAGGCCACTTCAGCTGATACTGCTGCCAAAAGAAATGTTCACTGAATCACATCCCAGTGGCATGTCCAGCCAAATCCTGTGGAAGTTCTCAGTGTCAGGGACATAATCCTGCTTTCCAGCCCAGCGTGCTTTGATGTCATTTATTCAGCTTCCAGTGTGTTTGGCAGTTCTTTGGCACAGTGGTAAGGCATGGAGTAGTGGGTGATGAAAGGGGAAGTGCCTGGTGCTGGATGGTGGAAACCCCAGACGGAGGGCAAAAAACAGTAGCAAAAAAGATGCTGGGGAGAACATGGTCTGCTGTCTAATGGGTATGGAATAGGGCATTTCAGCAGGGGAAGGTTTTAAACTGCATCTGCTCTTCAGTGTTTGCAGGTCTGGGTATTATGTTTTAAGGAAAGAAATTGGGTGAGCACCTCTCTCCATGAGAAGGAGCAGTGTGGTAAGGAACTTCGCTTTGTATGTCTCCCTCCTTCCACGCTCCACATTTCCAAATACTAAACCAAGACTGAATTACTGCACTATAAAATGAGTTGAACCCACTGTGACCTGTGGACTGGTTCAGTTTACAGCCAAGTCCATAACCCAAGAAGCACGAAGGATCAGCAATAAGAAGAGAAATGAAAGCACAGAGCAGAAGGAGTCAGCAGGTAGTCCTTAAGAGCCTGCTAATCACAGTGAATAATTTATTACAGTAGTGCCACTGAGACTCCACGAGCTTTTAAACCAGTATTTCCTGGAAATGGTTTCTGCTCATTTCTTATCATTTGTAAATCTGAAATCTTCTATCCCTGTCTGCAATGCAGAGGTGTTTGCAAATGTCCTAGGAAATGACAAGGAGCCCAATGAAAGACTGTTGTATGCTCTTATGTATCGAGTCCAATACATTTTCTGACCTCACTTGATTCTGGATGCCCTAGAGAAAGTCCAGCCTGTTCTGAATACACCCTGTGGCTCAGCAGCATGTCAGTGAGAGGAGTGAGACACACGCTCCCCACCTCTGACAACAGAAACCAACTTGGTGTCAAATCAAACACCCTCCTTGAACATGAGGATTTATAACCCCTCCCAAAATCCTCTTTGAAAATAACCAACTCAATGTTAAAACCCTGGATGGAAGGTCACACTTTTAGTGCAGTCTTCAATCCTTCTGAACTCTTGGCCCTGTATCATGTGGCAAGGAGCTGTGCAAGTGAATTGGGCTCCCTGTAACTAATTTGAATTTCACGTTTCTTTTGCCTTTTTGACTCTCCCGATGTTCCACGATCAGTTAGGACAGAGAGCAATTTGTCAGCTTCCTCATCCCCTCATTCACTACTTTCTGTACATTTCACATCAATCCTTACTTTATGTTTTTTTAAGTTACTGGTCTGTCATTCCTTCACCACAGGAAGCACAAGTTTAACCACTCCATCAATGCAATTACTGACTTGACAATGCTTCATTATGCCCTAAAGCAGAGAGGATCTATTTGTTCTGCAGTAAAGCAGCTCTTAATTAGGCTATTGCTCCTCCTGTGTAAATATCTCATTTTGCCTGTGGAATTGGGAAAGTTCACTCTATCTCATGTTGTTTGGAAAAGGCCAAGTGGCACCGGACAGCAATCTTTCACTTTCTGAACACAATTAATGTGCTGATTACTTTGCTCATGCTTTTGACAAGCAGTTGCTTTTTCTCTGATCAGACACTTAAAACTACTGAATTTACTTGTGCTCTGCATTGCTTGGTGGGATGGGTCCAATTCGCCTCTTATTTTTGCATGTTTAAATGGGAAGTCAACCTGTTACTTTTGCTTTGGATTTATGACAACACTACAGACTAAAAATTAAATTCTTTGTCATGAGAATCCAAAGGCTGTTGCAGAGACTTTATGGCAAGGGACAGAGCATTCTCACAGCATGATTCATCTCAGAGAAAGGGCTATGCTGAAAAGAAATGGCAGAAACTGATGGCTGTCACGAGGAAATTTTTTGTCAAGTTACATTCATAGCTGAATTTTGTGATGCCTCACATTTTATCTTATTTCTAAAAATTTTAATCCCTTTGGGTTCTCTTCAGTAACCAGATAATGTAAGCAGTGATAATGTTTATGAGTCTGAGAAAAAAGCTCACTTTAGGTTTCATTGCCACTAGCTTTCTATAGAAGAAAATGAGCTAACACTATATAGACGTATCTCTTACGAAGCAATTAAACATTAGCAGACTCTCCTTTAAGGTAATTTTGTTTTTGGTGATAAGTTAAACATTTTCTCTGTCTTTTTATCTGCCATATGAAAGTCCTTTGGCTGACTTTGTTAATGATTCACTCTTCAGTTTGAAGTTAATTGTTTACTAACTGTTAAGCTGTGTGCACTAAAAAATGCCTTTGGGCTCTTAAATCAGTGGGAATATCTCACTAGAACAACAGAGATATGCCTAGTGCTACTACTTGGGTGTGCAGACCTCACAGCTCCAGGCTACGCTGTGGCTCTTTGTGTACAGGTCTCTGGGGATGCAGTGGAGTCACATCCCTGAGCTGGTTAAAATGGACTCACACCACTCACAGACAAATGCTCACATTGGGCTGCTGCAGTGCCCCGACTTTCTTTCCAGTTGCTCTGAAATTCAAGCAAAAAACCCTCTGATGACACTTCTCTGAAAACGATGGGTTTGGTCTTTTCTCTTGACAAGGAAGCATTTGTAGAAGCTAAGTTTAACATAGAGGAAAATAGATTCTGTCCACCCTGGAAGCTGTGAGTTGCTTCTACACAAATGACACTGCTTCTGCAAGCGCAACTTCCAGAATACCTCAATATATGGTTGGCAGCAGCCATCTTTCCACACTTGATACTCCCTTCTTCTTGTATAGCTGGAGTGTTGGATTTTTTGTAGTATACCAAAACCTTTGCAATTATTTTGTACCCAAGAATGCACAGGTAGTAGATTATAACTCATAGGGACCAAATTTGCACTAGAAAGGCAACAATCAAGGGGAAGCCTTTGATAGGGCTTGCTGAGTCTGTGAGCTAGCCCTTGACAGACAGAAGAAAAAGGATGACCCTCAAAGTGATGGCTTTGGGTAGATTCAGGGCTTCCACAAAAGTCAAGCATAGGCAGGAAGGAACATAAAAATAGAAACACAGAGACACATTAGTCTCTGCAGTCTAGGTACAGCTGCATTCCAGTTTAATAGCCCTGCATTCCCATCTGAACCACCCAGGACTAGGTGCCAGATACCCATCTCAGCTGCATCCCCAGTAATGCTAGAGAACTTGATGCCTGAGTGAGAATAGTGCAAGCAGGATGAGCTCTTGGCCCTGCATCAGCCTCAATTCCCCTCTCCAGTCTCATCTAACTTGCTGACAAACCTGGTTAGTTTTCTAGAAACACATGGTTGATTTACTCCAGCAATTTAATGAAATCATGGTTTTGAGTGACTGCTAATGGGATCGCCCGAGATAGGTTCAGCTGCTCTGTGTGTGTTACAGTTTTACTCGTAAGCACAAGAAACATGGAAATCTATCTAGCATGACATATAGGAAAACATTACAATCTCCCTTATAAGACAAGCAAGGTTTTTATATGCACTTAATATAAATGTCTTGATTTCAGCTGGTTTCTTGCTAAAATTTTCTGCTTGTGTTTTTTCCAGGGCAACTTATTTTTCCATTGTAAGTTTTCAATTTGTTTCTGGCATCGGCAGTGTGCAGGAACAAAATATTAAAGATTAGAAAAGCCATAATCTCTTTCCCCCTCCCCCATTAATTTTACCTTGCAGAAAGTTCAGTAAGGTTTACCCCTCCTGTTTGCACAGCAAAGACTTGAACCAGTGCATGCTGGTGCAGTGAAATGAATCAGATACTGTGGCAGGCTGCTCCCAGGGTTATCAAGTGCAATTTTACAATCTAATTAGCAAGAGGATTAAGCACTACGCCTCACTGAGGCAGCTGATCTGCTCTCGCCAGAGGGGTTTTACCACCTGTGTAGGGTAAGAAGTCTTTTTACTTGCTCCACAGAAGGTAAAAAATCAGGAGAAATAACGAAACCTCAGCCACTCTGTCCAAGTCCCATCCCTGATTTAGGCTGTTCATTTTGGAATAGTTCTGCCAACAGATGGGGTTTGCAAGCATCATGTAGCAGAGAAATGCTCATCTAGGCTGTCTTTTCACTGCTGTGGTCTCTGGATTGTGGCAATAGACAGATCCCAGCCCGGAAATTCTTGCTTTCCCTTCCCACCCAACCTTCCCTCATAGATAAATTACCACTTCTGCCACAGGTCTTAGTGGTTTATACACAAGACAGCACCATTGTTTTGGGTCTGCTGGATTTCAGACATGTTTTGCTGAGACCAAAAAAACTAATTCCCAATAAAGAGAAAACCAGCACCCTATTTTTTTAGACTTACACTTGGAGAAGAAGGATCAAAGGTACCTAAAGCACCTGATTTGAGGTACAGTATGAGTGCTAAAGGTAGCCTAGTGGAGACACAGAGAGGCTGGTGAAGATTTTATCAAGCTCCAAAACCAATGCTACAGAGTAGATCACGCTGAACAGCTGAGAAGAGAAAGCAGAGAAGTTGAGAAAGGAGGCTTGACCCTTCTGGTGGAAAAATGTCTCCTCTCATGCAGTCAGAGCACCTGATCTCTCCTCTCCTTCCTTCTGATACTCTCCACCGACCCTCTCATCCCAAAAGGGCTGACAACAACTGCTATAACATGTGAAAGGCTGAGTCCTGTCATGGCAGGGCACTGATTTCTTCCAAAGAAAAGTTTGTATTCCTAAGACTGACTTCTGAAGGCATCGTTTAAGTACATGTCTTCCCTGGGGTGTTGGCACTACTGGAGATATGTGGGTGCAAACACCTAGCCTAGGCATGTTTTAAACTACCATGTGTGAGGATGGCTTGCCCTGCAGGTAATGATTGATCCCAAACAGATGTGTCTTTTAGTATTTGTGAGGACCTCCTTACTCTCCTTGTCCTTTCTTTTAATGAATAAAAGTACCATTAATAGCCTTCAGCTAATACAAGGCTAATTGATGCACCTATTGTCTCTTGCTGCCTCCTTAGCAGTTCAGTTTTCTACCAAAACCTTGATTCCAGTTCATTTTGATAGAAGATGCTCTCTGTGAGCACCAGGCAGTGTCCAACTTGAATGTGACCAGAGGAGGTGAAAGAAATTGGTACAGAGACAATGCAAAGAGAAATACAGTACATTAATTCACTGTGGAAGCTTTTGCATCCACAGAAGAGCTGCCTAGTTGCTCCAAATCATCCAGTTCTGCAGCCTGCAACCAGCCTGAAGCCTTGCCTCCCGATGTCTCCACAGGTTTGCAGTGCAACAATCACAGTTGCTAACAGGCTGTACATTCCCACCTGCAGGGCATGTGCTCAGGAATGAGGTTTTTTATATTAGATGGCATCCTAGGTGGGGAAATCAGAACACGAGTCCCTCTCGGCTGAGCTGAGCTCAAGAATCAAAACCTTCTATGCCTTTTTTTTTAGGCATGTGTTGAAAGTCAGCTTTCCCTGCTACCTTGGCATTAACTCTTCAGTTAGGAAAATCGTTGCTTATCAAATGTAATGCTGGTCCTGAGAAAATCATGCAATTTTCTTTTTGTAATAAATGGAAGCAGTTCTCCTGTCTCTTCATCCCTTTCTCTCTCAGATCATTTATGGCTTGACAATACAATATCAAGTGTTGGCTGAAGGCCTCCAGCACCTGAGAGGAACAGTCCTTGAGTTCCCATCTATGTCTTATGAATTACACAAAAAAGAAACGTAAATTGCAAGATTAAGTGACGCTTATTTCCTCCAAACCCCACAACTTTTAATAAATGATGAGCTACTTCTGTCCATTAATTCTTTGCAGACATTGAGACAAGTCTGGGAGAAAACGAACATCCTTCAAAAGTCACATTAATTGATGCCAGCATTTGGTGTACATCACACCCTTGACTCAAGCTATGACATGTGTGGCAAGCTCAGACCTTGGTAGAAAAGTAAACACTTACCTTTCTTGGTTTCACTTTGTCATGGTAGTCATATTGAAAAATCCCCTTGTAGCTAAGTCCTAACCACCATGGAATTCCCTGCTTGTCCTGAAAGAGAAAATAGAGGGAGTCATATTGAATATGATGGGGAAATGCTGGAGATTTCCTGTGTTGTTGTTCAAGATGAAGATTTGTTTCTAAGTAATATCTTTGAATGGGTGTTGTTAAATTTCCCCCTGCTGAGTTCCTGCACGTCACAAAGCTCCATAGGGTTTAGAAGAGATCTGTTTCACTTTTGGCCATGACATATGAAACAATTTAAAATACATCACATGTGATCAAGTTACTCAAAATGCTGTCAGGGGTGGTGAGGAGGTTTGACATGGGTCCTTTGTGCAGTGGTGCATCCTCTTTCTCTTCTCTGTAAATTATTCAGTCTGAACACTCAGAGATTGGAGAGGAAGGAAAGTGAATCACCCAGCTGACTTGAATTATGTGGAGGGATTTTAGTATTAGTCTTGAAAATGCAGCAGTAATGGGATCTGAGAACTACCAAGTGATAAGGTCTGACAGGCTCGGACCCAACTGCTTTGTGTCTGAGTGTGCAATAAAATGTCCTTATGGAGTAATGGCTGATATCTGATCCCAGTCTCTGCAATTTACTGAGCTGAAGTCCTCAATGAAATTACATCTGTTCTGTTAATGTGATAGAGAACGGCAGGGTAAAACACAGAAAAACCAAAACCCCCACATCAGGCAGAAGCAAACCCTATTATGTGCAATATTTGCTGCCTCATTGCTGCTCACTGCTGCTTATTGACCGTGGGGAGCTCAGTGGAATAACTCTCAAGTCTTTGCAGGATTGAACATCCAGCCCAATCCACTACATTTTTCTTGATCTAGAGTAGTCCAAGAGATCTGGATGCAAAGGGTGCTGGAGAGATCCTGTCCTATGAGAAAAGATGAGGCTAATGCTTTTTGCAAAATAATAATAACTCCATTATTACACCCTATTAGCAGGAATAGACTAGAAACGCATCTCCTGAGACAGATACAGTCAGGTATTTGTGTTTTTATAGTATCCCATGTGTACAAGACAATACAGATGTACGAAAAACCATATGATCTGTGTATCATAGAGATAATGATGAAACACATCAAAACTTCAGGGGTGATAAATGAGGGAATATGCTCTGGGGAATGTGGCTCTAGCTTTCTATGTTTATTGATTTCTCTACTTAAAAAAGAAAAACCAAACCTACACAGCTGGTCAGGCAGGGAAGTAATAATAATAATAATATGAAGCTGGAAATTTTGGTGATAAATCATTAGACAAAAGAAATTAGGAACTTCATGAATAGCTGCATGAAGTCCACATAGAAGTGGAGAACTGTTTGGGGATGAGAATGTGCTACCTATCTCTAGAGCACAAGGCTGTTCTGGCATTAAGAAGATGTACAATCTCTGTATCTATAAAATATCTCATGCTAGGGGAGCTACAGTATGCAGGTCATGGCTGGCCCTAAATAGGTGTTCATGAATCTGCCATCTGGGAAAGATCTGACCTCCTGGAGCTACACAAAGGATTGTCTGCCAGAGAAGTGTCTGGCTTGTCCCTTTGGTGGTGGTTCAGTGGCATTGCCATGCTGCTGACTGAGCTGAAGCCTCCAGCACAATAAGACTGCAAGGGGTTTATCTCCAAGAACAGGATTTTCCTCTTTGGAACTGTATTTACTAAACATGCACACACAGCTGAAATAAGTTTATCCTACCTCAGGAAGTGAAATGAGACTTTAGTAGCAGTGTATTGTATTCTGAGAGCAGGATGGCTGTTTGTACCTCTGTCCCTCCCTCTCAAACAAGAGTTTAATTCAGTGAAGGACCTTCTTGTAGCACGTACCTTTACTGCGTAATAATGCACTCCATATGTTGGGAGGGATTCTACAATGCTCATGTAACTGCAAAACAACACAGAAGAGAATAACAGGTCTGAGAAGCTGAGAGGATGATCTGAAACAAAACTTTGATAAATAAGCAATTATGCCAAGAAATACTTAGAAAATGAAGCATTGCATGAGATGGGAAGCATAGTTACATATTATATTTACAATCCTGTAGAAATACTTCCTAATAGAACAAAGGTCACAAAGAAATCATTCTTATTTCACTTACTTCACAATTGCTTGACCTCTTGTCTGACCATTTAGTTTCTTGTAATGTTCAATGACTCGATCCTCACTGAAAAGGAAAAGAAATTGGATGTTTTATATAATGGCATTATCATGACTAAAAATCCTGTCAAAAGCTAAAGAGATACTTCTGTTAACACAGCTACTGACTGATGGAACCAAAAGATGCCAAGCAAAACCATTAGATGAGGGGATTTGGTGCAGAGCAGGGTAAACAAAGGGGGAGTCACAGACTGAGAATAAAAACGGTTTTCTAAGAGTTGGGTCTTTGGGAGAACCCTTTTTCCTCACAATCATAGTACCTGCTTGTACAGACTATTCCCTCTTTGCATTCCTTTCCTTATCTACAAATTATGCCCACAATATTACATTGAGGGCAAACAGATTTGTGTTGGAGCTGCTCAAGATCTACTTTGTCCTAACTGCTGTAACTTCTTTTCAAGCCCATCACGTCCTCTGAAAGATGGGCAGAACTGTCAGAAATTGGTGGCCAGTCATAGCCCTAAGACTGACAGATTCCTCCTCACTGCAACTGCATATCTGCAGGTGCACTACTGGAAGTACTCTGGAGCAACCTCTCTCAGCAGGGAGCTGAATTCCTAGTGCACACAGAGGTAACAATAATAGCAGTGACAGGGGATATTTCCAGGGCACTCAAACTTGAGTTTCTTTACTCTTAAAGTACTCATGTGCCTTTCCTTACTTTTGAGTTACACTAACTTGCATTCCCCCAGGCAACTCCTGGCTATGCACTGGGAGCTGGCATGAGCTGGGGCCCATTTTTAACAGCTCTTTGGAGACCAAGATCATTTTATGTTTTAGGAGGACATGAACCATGTCATCATGTGTCCCAAGGTGAACCATGGAGGCTGTTCCTCACCAGTGGGCCTCTGTCAGACATCAATTCTGAGTGTCTGCCAGTAAGCAGTAGAGATGGATTATCCAAAAGAGATCAGCATGACACAAATGACAGATTGAGAGACACATGTAAGTTTACTTTTAAAGAATTTAATTAATTCTTCTCCAGTGAAAGGGCAGCAGAGCTATTTACATACAATCAGCTGTGCTAGCAAGGTCACAGCATGGTAAAGTATAAGTCAAGGATCCAGTGTAATACACACAGGACCTGCTCTACTACACTAGCATGAAGGAACACTGAAGTCCTCAGGTTTAAAACCAATTTCTTGCTCTTTATTTTGTGTTTTATTTTTGATTCCCAAGTACAGGGAATCTGTTGAGTCCCCTGGAGATACTGTACAGAACTTGCCAGACCTAGAGGAGGGAAACCTAAACTACCCTCATGCCACCTTAGTGCCCTCCCCACCAGGCCCTGCATGAGCTTCCATCCGTGTCGCGTGTCTGTGCTGTGCCATCACACTGCACATGGTTTAGGGCAATGTGAACTGGCATTCCTCCCTCCCTGCATTTCCTGGACCCAGCAGGACCCCCTAATGGGGCCTTTCAGTTGTCCACCATGTGGTAATCCTTCCCCAGGCATCACTGGAGCCAGTTGTATTGCTAGGCAGTGTGAAGGAGCACAGCAGTGTGGGATGATGGTAGATGACCTCACTACGAGTGCTCAGAGATGCCCATGGGGGCTTTTGTGGAGGACTGAAAAGTGTGGCTTTCACCAGCCTGGCTAAGCATGACTGCATCTTCTCATTGCTGCCTTCCCCATTTGCACCCCTGTGCCAGAGAGGACAGAACCTCTTTGAGAAAGAGAGCCAGAATCTCCGGAGCCAAAACATCTTTTAGAAGAAGAGGCATAGGGAAGCTGAGGATTGTGCAGCCCTGATAAGGAAGAGAGAAAGGAGAACCAGAAACATCACTAAAGGCAGCAAAGAGCAATTCAGAGACAGTCTGTTGGACTGTCAGCAGGGCCAGCTTTTCCCTCACAAGAAGGAGGGATGTTGTTTATCTGAGAGGTTGTTTAACTGCGTTCCTTACTCACTGACCAAGTGGCTTCCCCCATTCACCCTACAAAAATGAAAGAGCTCTTTTTGGGGCTGTCCCATCAGCAGGCCACAGCAGGAACAAGGTGCTGACTGAGCCAGTGACACATTACATGGGTAAAGGAATGGTCCAGCTCTCCTATCAAATCCCTCAGAATCATTTTAATGTTTAGAAAATGATCTGTAAGCTTTAAATTCTACAGCTATGAAACCATATTCAGCACACTGATCCAAGCAAGTACCACAGATGTTATGGGTGTGCACATGAAGGCAGAGCCTGGGTCTCCTGCCATGATTATCATAAACAGGATTACTTTTGGAGCAATAACTGAATTACATGAGTGTTCAGTATTGGAAGATCTCCAAAAAACATCATTCTTAATAAAAAAGATAGACAGAGAGGGCTTACAGCCCTTTGAAATTACCTCTTAAAACCATGATTACATGTGGATGCAATTCCTCTGTCTCACACAGGAACAAACCAGGACTGACTTCTCAGAAAATAATGGAGTTTCTTCAGTGGAAAACACTCCTAGCTTTATTTTCCACTCTGCAGTTTATTGCACAGATCAAGCTCTCATACTGCTGTCATTCAAAGAAAGGGTAGATGTACCTGGACATGCTGATTACTTAATGGGATTCCGGATGTGCTCTGTTTTCTTACAAATTACTATTATAAAATAATTGGTATGTTCCTAGACCATACTCTTTGGGTAAGGAAGCCAATCGATGGCCCATTTTCCTCTGATCAAAAGATCAGATGTCAGGGAGCCTTCCTGAACAGCAGGACAAAGAGTTGTGTTTTTAACCCATGCTAGAAATTTGGGATAGTCCAGGCTTTACCTAGTTCTTCTGAACAAATGCAGGCAATGCCATACCTCCATTGCTCTATTAGGGTACTGATGACTTTCTTAGTAACATGTTTTGTGGGCTACAGATGTTAAGTGCCAGGTAAGTATCACCTTTGTTTCATCTTTCCTTTGGACAAAAAAATATAAAGCCTGAAATATCAATCAAGTCATATTTAAGAGTAGGATCTGTGGCCTTTCACCTTCCTGCAGCACTGGCCTTGTCACTGGGGAAAGAAACAGAGTACAATTCATCCAATCTATTTTGGACAGATTCCTTGGGAGGAGGTTACTGCTGCTTCTCTCTGCTGACAGCAAAGGGAGCTGAGGGCACCTAGCTCAGATAGCAATGTCCACACTGGAAAAACATTCACAGTCAGAACAATCTGTGTGACAATTCTCTGAACTTCCTTTTCCTTCCCACTGCCCTATGCAAGAAGGATCATCCAGCACAGAGGTTGCCTTCTGCCTCCAGCTCTGGGTTGGAGGGTTAAGCCCAGCACATGCCAGGGAAAACAAGCAACATCATTCACGGGTCAGAAAGAGCATTAGCAGAGCCTATAAACATGCTCCCCTATCATTTCAGCTGTTCATCTCAAGGCAGCTGCCATGCTCTTATTGACAGCTGGGAGAGTGCTGGGACACTGCTGGGACCACCAGCTGACGTCTCCTCTCCCCCCTGCTCTGCCTTGTTGCTGTGTTGGTGACACAGAAACTCATTCACAGTGCAGGGCTGGCAGAGGATGCTTAACTAATGCAGAGACAGAGACACGGGGGCTGCTGAAGCACTGCTGTCTGTTTGCCAGCTCATAAAACATTCCCCCCCAAAGCTGCAGGAATTAATACATGGATGATATTCTGCAGCAGACAACTCTGATAAAGATCTTTAAAAGTAACAAGAAATCCCTCCTGTCCCAGCAGCTTATAGAACTGGACAGCAGACAACTTGCAAGCAAATGCAGGCCTTGAGTTTCTCATCATCAGATCCAGATTTTCAAAGTTAGCTGCTCCCTCCCTCTCTTCCCAGCACACTGAGCTGTTTTAAATAGCTGTCCATTCATTGCTGCTCCTTAGTGTTATTCTGTTTCTAACCTGACTTTTCCATTTTGATTATATTATTGAACAACTGATGTCTTTATTTGCAGTCATATGCTGTCCCTCTGAAGCCACCAGCACCTCTTAGGCCAAGGGACCAGGAGCTGGACCAGGGCCTCAGGTCTGTGTTGAACCACAGAAAGTCACTAAATAGTGATTTTCAGCTGACATTTCCAGAGGTGGGTTTTCTGGCAACACTGATGCTTTGGGCTGCTAAAAACAAGCTCACATTCAAAGTCTGTGGGAACCTGGGAGAAGTCTATCTTCCCCTGCTCTGCTGAAAATCCCAATCTAGCATTCACTTTTGTGTTGTTGCACCTCATATCAGCCTTGTTACTGACAACTGAGTACTGGGCTGGCTTGTTAGGGAGGATCTGAAATGAGATAAAATGCCATGACAAATATCTGGAAAGGAGTGCTGTGAGTTAACACATTTCTAAAGGTTCTCTCCAGTCTCTGTGAATGATTTTGTGTCTGTTTCCATGCATGACCAAGAGAAATCAAAACTCAGGGCCTCAACTCCTGGACTGTGTGGGAGGACCAGAAGCTCAGCTTTCATTTAAAAGAAACAGAAACATAAACAAAGCCACCAAAAAGCCCCTTCTTTCTTCACCAGTAATCAGAGAGGCCAAAAGATGCCTGAGAAAAAGATGTGCAACTGATTTTTCTGAACTAATTTTTCTGAACCAAAAGATGCTGAGAACAAGATGTGCAACTCATTTTTCTGAACCTGGAGAAAGCTGCATGAGATTACAGTGAAGGGAAAGGCCTACACCAAGGGTATGGAACCAGGAGACCCCATGAAGGTGAAATCAGAGGCACAAACTGTGCTGATCTAAGCATCCAGGACTCATCCCACAGGTCTTGCTAAATTCTGTAGGTGCAACAGCTGATGCTTTTTAATGGTGTGTGATGGAAATATTGTATTAATTTATGAAGATCTTTTACAGCATCTACATATGCAGTATCACAGTATTTACTTGGTATTCCATTTTATTATCTCTTAATCCATTTCAGCTGACAAAAATATAACACAAAGTTCTTTTGTTTGTCTGTGTTAAACTAATTAGAGTCAGTACCCATCCCACTTTTAAGGTTTTAAAAGTTTCTTTCCAGGGTTGGATATTCACTTGCGACTGCTTGCACTAATGCTGAAGAACTGCAGCATAAAACTGATTGCTCACAGAAAAAGGTTTGGATGAAATCTGTATCTGGTACATAATCTGGATGTGATGTGAAGAAGTGTCAGAGAACACAGTTTTAAAAATCTGCTCCCTTAGATTACTGTAGTTTGATCTGTACTTTTGAGGCTTTTTGTCTCATTCACAAACAGAGTCCTCCTGAGAGCGTTAAGTGTTTCAGAGGGTGTTTAGAAAAAAGCCCTCATTAAAAAATAATGGACTACTAATGTTAAAGAGGTCTCTGAGACCTGGTTACTGGCATGAAATCATAAGGGAGTCACAGGACTGTAGCCTCTGATTTTATTACTCCATTGGCAACACCACCTTCCCAACCTGTGACCTGTTCTCAGTCACATGAGACCCCCCCCCACAAAATTAAGTACAGCTGCAAGTGCTGTACCTTGTGTATAAATGCAAATGCTCATATTCTGAGCACGAGGATTTTACATGGCTCTTCTGGCTATGTGGCACTTAATATTAAGACCTTAGGCCATGTTGTTGCTGAGGGGTCAGATTTGCCTTCCTTGTCAATGCATCCTTGTTCCCACCACTCCTCTTGAGACAGCTTTCAGTTTGAGCTCCCAGTCTGTCAGTCAGCCAGGCCACCTGGAAATGTACTGCTTTTGAGAGTGTGGAGTAGTTTTTGGAAAAAGAGATGCTCCTAAGAGGAAGACCATTCTTCAATGAAATAGCTGGCTACATTCATCATTTTTCGTGAAGATTTGATTTGGCTCTTAGCGAGAAATATCAGGAGATTCTGATGATCAACAGTTATTGTGCCAGTGATCCTAATTTCAGCTGGGGACTCTGAATCTCTCCTTATATTCTCAGAAAGTGATTAGGAGACCTCACGATGAGCTTGCCTAAGACTTGACATTAGGTACATTTAATTTCACTGTCGTAGCCCTGCTAGGAGAAGAGGATGACCTTTTTGGCAAAGAGAACTGACATCATAGCCTACAAACTGATTTGTTTCCCCCTGCCATCCTCAGATTACCAAAATGGAGAAATTAAAAGAGTAGCAGATAAAGAAGTTCAATCTAACCCCCAGGCTTACAGCTTAATGCTTTAAAGGCAAACATGAAAGAGCAACAAGCAGAAGATGGAGTGAAAGTATCTCCCCTTTGATGAAAAGTCTTTCCCCAGATTCTTTCCTATTTGCACAAATAAAAGAGAGGGTGGCACAAAGAATCTATGTGTGTGGCATGTAAAATCTAAATGTGACCCTGCTCCTACCCTGGGCTATTTTTCAATGCAATAAAGACAGAGCAAACAAGCATCCACCTCCAAACACTGAGTTCATATGAAAGGAGATGAGTTCAGCTGTGCCATACAGAGAGGACTTCCAAGATGAAACTGAATCACTCAACACAGGGCAGTGCAAAACATTGACGTTTCTAACTGGGAAAACTTTTTCATAAAGGCAAAGTGCTGTGAAAGTAAATGGCATATGAGGCCTCTTGATTTCATCGGGACATTTGCACACTTACAGTGGATTTTTGGCCAGGCATTTGGCAGAGGGGAAACTGAGGCCCAGGATGGCAGCCCTACTTGTGTTAAGTCATGCAATGAGTCAGTGACAGACCCAGGGCCAGAAGGCAGGAATCTCTGCATCCCAGTTCCACCCTCAGACCAAATGGCCAGAGCCAGGTCCTGCACAAGACACTGCAGAGAGCAATACATTACCAGTAAGCCAGGGAAGGATGCTCCTTCAGCGCTGGTGTTGGAAGGGCTGGCAGCTTCTTTAATTCATTCCTTACAACTTCATTGCTGAAAGAGAGTTCAAAAGGAGGATCAGGCTACAAGAAAACAACCACAATATTTGATATGACTTGACCTAGCTGGCAGGCTGCTACGGCTCTACATCTGTTCCTTCTTAACAAAAGGCACTGGGGTTTCCTTTTTCTCCTCTCTTTATTTGTTTTATGGCAGCCCAGTTAACTTTTCCCTCTATTATCAAAATTGGAGAGAAGCTCTCCCAGATGGTTATGTCGAAGCACTTCCTACCAGTGACACAAAAGCCACCATGTCACACGTCACTGAGCAGGGTGTCACGGACATGTTCATATAGGGAAAAAAAAACAAGGGGAAGAGAAAGCAGCTTTCAGCTGCAATTATACACCTTTATTTAATGCCTTACAAACTGCTGCAAAAAGTAATAATTTGCTTTCTTCGCATGATAGGTTGTTCTTAACCTGTTGCTCAGTGACCTGTCCTTTGCATAACATCTTCACTGATAAGACTCCACTTTGAATTTGGGTCCTGCTACACAAAACCTTTCTACACAAGCACCTCACTAACACTGTTCTCCCTCTGCAACCTCCAGTGGCCACATTGGCCAGCTGGAGCAGCATCACTGTGCAGCAGAGAGCAGGGAGAGCTCATGAAATGGGAGGCAGATTCTCACAGATGAAACCGTGGGATTTTCTCCTACAAACCCCAAATGCCTCCCTTCTCAGTTTTAAACACACATGGAATTGTGTGCACATAGAAATAAAAAAAAAGCCTCAAAGGCTTGGGAAGGAAGGCAGTGCTGCTATTAATTTTTAAAATTGTAGAAATACACAGCCAAGAGGGCCAGACAGGACACGGAGGAGTGCCAAAGAATTCATGTTTATTGGCTTACTTCATTCCAGCAAGTTTTTCTGCCTTCTTATACCCTTCCCTTTATCCTACTCCAACGTGTGGCTGTCCTGGAGCTGCAGAGAGAGATACCTCCTCCAGAGCTCCAGATTCCCCAGACCACTGGCTTCTCCCATGGGGCTGGTAGATAGGCAGACAGGTAGTCTTGACCTCTCTGGCTGTAGACCAGAGATCCTGACATTGCTAAAGACTCGAGGAGCTCCTGGACATCCCAGATCACCCTGGGTTTCATCCTTGTCTCTGGGACAGTCTCTATGTTGACTTGTAGAGAAGTGATACTGCTTCAGTTGTAAAAATCTTCCCACAGCATTTCTCCATTTGCACATCTCAGCATCAGGCTCTGCCTGAGACCTAGGTGGGTTTGCCTTAATTGGAGTCTGCAGGTTAATTGCGAGGCTGGGCCATAGGGTAAACCACTGACATAAATCCTGGAGCAGGCATTTTGGGCATGTCTACAGACATTTATTATTATGGTAGTTCCTTGACAATCAATTAAGTAGTTTTAAAACCAAACTTCTAGTCAGGACAAATCCGTGAGAGATGCCCAAGTCTCAATTAGGCTCAAATTTTGCAGAGTGAAGATGTGCTGAATAGCACACAAGAACTGAGGCAACCACTGCCATGCTAAGCACATGGAAAACCCCTCTGTAACACCTCCTATGCCAAGCCAAAAGGCTCTTGACAAACAGTGTTTGAACACCCACTCCTGCCCAAATCCCATGGTCATTTGGCCATCAAAGAACACTTCTCTTCTAAGTGCAAGTGCTCAAAAACTATTCAGATTTATTCTTCTGTGCCAGGTAAATATCTGCACAAGTCTGAACACGAAGCTGCTCTGCTCTGTGTTATCTGCTGATCTGGACGCTCTGTTCTGTGACTGACAGCCTAGAAAACAAGTTGCTGCTTTTTAGAGTTTATTGCCGAGAGCTGTCTCCTCCACAGCATGTGCATACTCAGCTCTTACTGAGGTTTTTGACATTTTGAAAGAAACTGGGAAAAAAGAATAGAACTTGGGACAATAAGAGCACAAGCAGCAGTAACTGCCTTCGAAGATTTTTTGAGGCTGGCTGCTCAGAGAAGGAAGTTGAGAGATTTCCAAAACTTTTCTGGGAAAGCACAGAGTGAGTTCCAAACAGGGACTTTCTGAGCCCAGAAATCTATCAAATAGGGCAAGATTAGTGGTGACTAATGATCCCTGAGAGTCTGGGAAAAACTCTGAGTCAGAAAGAAATCCTATAAAAGAAAGGAAGAAAGGGCTAACATCAGTCAGCTTTGTTTTTTCTGTCAGTGAGGAGCAAAGTTTGCCTGTGCTGTCTTTGATAAGGTCTTTTAAGAATCAGAGAAAAAGATATTAGTGATGTTGGGTGGGATTAACATTTCTGCTCAGCACCTAGAAAATATTGTAAGGATAGTGCCTCATAGCCTCAAAGCACCAAATGTATGCCAGGTAATCACTTCCAGGAACAAAAAGGTATTTCATTCTGTGGTCCATGCATTCACTAAGCCTTCTGGCAAGACTCATCTCAAGACAAATTAATTTAGACTCCCAAAAAGATGTCAAATCAAAAAAATAAAAAAATAATGACTCAGGTTGTGTTTGAAGTAGTGGTCATGAGGTCACTTTCCTCTCGCCTCCTTTTAAAACACTGAACCCCTCAATTTTTAAAATGTTTCCAGCAGGATCACAAGTGATTTTTTACTTACTGCCTTTCATGCTCCTTCTAGTGAAATATCTCAGTGTGTTTGTTTTATTACTGTATTTAGAAAGTGTTTGTTTAATCCAGTCACTTGTGCTGCATTTATTTTATATTCGGAAGTGTCCAGCCTCCAGGGCTGAAATATACAGAAGAGTGTTTAGGACACAGATTTATTAACATGTAGGGGAAAGGCTCCAAACACACTTTCTCTGTGTCCCCCAGACCACTTCATTCCTTTTGTTTCCTATGGTGGAAATGGTAATATTTAAAGGACTGAACAACAACACGAAAACTGAACTGGAAAAGCCATCTGCATAGGCTCCTGAAAGCTGGTTAGAAAGCCAGAAGTAAGGTTGACTAACTAATGACCCTAGAAAACAGAACTCCTTTTTCTTGGGTTTGTTCTGGTACTGCCTGTTTAATGAGTCTTGTCCAAATAAATTACTCACCACCTCTTAGTATCTTTATCTACACACGGGGGCAAAAGGCTTTTCTAGAACTTCATAAACATTTTATGAAAAACAAGTTTTTGCATACTGTCTAAAATAATTTTGAGCAAGATTACATATGCAGTTGTCTCAGGAGATCTATACATTTTCCAGCATGTGTAATAACAATGATCAGGACCAAAACAAAACTGCAGGTTAAAATTACCAGCTCTTCTCAGCATGGTAATTCATTCTGTAGAATTCAGGAGGAAATGCAGACTCTGAGATTCTCAGATTAGATGGTACTTTTCAAAATACAGTGTTTAGGATCTTTTACCATTTAGGCTGCAAGAATGCAGCCCAGGTTTTCTAACCCTTTAACACATTCTAATTGGTTAAATGTCACTTGGTTACACAGAAAGAAAAGTAAGCCTGAAACTATGTTAGATTACCATCTGCCCAAACGTTGAAATGGTTGTGAAATTCTGCCTAGCAGGAAACTGGCTGTTAGCTTTCCTCCCTTGTTATTCTTTCATATATTGCTGGGAGATACTTGGAGTTCACTTGAAATGTCTCATACTGTTCAAGAGGAAGAAATCTAGCAATGAGGAACTAGCTGCAGTGGTTCAGGATTTCATTTTACTCAGAGGTTTTTCTTTACCATCCCCAAACTGAGGGACAAATGATCAGTATATGCCATTTCTTGATGCTTTGACATACAAATGTTTAAGGCTGAAGAGCTGGATTATGAACATTTAAAAACAAAGCTGGTGTGAGTTTCCCAGAGATTTTGGGACTGGACTCTCAATCTGACAGGATTAAATTAGGGGGAAAAAAAATCTCAATTATTTTAACAATATGCTATATTCCCCCACAAATTAGCTAGGGCAGCCTTGGTAATTCTTTTATGTAGGCCTAAAGAGAGTTACATCTAGAGGATTTGTGTCCATCTAAGGAACTGAAATTTGTCCTGCCCATGCTGTCCCAACCAAGCATGACTCAGCTCCCAACTAGAAACAAGATTAGTTTGAGCTAATGACCTTTAGATTGGTCTGCAGGGTACTAGTTTAGGACCTTTATACATGCAATTCTGTGCCTTTTAATTAAAAATGTTTGCAGCCAATATTGAAAAGCACAGATCCAATCTTAAGTGTCCGGTTCCATCTGAAAACCACCTGAACAGGGAAACTTGATTGTCTGAAATTCAATGGTATGTTCCAGACTAAAAGTAAACATATTGGGCATTCTCTTTCAGTAACATGAAAATGCTCTTCTTTAGTGGACTAGGACTTTAGCTTCTTAAGAAGAAAAGCTTATTATTTGAGACCTCATTCTGCCTGAATCTTTATCAACTAAGAGATGGAGGCCACTCACAGCAAACATTAAGAAATTAAATTTAGTTAATCCAGACAGGCTCAGGAACTCACGGTTTCTGATGAGCTTGTTTTTGAAATGAAACACACATTAGAAATGGAAAAGGTCTTAAAAGAATTGCTCACTATAGTTGCTAAACTCATCTGTCAGAGCTGTTGTGGCATTTTACTTCAGGACAGGTAAGGGTGACTTGGACTGTGTTCCCCAGGCTTAGCAAAACCTGGGAATCACTGTGATGCCCTAGGTGACAAGAAGCAGTGATAACAGAGTCATGCATGATAATGCCCTACCAAAGGATCGTGTTTGAAATGACATGAGGTGCTTTTTGGGAAAGGAAAAAGGAGTACTCTGAGCACAGTGGTTATTCTGAGGTATGGTATTCCTCAAAAGCACCAGTGGGAGTTCCTGTCACCAGGGCTGTATCAGTTCACAGAGGTAGAAAGCTGACTGTTAGAGTTTGTAAGATTGATTCTGTTTTTTGAGCTCCCACGAGGCCCAAAGAGCAGACTTGAACTGCATTCAAGAGTCCTGAACCAGCTGCAGATCCTCCACCTGGCTGTGCTGGGGTTTGGAGGTAATCCCAGTCTGGACACCATGGGCAGGTGCCAACACGCAGCTGGAGCTGTGACACTCTGGCTTTGATATCCCAGCACCTGAGGTGATCAGCAGTGACTCCCACGTCACAGGAAGGCTCCCATGGGGAACAGCAATTCTCCCATCACTACCAATGAGCCAGTGCTTATGCACTTCTCTGGATCAGGGCCAGAGAGAAACTCGTACTCTCACAGGCTATAAATCTGATGGTGGCAGCAGACAGGACAGGTGTGGGAAAGCTGCAGTCTGCGTTCCAACCATGCAACCCTTTAGAATTAAATTATTTCTTCAAAAACAAGGAGTTCAGGAGTTCAGCCTTCACACAACATACACTGCCATGCACAGCATATAATCTTTAAATCTCGGCAAGACAATCACAACTGCAAAGCTTCTCTGTTTCAAAGAGTAGCCACTTCTACTTTAAACAGTATTTCAACATCAACTAATTTCAGACACTGAAGCTAACTTGATCCCTAAGAGAAGTCAGAACATTTGCCTTCACCTGCAGTTCCTCTGGCTAGCCTGAGGCTTGGTTTGCCTGCCAGATTTTACACTGCTGATACAATAACCACAAATCTCAGCAGGCAAATATCGTGACCACAACAACCTCATGTTGACTTCAGTAGCACCTGGATCTCACCCAGCACATAAACCTGTGTCAGTGCACATTAGATGGGAGCTGCTGGACAGACATCCCAGGGAGATGCCAAGTCTTCTACACCACAGAGGACCAGGGTAGCATTCTTCTACCTTCCTCTGAGAACAGGCTTCAAACTGGCAGACTGCTTTGTCCCCAGAGTCCATTTATAAACTAAGATCCCTGGCAGTGCCCTCAAATTGTTATGATGACACCCCTTTTCTGCCTGACTTGGATGTAAGGAATCCCCCTTCCACTTCAAACCACTGTGATCCACAGGTGAAAGAGCTGTTTTAATGGGCCTGGTGATGACAGCCAGACTGATGTGGTGGGAGCAGTTAAGACCAGGGCTTGAAGTATCTTCTGTGCCCTCAGAGAAGATTCCTCATTTCTCTGTGGCCTAGAGAGACACACTGTGATAAATGCAACCATTCCTTTTACAGGAGACATCTCACAACTTTTAGCAGGTCGATACTTTCCACCAGCTGTTTCCATTTCTGGTCTCGAAATGGGTACTTGAAGATAAAATGCTTTCAGTCTTATTACTCTGAGCTATCTGATTCCTTTCTGTTCTGTGTTTCATAGTCTGAACATAAACTTGCTGAGTGTTTTCATCATAACCAAGACATTCTGGGAAACAAATACTGCTCTTCTTAGCAAAACCAGTGGTTTATCACAGGTTGAAATGACAAACTTTGCTTGGCACAACTCTTCTGGACCGAGTACTTGGCAGTGCATTAAAAACCAGAGTGAAAAGTCAGAGCCAAATGCACTCCAGTACCCCCTAAATAAACAGTGCTGATAGCCAAGCCATTCCAAATTGGGCAGAACTGAAAAATGAAACGAGACTGGGTTTGTGTCTCTGTGGTCAGATGCATGTCAGGATTTTGCAAGTTCACTAAGGTTTTGAGAAATTATAAGGCAGAGCTTAAACTTCCTTTTAGCAAGGGCTACCTTATGTCACCTCAGATTCCATGATGGGCAGGAGATATCTACAATGCACTTCCTATTCACTGATTTGTCACCATTTTAGCTGGCTAGAAGTTCCAATCCACCAGAAAGTGGAACCTGCCTGTTCCACGGCCTCCTATCATTGCAGTGTTTCAGTGTATTGCAATGCTGACAAAATAAAGACAATTTTTAGCCTCACCTGACAATTCAACCCCACTGCCCATTTATTTTTTTCTCTGAAACTAACTTTAATGGATATTGTGGTCCTCTGGAGTATGCAAGATTTTTAGCATTGTCAGTTCTCCTGATCTTCACACTAAGAACTTTCATGTTTCTCACATGAGACACCAAACAACCATCTGACCTTCAGTTGCTACTAACACATGAATCACAGACACAGCTGACTTACAGGAAAATTCTTGGGTATTTCATTAACAGTCTTCTGAAACACCAAGTACAGTTACCTCATTGAATTTCCTACAGTAAGTCTGAAGATTTGGCTCAAGGGATAGCAGAAGTTCAACAAAACCAATTATTGAATCAGTGATTTTGAAAACTGTCCAAATTCAAACTGAAATATCAATTGGTGATGGAATTTTAATGTTGCCTCTGGCAGGATCTGTGATATAACAGTGATTTTAGAGTCATTTCCTTAGCAATTTCCTTCCGAAGACTGGTCTATTTCCTGAACTTCATGACCACATAATGAGATTTGTCAACAACAAAATCACAAACAATGCTGTTTGCAAGGCATGCTCTGGTCAAAGGCTGTGTTTGGTGAAGAAATTATGTCAGGAAACACAATGTCTATATTAGCCATGCACACATAGTTGCATTGCTAACAGAGGCAATCCTGTTGCTACACAGCTACAACTGAGTTCCATGTCTCACACAGGAATTTTACCAGATTTATTCTCACATCGCACAATGGCAAAAAACTTTTTAAGTTCACCTACCTTGAAAAATCTCCCTTTGCCTCCTGTAAAACAAGGAAATCAAAAATATATAATTAAAAACAGGAAAAAAAAAAGGAGAAGAAAAGGCTGTTCAAGATTTTCCATTTGCAAAATTCATTTAGCAGCAATTTCCTGTTGTAATTGATTCCTCATGCAGTTTTTGGAACCAGTATCTAATGTCAAGTGCCATGATACAGTGAGTTGGGCAGATTAACAAACAAAAGATCTAATACAGGGCTAGATGATTCCTCATTCTGCTGTGGATACCTAAGATGCTATAGGAAATAAAGCCAGTAAATAAGAAATTTTGGGTGCTACATTACTAGAAAATCTCTGAAGTCTCAATGGCTTTGCAGCCTCTGAGGCTGCAACTCCCCTGACCTTTTTACAAGTATTCTGGATATTTTATAGAACCTAGACTTTCAAAAAGCTTGCTCACTGTCAGCTTTCAAGGGGATGCAAGACACAGGTTTCTCTAACTCCTTGCTGGGTGTTCGGAGAGTATTTAGCTCCCTTACTTGTACATCTAGATACTTCTATTTATTGCCATCACAGCCTGACATTAAAGGGTTGGATAATGTTCCACTGTAGTAGTTAGTCTGACTGCACACCTGGAGAATTCTCAGAATCTGGTGAGTGCCCTATGCAATAGATTTAGCACACATTTTGCATTTTCCATTTACCACAGACAATATGCCTTTCATATGATTCATGCTAAAGCACCTCATTTGCCACCAGCTACACAGAAAGCACAGTGCAAGAATGGAATTTGTGCAGCGAGGGAGTTTCCACTGCCAAAAGGACTGGGCTTTGTATTCACGTCTTTTGTCTTTACATTCATTTATCCACCCACAAAACCTGCCAGCCCACGTCCAGTGGTGTTTCAGTCCTGAGGCTGGGGTAAAGTTCAGAGCTCTGGTGGTACTTTAATTTGTTCTGGCAATAAAACAATTTGAAATAGGGCTGCAGACTAAATCACTTGAGTTCTGACAGACCTTTGCTGTCTTTCCATTTCCCTCTGAGTGAACTGAAGGGCAGACAAGCACTTCTCTGGTTCATAGGAGGTAGTCTTTGAGCATGTCATGATTACAGTTCAACACAGAACAAAGCCCAAAGGATATGCTCTTGACTGCATGGGTGTGAGCATACTGAATTTAAAAAACAATTTTTGTAGGGTATATTCTTCATAATTCAGTGTTTTGACCTAAATGCTGCAGCAAGAAGTAAAGCAAAATGCAGTATGATTCCTTTTGTTTTGTTTGGATCCTGTCACAAACATGGGTTGTAGTAGTTTCTGGTTACAGGCAGCAAAGGTGTGGCTTGTTTTGACTGTTTTCATGAAGTTACACACCAAACTACTACAGGAATAGGCGTAACATCCTGTGTTTGTGGCAAGAAACAATCCCAACAACAAGGGTTAGTTACAGCTCCGGGTCTGGATGTACAATTACTAAGCACTAAGTTATTCACTAGGATGAGCAGACAATAGATTCATAACCCCACTGCTGCTCCTCACAATGAGCCCGTTGTTTGATGTGTATTCCCCCAACAGCCAATATGTGATTTCTATAATGTGCTGCTAATTGAGTTCTCCATCCTGACTCTCTCGCTCCATTCTTGTTACATAAAATTATTTTAATGAAGGTTCAAATCCCTACACATTAATTGCTTCTTTAACATGGCAAGTGCTCTAGAAGTGCAGTGCATTGTTATTTATTAGTGCAGTCTGATGAGCTCGTTTGTCTGCTCACATGGCCCCTCATAGCTTCATGGTTGATGGGAAAAAAATTAAAACTACAGACTGTAAGTGAGGGGAAACAAGGATCATCTGACAATTATGTCTGATCTGCTCCCACAGTCATGTTTCTTAGAAAGAGAACTTTCACAAAGCCCACCTCCACTACCCTGAAAAGGTTCCCTTCTGGGAACCAGACATTTACCAAACGCTGCTTGGTCATTTGCTCTCTGACCCCTTTTCCTCTTTTTGAAGAGCAGAACTTTGAAAGACAATATTTAGAAAAGTCTTTAAACCATTCTGCCCACGTTGGAGAATACAGAAAGTTGCATATGTAGAAGCTTATGTAGCTCATCAGAGGACCAAGCCCCATTGGGAAAACAAATGCAAGTTAAAAAAAAAATTGCATATGGATTTCACCTAGGAATTTGCATTCATCACTTAGATTTTCTCTGGCTGTACATCATACCCCAGAGTCTTGGATATCTGTGCTGGCGCTAAAAATAACACATTTCTGTATGCAGAATGGTGAGCAGTAGTACCTGCTCCCTGAGCAGGGAGTCTAGTTTGAGAGCCTTCTGTACCCATTTTGGCAGAAACAATGAAAACTGTGCAAAGACATCTTCTTCCTGCAACTGGGGGGAGCCCCTACACTTCCACACAGTCATTGTGGATTTGGTAAATCAAAAATTTAATGCAGCAAGTGAGAGAAGGTGGGTGCTTACCTGCAAGATGTATGCAGCCAGTTCAAACACCACTTCACTGTCAACCTCAATGAGTTCCTTGAAAGATGAAGAAAAAAAGAAAGAAAAAGAGAGTTGAGCTGCTGTAGGAAGGACATACATCTCCTCCTGACTACTGCATGGTGAAGCATGCAGTGCCAGTTTTCTCCCTTGGCTAGGCTTCAAAGTATTCCCTGTACTCCTGGAGACAAAAGGGAGGGAGAACCTGCCCACTCAGATATGGAAAAAGCCAAATATTCAGCATAATGCATTGGTTAATGAAGCATAACTGGATGTGGCATGAAGGGATTCCTGGAGGAGGAGTGAGGAGAAGGCAGGTGGAAGGGGTAGGACCAGGGTACATTTTATTTTCTTGTGTGATTTACTGAAAAGCAGTCTAGGATACAGATTTTACAGATTTTTTTGCCCTCAGATGTGACCATGCCTCAAGGGAACACAGCTTTGTCCTTGGCTCACAGAAGCAAGGAATGAGAATTGTCTTTGACATACTGAGGTAGTATCAAAGCCCCCACCGGACTTCTCTGGCCCTTGCAAAAGGCAAACTCACAGGAAAATGAACCATATTTTCTCTTGCAGGATTCAAGCCCTGGTTTTGGCCTTTTCACCTCCAAGAACAGTGAGGCTGGGGGTGGTCTGAGAATGAGCTGTGACAGCAAGTCTTTAGGTAGATCTTCCTTGCTCTATTTTATAACATCCTGCCACTGATGAAAGCAATCTTGGAGGGTTTTACTTGGACACCATGGTCACATAAAAACCCTGATGTTCCCAACAGATCCTCTCAGGATTCCTCTGCTGTGCCTGAGACAGCAGTTACAGAACCAAGAAGTCCAGGCACTGCTCTGGCTGAATGTGCAGGATGCAGGCCAAGCATCAGAGACGCTTGAGATGGGAGGCATGAGCATTACTCTGGAGGCCAAGCATGCTACACCTGACTCTCTGGTCTCTGCCTTTGGGAAGCGAGTGGGTTTTTACTGACATAACATTTAGGTCTCTATTCTGCAACTAGAACTCCTACACTGACTCCTATGGACGTGGCCCAGTAAACTGGGTCACTGTTCAGCTCATTCCTGTAGTGGTTTTTCTGTTGTATTTATTTAAGCTGCTGTTTTTAATATTTTACTTCATCTGGCAAGAAAAAAGTGATCTAAATATAGATCACTGCTGTGATCCATGCTCCAGCCAACTCATGGCCACACCTCATTTACAAGCCACAATTGCTGCATTGGCTTGTCTCTGGCAAAATCAAAAACAAAGGGAACAAAACACAGGATAAGATCCAGGTGTCCATGGCTTTCACCAGTGCCAGCTTTTTAAAATAAGTTCACCTCTTTCATAACAACTCCTTGGGGAGTGAAGAGCAGCTCTGCTATGGGCGATAAACACGCCTTTCCCCTCTCAGCTGAGCTGCCTCAGTCACGCAGGCACCTGCACCAATGATGGGCCTGTGCCAAGGGAAGCGGCTGGGGCAAGAGGCTGATTCAGCTGCAGGCAGGGCCAGGCTGGGGCTATCAGGCACATCCCATAGCAAGGGGCAATGCAGAGTAGAACCAGAGCACGTGTTCTTCCTCCTGTCTGGAAGCATCAGGCATGGCACGGACAAACAGCCCGTGCAACCAGGTGTCGATGCTATGGCAAGTCTATACTGGCAGGTGAAGTGGGCCAGAGCCCATTCTCTGGCCCCAAGGGGGCATGGGGTGCAGTAGAGCTCATGACTAAACCCTCACCCTCTCTCCCCCAGTCCCAGATGGGGCTTCCATCACTGTGTTGCCTATTTGGAACAGGTGTGCATCCTTGATCAGCGCTGTAGCAACGCCTGGGGCAGAGCTAGTTGGCACAGGCCAAAACCCACGCCAGAACGTGCGAGTAATTAAACAGCCTGGCTGATCAAGGGACTGCACCTGATGCCAAGCCCTGTCTGCTTTGGTAGTACAAATGTGGCTTGGCCTTTCTGGCAAAAGTGGCTTGCTGGTCCTGTGCAAGGGTTTGGGTGCGTGGGCTCATGAATGTCTCACTGTCCAACAGGGCTGGCTGAGGGGCAGTGGGCACAGCCAGAGGAGCACAGCACCCAACACAAGGCCAGCTGGCAACCCAGTGACCAGCAACCACAAACTAGGCCTCAGTTTTATTCTTTCCCACCCTGAGCAAGATGTTTGAGGATGTGTGTCTGGAGAATCAACAGGGGAAGGTCTGAGGTGCTAGCACAGTGTTAGGAGCTACACTTATTTCATACACTTTGGTCTTTCTGGGCTGCAGGGGAGCCAGGGCTGGAGGTATCCATGGGAAGTCCAATGAGGAAACTTTTGGTGCAACAAGGAAGCTCAAGGTTTGGCAGCATGCGACATCATGCGCTAGCTGCAGGAATGACAAGCTCTGGCTGTGCTTAGACACCAAGTTCCCCACAACATTACATTAAGAAGAATCTGCCAGGCTGGGTGCTTGCCCTGAGCCTTAGGTCTTTGACAGTTTGCACCCAACTTTCAAATTCAGCGTCTTTTTTAATAGCACAGCATGGCTTAGTGTGGCTGGAAGTCAAATGGGGAAGGATCTGCTTTGGAGACTGGGACTTCAGCAGGGCTATTTTTGGATAGAGACACTCAGTTTGAATCTGCAAAGTAATGGTTTCAGGAGAGGTCAGACTAAAATAGACCAACTTAGATCTGTAGGCACTTTGTTTTCTTAATTTTGTTCCCCTCTTCTTCTTATTAAGCTTTCTCCAAAAAAAAGAACAACAGTGTAAGCTTTTCCTGGCAGTACTTCAAAAAGGAACTTTCCCCAGGTACCGAAACATGAGGCTCACTGAGCTTGTTGCTGGAGAGGGCTGACTAAGCACATCTAATTGCAGCCTTGCCGGAGAGCAAAGCGCTGCACAGCTCAGCTCAGCAGCCCTGCCTAGTTCCTGGGCACCGAAAAAAAGGAATTTTCTGGCTTCTGCCCTGCATTTTAGAAAATACAAAGTTAGTCCCTGCATTTTAGGACATATAAATGTCAAGTGAGGCTCCAGATTTGGTGTAATCTACTTGGCTCAGCAGGCCACCAACGTGCTGAGGGTTGTGGGATGAGGGAACAATCTCTCACTGACTACATCTGTCTTTTCGTACCGATTCCTCTCTGGCAGATGGAGGTGAGTCACAGGAATGGCCTCTGCCAGCACAGAGGGAGGTAGGAGGGATCCTCCCAGGGAATCCCAGCTGCTGACAAACCTCTCCCAGTGCCAGACATCCAGCCCACCTGGCTGAGTCTGCACACTGCCAATCTCCACCTCAGCGTGGTCTGGTTGATTTTCCAGACCTTGCCATGTACAGCTGGCTTGTGGCATGGGAGGGATCAGCTTCATGGCTCTGCTGTGGGCACCCCTCCAAGCTGAGGATGTGCCAGGACGCCGCTGTCTCTGGCACAAAGAACCTTGCAAGGGGCTGCTCCGAGCTGCAGTGCCAGGGACAGCAGCCTGATCTTTCAGGAGTGCACCAGGGAGGGCAATTACCCATGCAAAAACATTTCTCAGCGCATGGCTTGTTCCTCTACAAGGCGATCTTTGGTGAATTTCCACAGACACCTTCACCTCACTCACATATAAACCCATAAACTCCTCCTGCCCCACAAATCTGAGGTCACTTGGCTCATTCAGCCTGAGGAAGAAGCTGAGGGGAGACCTCATGGTGATCTGCAGCATCCTCACGAGGGGGAGTGGAGAGGCAGGCACTGAACTCTTATCTGGTGACCAGTGACAAGGGAATGACATGAAACTCACACATGGTTGGATATCAGGAAAAGCTTCTTCACTCACAAGGTGGCTGGGCACTGGAACAGGCTCATCAGGGAGCCTGACAGAGCTCAAGATGCGTTTGGACAACACTCTTGGGAACATGGCGAGATTTATGGGGTTTATGTGTGCAGAGCCAAGAGATGGACTTGACGATCCTTGCGGTTCCCTTCCAACTGAGGTAATTCCATCTTTCCCTCTCCCTCTCTGCCCCCTCACACACACCGCGGCCCCCTCCCCGAAGATGGCGCCCGCGCCGCACTGCCGCCCTCTGCGGGCCCGAGGCCCTCACGACAGCCACTCGGCCCAGAGCGCGTTTTTAACACAAAACCAGACATTTCTTTCTAAATACAAGCCAGTGTATAATTTTAGCAGTGCAGATTCCCTCCTGCCAGCCACAAAAGGGCAGGGGTTTTACTTCCAGGGCTTTTTAACCCCAGAACCACTCTCTGACAGGGAAGCTGCTGGTATGTGTGACGGAGGAGGAGGAGGAGGAGGAAGAGGTTGTATCTGGAAGTTTAGGTATAGGAGAGGGTTGTATCTGGAAGTTTAGGTGTAGGAGAGGGTTGTATCTGGAAGTTCAGGTGTGACCAGTGTAAATTTTGGGGCAGGGGATGCAGATCCAGGTGTCTCAGCCCACTCCAGTGGCACCCAGAGTTCCCCAAGTCCTCACCTTGTAGATGCAGGACTTGGCATTCAAGAAAAACAGCTCGATGGTGGCATTGTCCTTTAGATAGGAGATGCTTTCAATGTAGAACCTGAAAGGGAAAGCAAAAAGGGTGAGACATGAGGGAACTAGAGCAAAACACAGAAATGCACTTATTAAATGAAAAATGTGGTCAATGGAGTAATGATGAATGTACTGAAAATGAACTTTCTTCCCTTATACCAGACTGAGGTGGTGAAGGAGGCTCATGCACACTCTAGGACGTGATCAGTCACCACCATCCCAGCCATACCAAAGGAATTGGATAATCAAGTGCATGATTTAGGTTCTAAATAATCCTTTGTTTTGTTTTTAGATTTAAAATAAACCTTGATTCTGTTTTCATGTAAGCTTCACCTTTGTTTGCTTATTTTCACCATAAGCATTTCTTCATCACTCCTTTACCCATCACAAAAATTCTGTGCTGTTAACTTGCATTTTGTAAAATATTCATCTACAGAAATGCCCTTCTGGGTTCCTTCCCTATTCAGCACCTCATAAAGCAAATTTTATAAAATATTCTTTGCATATTATATCTATGGTCTCAGAGTAAGACAGTTGTTACTAACCTTGCACAGTTTACCAATACCATAAATAACAATGTTAGGGATGACAAGGAATGATCATAATCTAATTTTTTTGAGCCAAAGTGCTTTCTCAGAACTCAGGAGAAAGCTCAAACCCTCAGTGTCAGAAAAACCCTCTCGTCTGCATTGGCTGATTGCCCTAAATATTTGCAATTATGTTGAAAGCCCATGATATGTGTGAATTTCTTCAGTACTCCATGTCCTGCCTGCTCTGAAGGTCTGCTGCTTTGGCAATGAACTTTGCGGGAGCTTTGTGAAAATTGACTCCTGCCCTTAGTTCTGTCTTGAGATTTTTCTTTGGGAAAAATGTTCTGGATAGTGTCAATGTTAATGACTGATCATTCCATAGAGGAATATTGTGTGTTCCTGTAGTAACAGAGAAAGCCTGGATATGTTCAGTGAATGTTAAGGTGAATTTTGCATTTACTTAGTGTTTTAGGTAAGGAAAAATAAATAGATTGTGATGCTGTTTGGTAGTGATATTCAAACTGCAGTGCAGTGACAGCAATGTTCCTTACATAAATTCCAGTGCTATCGTGCCTTGTCAGAGGCAATTAGAATAGAGAAGGTGCCAGGGAAATGGTGTCTGCACCAGGGACTTTTAAAAACCCAAATTCCTTAGAAATGTGGGTTGACATGCAGGGTCCAGTTACAGAGAAACCCCAGTCCCTGACCCCGCTGTCTGGGAGCAGACAGACCTGCAGATGCTCCTGAGGCTTCACACAAGTGCTGAAGGGATTGTCCACATCCAGCTATTTGCAGAGTCCAGGGCCTTAAATGCAACCTTCTTAGGGGCAAAGGGCAAAGCTTTGTAGTGCTCCTAAGTGTCTTCTGAAGGCTCTTCAAAACACTTTATTTCCTGACAGGCAGAACCAACTCCTTGCTTATTAGAGTGAAACATTTTGTTCATCTGCTGAAGGGCTCCTGTCTGTATTACACTTCCTTCTCCCCCTTCAGAAGAGAAATAAAAATAAAACCTGAATAAAATAAACCCCTAGAAAACACCACCAACAAATCAAACCCACAAAATACCAGCAACATTTGAATGTACTTATGATGAAGCACAAAGATTAAACTTTTTCTTATTTTTCTGGTTTTCACTGTTTCACCTCCTGTCCTTAAAATGGCCTTTTTTTTTAAAATAAAAAAAAAACAAATTGGCCTTAGAAATGCAAAAATTGATGCATTAAAAAAGGAATCTTCTTACTAGATCTGCTCTCTGAGTGCAGCTAGCTTCCCATCTGCTGAGTTCATGGAGAATAATGGTAATTTTACACATTCTGTGGTTCTTAACCTTCTCTTCTTATCACTACTACCAGTGCTCTCCAAGTTATGATGGTAGGTTTTCTTTTTCCACAGTCAGAAGAAAACAAGAACATTTTTTCAATTTTGAATCCCAGTGAAGGTTAGCTAAAAAGCTTTTTATTTCACCAGCTCGAACATGACCCTTATCATCACTAGAGGGCAATACTGCATTTCTTAAGGCTGCAGGGAGCTTTCCCAAGGCTTTCCAAATGGACACAGATCGTTTTCTGCACAAAATTCAGTCTCTGGGAACACGGAGCCTGCATATGATACTTCATCTCACAAAGAAAACCCAATTCTCAAGTGATCTCCTGAGTGGAGAGTGAGCTGGGAAGCTACTGGCTCTCACACATGCACCCAGACAAATGCAGAACATATGCACCAGGAAACTGGTGCTACTTAAAAGAAAACAGATTTGCAAAAGGAACTCTTGTGGGATTTTCTGTGTGGCAAGCTCAGAAAACCTGAACTGGAGTAGATTACCCTGAATTCACAGTTGGTGCAGTAACAACAAAAAGGGCAGGGAAAGACACTATTTTTTTGCACTTATGACTGACTAGTTTCTGTCACGTCTCCTCCTGTTTCTGTCTTTTATGAACACAGTGAAGGAACAAAGTGAAGGAGCCCACACTTTACAAGGACCAATGTCAATGACTAAGGAGGCAGGCAGGAGCATCCAGCTGCTAAGGTAATGAACCAAGCAAACAAAAGTCTGGGTTGAATTCCCAACTTGGACACAGGTTTCCTTCACACAGGTTTCCTTCACACAGGACCTTCAGAAAAATCATTTAGCCGCTTGTGCTGTTGAGCTGGGCTTAGCAAACACCCCTCCTTTCTCTGCCCCCCCTGTCTGTTTTGTCTGTTAAGCTTAGGAGCCTTTCAAGGCGTGTTTCAAGATCTTCAGTTTTGAGAGGCAGCATTCCTTCATGTGATGTGAAGCTGATGCGTCTGGGATACAATGGATAGGTTGGACAGGGAAACAGGCAGTACAACGTGTCCAAGACCTCTGCTCCACTACCTGTATCTCTTCAATACACTCAGCAAATAGTTTTGCCTCCAGCAGCTCCTACAAGAGTTCCAGCAACTGTGCCTGTGGGAAATGAGCTGTCTGCAGGAAGGGGGAACACCCCATGAGACTTGGTGAGTGTAAAACCAAAGGAATAATTTTAGAGAAAATTTAACACATCAGCCAATGTTAATCTATTTCTGCATTCCTCCTCCCTCCCCACCCCCAGTAACTTGTAATTCATCAAGTACATTTTCTAAGCATTAATTAAATAGACCAGCGAATATTATGCTGGATAATGAACACAAAGTGCCTATATTGGCTGCTCCCTGTCAGCAGCAGGGAAATAATAATGAGCACTGCAGAAGGCGGCTTGGAAGGCTTCGGAACCTGCTGCATCTGAAACATTTAAGGCTTTTTTTCTGCGAGGACACGTCTCGTATCGTACTGCTCAGATTGCTCTCTGTTAAGTGTTGTTAACTGACAACTTTCTCTGAGACAGCTTAAGCCCCCTCACACTGGGATGAATGGCAATTCCCATCATAACCAGCCAAGCACAGACTCTCAGTGGTGCTTGTGGAAACTCCTGATCCTTGGGTGAGGGGAAACTGGTACTACCACAATTTCTCCCTTGCATTACACAGAGGCCCACCCACCTCTGACTCATGGCTCAGAGAAATGCCTGACTGGGTCCTGGACTCACCAGTTTGATAAGTGGTTCTTCAGGAGATGGAGAATCCTTTACTGCTGCTGCCAGTCTCACCTGTGCACCCAGGTGTGTGTGTGTGTGTGTGTGTGCAGATGGGCAAATTTAGCAGTGTTGGGAAGGTGTTTGAACACTAATGCTCTGTCCTTGCAGTGGGAATAGAAGAATTCAGGACTGCCAAGCACCTGAGCTGGTGGGGTGCTTGTGTGCACAGTGAGAGAAAAAATGAGCAGCACTCCTGATCTCCATACACCAAAAGAAACTGTCAAATACAAAATATTTAGCACTGCCTCTAACACTCAGCCCTAGACATATCCTGTCAGCCTGAACTTGGCCATCTACCACCTAGCAGGGACCAGGCTCTCTGCAGTTGAGTTGCTGACTGCGCAGACAGACTGTCATAGCATTTGAGAGTACAAGCCCATGTGTTTACTTCCAAGCAGAACTTGCAAAACAGTAAAAATATTTCACTGTGATCTTCAACACAATGGTATTTCAAAACATGACCACAGCAAATGGATGTCTTGTCTACTTCAGGTATCTGTCTTTCCTGAGGCAGTGATACCATTCTCATTCTTGTGAAGTTTGAGTCTGGTGGGAGCTAGCTAATCCAAAAGACTTCTGATCACATCTTTCCCTGCTGGCTGACTCTGTTCTGGTTGAGATGCAGGACAGAGCTGTCAGCAGAGCTCAGTGACCCTGTCAATAGACTATCCCTTATTTCATTGTTACAAAGGAATGGGTAAAGGAGAACACCCCTTTTCTACCTCATCCATCCTAGGGTCTGGCTCATTATCCCTCACCACATCATTCAGAACCTCAGAGGATAATTTGAAAAATATGAGGCCATTTGCTAACCAGGAAAAGAAAAACCGTATGTGTCAGTATAATGGACTTAAATGCAGATGCCATTATGTTCAGTGTCTCATGCTAAATGAGTATTCTGACCAGCACAGGCTGCACAGCTCCTTTTATGTTCTAACCCTGTTTGCTAATAGTCATGGGTGCACACTTTTATGTGCTGACACTTAAAAGCAGACAATGCTCATGTTAAATAGTTGGCCTGTTAAGTAATCAGTCAGGAATGAAAATCAGCTAAAAAGCTCAGTTTACCTCCCCTTCTGCATTCATTTTGCTTTGGATCCCATGTCATGTCTCCTGTGCCTGTGCAATACTCAGGCCCACTTCATCCAGCACCTGGGATTGGTGTGCAGAGGACAGAAGGCAGCAAGAGAGACCTGTGTCAACTTTGACCTCATTGCAGGGGAAGCCATAACACTGGAGGTAAATTTGATTTCAGAAATACAGGGAATCACAGCTAACAAAATAAAAAACTGGGGATATTGTTTAACCCGAGCCTGTCCCCTCTCTCTTTCTCATCAGCTGCACTATATTATGAAATTGTTTGCATCTTTACCTACTGTCAATCAATTTTTCTTGGTGCTTCCAAAATGTTGTCCCATTGAATCCCTGGAAAAACATGTGCTTTGGGGATATTTGCTCATTCCTACACCTCATCTTCTCCATGTACAAAATACTTAGGGACCTGCTTTGAAATATATAGAGACCAACTCTCTTCATCTCTTCCAGGCTGTGTATCTTGGGAGTGTTTGCAAAATACCAAGTGCTCCAGTATGAACATAGAGAAGGGAAGGAATCAAGGTGGTAGTGCAGGTACATTCCTCCCTCATATTTGGTTACAGCATCAAGCAAAGGCACTAACCTGAGTATAGTAAGCCCTCTGCCCCCTACCCATATGGGGAACCTGGCCTGCCCAAGCTATAAAAGCAGCAACCCAGCTCAACATAGTCTGTAAATTGCTGCAATGTCCCCTGGAGCTTGGCTTGGCTTGCAAGAGAAGTGCATCTTGGAACAAAAAGATGTGATTTTGTACAAAAGCTGTTGCAGCTCCTCTTGGCTTGGAGTATCTGTCCCAAATGGGAGGTGAGGGCAGTGACTGGATCCCAGCAGCACACTCCCTTCCTCCTCTTTTCCCTCAGCCACCAGGGGAGTTGCCCTTCAATCTCCTGAGCATCAGCCCTTTCCTGCTCTTTGGTCATTGCCAAGAGTCACATCTTGGCTATCAGAGGTAACTTGCTGAGTGCACTGTCTTGCACAACACCACCCCTCAGCATCTAGACAGCATCTTTTATCTGAGGATTTTGGACCATTTTAGGAATAGAAATCCCTCCAGCTGTCCCATGTGTTGTCAGCAGCACACAAGGAATGATTTGTCTGCCAAAGCTGGCATGAGGGTCACTTATTTACTGACTGAGCCCTTGGTCAATGCCAGGGTGACAGGACCCCTCAGAGCAGACCTTCCTGTTGTGCACTGATGACAGCCCATCACACCCACTGGTGTAAGGTATGAACACACAAATTGCAGTGAAAACAGAAACAATGTCTGCGTGACTTTGACCCAGAGAGAATCCGTGTGTAGGCACTGACACAGCTATTGCAGCTTGATCCAAATTAGCTACAAATCCTACACTGACAGAATCCATCATTTCTGCATGGTACCTATCATGCAGTCTAAATGCTTCCCAAAAACAGACAAGACAATACTGCCAGCATCAACACATTCAAAATGTGGCTCAAAACAACAAATTTTCAGAATGTTGCTTTTTCTGCCCCCTCGGGTGGCTGAATGGAAAGGAAAAACAACTTATCCCCTTCTCTCAACACAGCTCACTTACACAAATATATTCCTAGTTAAGCAGAAAACAGAAATGATGTTATGGGACTCAAGAGCCAGACTGCTATTAAGATGTGTGTGTAATGGATGGCTTAGCTCAGAGCTGTGTGCTAAGTAGCAGAGCCCCATTAGTTCCCTTCCTCAAGCAAAGGTCGGTTTTCACACAAGTAAATCTTCTGACTGGACAGAAGTTTCTCATATCTCTAAAGAGCCTCTGAGGAGCACAGCCTCCCCGCAGGCAATTTATTACACCTTCCCCCGGGTGAACAGAGCAGGGGGCCACCCTGGGAAGGCTGCAATAAATTGTCTGCAGGGAGCCTTGTCTTCCAGCACAAACAAGGTCTGAGCGGCTGTATTTATACACCGTGGCTGGCTGGGAGGAGGGGGTTTGCAGGGCTGCCGGCTTTTGGGATCTTCCTGCTTAGCATACACACAGCTGGTGCACACCAACCAGCAAAACACATCCTGTGCAAAGAGATCTGGGCTATTGCACAGGCTTTATGGACAGAGCAGCTCACAGGAGGCCCTGAAAGCAGCTTGGTGGAATGGCTTGATTATGTGGGTTCAATATTCTGTTTTTTTGCTTTTGGTTCTACAACATCCCACAGCAGTGCACGGAGATGTAGAGCTATAATCCGAGCAGGAGATGGCTCTTTGTCTCCTCTTACATGTAGCACAAACTCAGGGAGCTTCTGGCTCGGTACTGGTATTGACAGTGGGTGAGGGAGACAGCACAGCTGCAAGGAGCTCTGGGAAGAGACAGCTAGTCATGAGAATGTGGATGGAGCACCCCAAGGTGCTGAAACATCTCAGGACAGTTCCCTGAGCTCTCCTGGGATGATCAAGCTCCACGGCAAACTGGGGTCTGGCACTGCCCTCCTTGCAGTGCAGAGGGCTCTGCGCAGGATGAAGGAAGAGCAGAGGAGCAGAGTAATTTCTGTAAATGTAATTTTGTCCCAGCAACTTCTCCTGGGTGGTAACAGGTATAATGAAGCTTGGGTGAGAGCAAATTCTGCCACTTCTCTTCCCCTCCCCTGGCTGCAAATATAATGTGTTTGATAATCTGTTCATGCATTTTCTCCAGTCCCTGTAAACTCCGGTTTCACACCATGGGGCAGAAAGAGGGCTGTCTGCTCCTTCTCCCTCCTCAGAGGGGAGAGACAAGAGCTGGTGATTCCCTCATTTCCTGCCTGGAGCAAAGTGTTGGAGCACCTCAAACCCTTCTCTGCTGCAGAAAACTGTGGATGGAGAAATACAGCCCATTATGTGCAAGAGAAATAAATTGCTGAGGTTAATTTTGTGTGGTTCTCTTCAGCTCTTCCTGCCAAGGCAGGCTGCTGTCATCACAACCCCTAATCTGATTTCTTGGAGAGAAGCAAAGCTGAGTGGATGTGAGTGGCATATACAGCCATGGTGTGCTGGGATCCCACGTTAGTCAGCCAGGGAAGTTGGGATCAGGATGCTCTGAATCTGCACCCCATAATTGTCTCTGGCCCATGAGTGAGGCAGAAATGCTTTTCAGTGACAAGTTCTAAGGTCCAACTACCCCTATGAAGAACTACTGTCTTCCCTCCCAGGTCAACTGTTTTCAAATGGCCTCTGGCTTCTTTCACTGTTAGCATTAGTCCTTTTCTAATGGAACACAAGTTTAGAGATGCCTACAAAGAAGGATGAAAGACTAAAATAGCATAAGGCCTCATTAACAGCTGAAATCTGGTCCAATTCCATTTAGATAGGTGAAACCATGTAGATAAGAAACGCTTCCTGAACCCTGGCTGTGCCAACCTGCTTGAAATAATAATTTTAAATTTATAGACTTGATAGGACAGAGGGATGCATCAAGTGAATATGCCTACATCTGAGCAGGGGTCTGAGGTCAGAGAAGAGACACAGGTTTTTTAACCCTGCAACTTGTTGAATTCCAAAGCAGTCATCTTTGGATGAGTCAGATGAAATAACTCAGATTAATTGTTCCTGAAAGGTGCCTATTTCTTTCCAGTGGTTTTATAGGGAGGCTGCTCTAATTAGCTGTGACATAGAGCTGTCTGCCAGGTAAAGATCTCAGCTCTGGTGTAGTGAATCTCATCTCAGGCTGCCCACCTGCCCCACCTGCCTCAGACCTGGACCACCTCTAGTGCACACAGAGCTATGTTCCTTTGGGTGAAGGGGAGCACAGACACCCATGAGCTTTGCACTCTGTGCCAGTGCCAGTTAGTGCCGGTCTCTTATTTAGGGCCACTTTCTTCTGTAGTAACTGTGGTAACCTGGCAAAATGTCTAGCCTCAATATTGAGAGTCCTGAGCCCCCACAGCTCCCATGCTGACTTCAGCCTAGCCAGTACATATGAACACATGCCAGATGTTGCTGAACACAGACATTCCTTTGTGGGAATACTGCCAGCCCATAGTTACAAACTTTGCCCCACAGTGTATTTGAGTATTGAGGATTTATTTCACATTTTGTTCCATGTCTTTCTGAAAGAAAAGCCTTTCCATGTGAGACACATTCTGATTTAGTGTGACGACTTCTGCAGTGAGTTGTCACTGTTTAGCTGGTGAAGTTGCCCTGAGAACAAATGTATTAATTCCTGGGAAAAGATCTACCAGTGGAGTGAATTTTATTTGCTAAGCTTGTTCATATAAATTAACAGCATGACAAACATACAGAAGATAAAGAGATCAGACCCATGCTGGTGGTTCCTTTGCTAAGGATTGCTAATCTCACATGGCCATTGTTTGAGGATGAGAACTCACTGCAGAGCCTGGCCAACTTTGCTTTCCATGAACAAACAGTGTGTCTGTGCTCTGGTTCTGTCTCACATCAAAGCTTTACAAAAAAGGAGTAACTCTGCCTTCTTTCTGCCTGTATGAGTCCGAGCAAAATGCTTCTCTCCCAGCCAGAAGGATGTACCTGTGTCAGAACCCCTGCAATCTCTATTTAGCTCCTTTGCTGCCCAGGTCTCCACACTGTACTTAGGTTCCTGCACTTTACCTCAAAGCTCATGGTGTGAGGTACGTTTTCTCTGTTCTCTTCTGGCCTCAAAACACCTCTGTAAAATCAACTAATCAGGCAATCCTTCCTTTCTTCATCCCCATCCTTTGCTTCTCCTGGACTTCAGTGGTGACTCTCATCTGACTTGTAAACCTTCTAAGGCAGGGAATTAATCCCAACAACCAAGTAACCAAAGCTATAGAAAGCCATCCAGGGAAGCAAATTCTAATTAGCTTCCCTGTTAGTGAGAACTAATATCACTCTCATTCTGTTGCCCAACATCCCTCCTCCCCTGCAAGACACATGGCACTCCCTTTCCCTTTCATGTGTGTCTTTAGACCTATGTAAACAGATATTAGAAGAATCTTATAAAATAATATTGCACAATAGCCATGGGGCAGTTCACAGTTGCCCAAGAGTTCTAATTGCTTCCTAGATTCCTATGTTTTCTCAGTGGAAAGCTTTCATTGAAGCACTAGATGACAACCTGAAGACAGGGAGGCTTCAGTAGCTGTGTAAATGAACAATGGAAGAAGCAATTTCTTACAAACCAATGCTAAAAACATCCTTCCAAAATCCCCCTCCTTTGACACAGTGCTGTGAAATTTTTGGTCTTTGATAACGGAAGAGAGGAAAGACACTGGAGATCAGTGTTCAACAATGTCGAACCCCAAGGAAATGTGTGTCAAAAGACAAAGCTTCAACAGTGCTGCAGAGATTTTAAAAAAGGGAGGAGAATTTCACACTGCAAAGCTTGTGAAACTTCCTATTTTTGGCACTGTTCTTTCAAGAAGCCTTTTCTTAAGAAGGCAGGCTTCCCTTGAAATATACTTTTAGAGCAGGCTAAAATCTGTGGCATCTTTGTTGGGCATGCTGCCCTTCAACATCGCTGCAGGAATGTTGAGGGTAAAAAGCATTTGATGGTCACCTTAAAGGTGAAAATGTTTTCACTGTAGCTTCTCCTCTTCAGAAACCACCCTTTACTTTTCTTGCCTGAGGCTTCATCTCTTCAGTAGTTATGCAGTGTGATTGAACTGTACATTTACTTCGACTAGAGGGAAAACCCCACACAATTACTAAATCCCGATGCAATAAACAGAATTCTGTGTCATGAGCATCTGGCACATCCAGTTACTTGTATTACTTGTATTTCCCCATTTGGAACTCCCAGCATCAACCTAAGCTTTGTCAGCTGCAATGCTTGGGAGAGGTAATGCAAAAAGGGATCTGCAACCACAGGCAAGCCTTCACCTGTGACATAGTAGGTGTCATGGGCATGCAGTTCCTTACAAATTAACACATTGGTGGTTAGGTATAGTACAGCACTAATTATCTCTGCTTTCTGCCTGATGGTAGCAGGGGAGAGGAAGCATTCTGTCTATGGTATGTTTATGAATGGCTCTGCAAGCTGCTGCACACCCCCAGATTAGGAAAATAAACCCCTGTCTATGGGTGAGTCTCTTTAGAACCTTTACTTTAGCCCTTGCTTTAGTTCCCAAGCCAGAACTGAAACCACTGGGTAACAGGTATGTGGGGCCTTTCCAGCTTCAGCCATCTGGGTGGGGTCGGTGTCTTCAATTGTCTTCGGCTCAGATCAGATTTAGGGATGGACATGGGAACTCCTTATGTGCTGGGAAACTTTCAACTTCTGACAGACATCCACAAGGGAAATAAGCAGTAGAAAAGGCATGGTAAGTTAATGCCTGTTCCTAACTCTTGAGCATCCAGCTCCCAGTCCAATCCAAATTGTAACTCAGTGTGACAATCCACTCATTACTGCCATCAATAAGAGTGTAAGCCCAGAGTCAGTCTGGTTTTCACACATGCAGGCACTGAATGCTGAGTTTTCCCCTATGGATTGAGATTCCAGAACAGGAGGGGTCACTCATTCCCTAACTGTTATATGGATCTGTATCCTAGGATGCCTCTTGGCTGGGATCCCGCTAGAATGACTTGTCTCCACTGTGCTGCCAACTTTCATAAAACAATACAGATGGCAATATTTATGCTTGTTGAGTTGTCTTTGAAATGAATATGAGAGTGGCTCAGTAGCACTGGCTTTCACACATTTTACAGTTCTACTCCTAAGCCCAGCACTTAGCTCTTGCTCACTCAGGGCTTTCCCTGCTTTCCATGGGATCCCTGTCTTAGCACAGACTCCCCAGTTTGGTCCCTGGACAAGATACATGGTAACTGATTGGCCATGTTCTTAATGAGCATCAACAGTTTTGTGTAGTTCTAAGCACAGGTGGATCTGGATCTCACATGCTGAAGGTGCTCAGCTCTAGATCTACCCTTACCCTAGTTTGAAGCACCCAAAATACTGACTAAATTCTTCTCTTGGGAGATATCAGGCTAATCCTGGACTCACAGGGCTTTGTGCAATCTTGATTTGTCCTAAGATCTATCCACCACTAAATATGGGGCCATAGCAGAACAAAGAGTCACTTCTCCTGAAAAGCCTGCCTTGTAATGGAAGTTAAATGAATGACAATCACTATGTGGAGTAAAAAAAAAAAGCTTCACTCAGGGGAAGAAACTCAAAAGTAGGTCTTCATTTTTTGTGGGTACTATGGAATGAATGAGAGTGATGTCAGATGTAATATAACTCTGGAGTGGAAAGCCTAACAGAAAAAGACACAGTTACGCTGTACTGGCTTGTTCTAGACATGAGCTATCCATTAAAAGTAAGTCAAAACCCTCAACTTAATTTTGTACATATGCCATCCCAGCCCCCAGCCTCTCTCTGGGCATTTCAAAGCTGCAGGAGCAAATTTGTCTTCTCAGAAAATATCTCCCTTGGAGGCAAAGGCACTGTGTGCATAAGAGCACTGGCAGCTTCCAGCAGCTTTCAAACACTAACAGTTCCTTGTAAAAATCCCAGATGAAGTTTGAAGCTCCCAAACTGCCATAATCTTCACTAAAACTTTTATCGTCTGGTCCAGCCATGTAGAAACCAACTGGCTGCCATAAAATGCCATCATTTGCTATTTGTGGGTAATTCACTGTAGCACTGAGTTCAGAAGGTGAATATGACAGAGCTGTACAGGGATTAATTTGGTCTCTGACAGAATGCACACTGTGGGCACAATCTAGAGGAAACGGATGGCTCACCAGTGAGGAAGTGAGTGTTTTCCCTGCAGGTTGCTGGCTCAAGTGAGTTATCCTGGCAGAAAGAGGGCTTTGTTCTGTCACCCTACTCAGCTTGGACTTTCCAGCTCAAAGCCCACAAGCAGAAGTGTAAATACATAACATCTGATCTTGCCCTCATACAACATTTCCCTGTGGACAGCTATGGGTGTCAGCTACTACTTGTTTACACTTGAGTGAGAAGAGTTTGCAAAGCCAAAGAGCTCAAAAGAAACCTCTGTGGAAGTGTTTGTTTGCCCACAGGTGTTTCTGAGAATCTGACAGCCTCTCTTCCTGGCCTTCAGGAAACAGTCTGGCTGTAGCTGTATCCCATGGGAAGGGCTTGCCATCAGGCACTTACCTGACACAAAAGTACAAAACAACCGGTCCTGACTTTTTGGGGAAGTCATGTTCCAGCACGCGGCGGTCCAGCTGAAGCCAGTTCAAGTGTCCCCTGGCAAGAGAAGAGACAGTTTTGAGCCTGGCACCAAAGAGCTTTCTCACTCCTCACAGCAATGAGGTCTGAGGTGTTACAAAATGTGAACCAAAATGTGTGCTATTTGCCCTGGACTATTGTATGATATTTGAAAAATACACAAGAAATGTTTGAGGAGCAGAGGTGGTATCATCCTGGCAGTGTTTCAGTTTGGGAATCGAACTGCTGAAGTTCAGTCTGTCAGGATGAAAGCTGGCAGCACTGAGCAGTCAGGACAGTCCAAAATGTTATAAGCTTCACCTTTTTACTACAGGCCCCTGGAGCAGTTGTATCATTAAAAGTATGTCAAGATTTTCATTAGAAATCCTTATGGTTAAGAGTTTCCACGACGCCTGCAGTATTTCACTCAAGGCTAAACCTGACTCTACAGCCTCAGACAGTTTTTTTACCACCCACATGCCTGCAATAGCCTCTCTAGGTTTGCCCAGCCCTCCTTTTTCCTTCTTCAGAGAGCTCTTGAAAAACAGCTGCTCTATGAAGCGTTCCAGCTACAATTACCACATGCTGCTTTTCTTTTGCCTAATGGTACCTGTCGTTATTTTCTCCTATAATTTATCCATTCCTGCCTTGCTGCTGGAAGCTTTGCTGGGCTGGAGATCTGTTCTTTGTCATGTTCCCCCCATTGCAGACCACTGTGTGTGCATGAGAGGTACTTTATAAATACCATTATTTGTATTACAGGGGCACCTCGCTCCCCAGCTGAGATAAAGGCCCTGTTAAATTAGGCACTGTGGAAATACCTAGGGTGACATTCAGGCCCCACTGAAGCTGGCTAGAATTTTGCCATTGCCTTCAGTGATGCTAGGGCTGCATCCTGTGAGCTTTTGGCTGTTGACTTCAGTCAGACCAGATTTCACCCAGAGGGAGAGGCAGCCCTTGCCTTCAGTACTCTGCTGTCTAGACAAGCAAGGGGAGGGAGAGTTGAAATTATTTGGGGGAGAATCTTGCAGCAAATAAAGCAGGAAATGGAACTCAGATATCCTGAGCTTTATTCCAGTGCCTATTCACCAGCTCATGATAATCCTCAAGAATAATTCTTCATTCCATTGGAAATGAAAAAAAAGGAAAAAAAGAGCCTGCTTTTGAAAAAACCCAATCATTAAATTACCTTCTAGAATTGCCGCAAGCTTTAGAAATTTTGCCCTGTGTACAGCAAACACACTCAGCTTTCACAAGGGTTTTCATGTGCATGAGCTTTGGGCAACTGAGAAGCCTTCACACTATCTTTCCCAGAAAACTAAATAAAGGGGGAAGTAGTACTTTCAGGAGGCTTTGAATCACCTGGGTTCAATGGGAATTTCTGTACTGCTGCCCTGGCTTATGGAGGTGCAGAAGAGGATGAGCAGCTCAGGGACCTTCCTGCCCAGCCAGCTCTGGGCTGCTCTGGAGCCTGCTGGAACATTGTGTGTGCTCACCCGAGCACAGCACACTGCTTGAACCAAGGGCTTCTAAATTCATCATTCTCGTGGGCTCAGGATCAATATGTCAAGAAAAAAGCTCTCCTCAAATTTTGCCATGTAGAAGCCAGGCATTCAGTTTAAGCAGCCTTTGCATCTGTTTTGCAAAAGTACCAATCTCAGTTAGGTACAAGTGATACATGTGGAGTCAGGGACATTTCAGACTCATTCTGGACACCTTTTGGTGTACAAAAGGAAGCTTATTTTATCCCCTGCTCTAGACACCCACATATTTCCCTCCAAAATATTTTAACTTTCAGACATATTTTTGTCTAGATAAAATTTTAAAATCTTTTTTTCCTCTATTTTTTCACTTTAGGTAAAGGGCAGCCTATACTGTGCATTAGAGGCACATACTTGCTGGCAGTGTGTCTGCTGGGAAGGGGTGATACAATGTAGATTTTCAAGCCAAGCTGGTCTCCTCATATGTCTCCATTGCACTACAGGGGCTGAGGACAAGTCTGCCCAGCCTGGGATCAGGGTGAGGATTGCCGTATTAACTCATCTAGATGTAGGAACCAACTGCTCTGGGCAGGATGCATAGCTGGGCATGCAGCAAGATGCAGGGGGCTTCCTTCCATCATTTCTGCTGGCATGCTAGTGTGAGATCCATGCACCATTCCCTGTTGTTCAGCACAGATGTGTACTTTAATAAGGTTTGGCTTTTAGAAGGCAGATATTCCAGGCTGCCAAAAAATAAGAAAAAATCCCCATGGAAAGATTCTCAGCTTGGGTACCCAAAAAATTAGAAGTATCTAGATTTCCTGCTGCATCCCCCTTCTTGAAATCTAATTTTACCTATTTTTTTTTTTGTCATGAAGTGCTGTTATATTGCCTTTAACAGGCCTCAGGAAGGCTGAAATTAGCTGTGAAGGCCACAGTTACATGTGGGATTGAAACTAGCCATGCTCACCCATTCCTAGCCTAAGTACAACCTGAGCATTTACCACGTAGGCCATGGTAAAAATGCTGTCAGAGCAAGGAAAAGCCACACTAAACCTGACATCCTATGCTGAACCTGTCCGGTTGCATTTGTATCACTAACACAGCAGCCACCAGCAGCTGATGGTGTTACACACCAGTTCCCACTGAGAGCGAGCTCTTGACAATGGACTTACTGTCTACCTCTGTGTTTATTCAGCAGCAGTGTCTGGGTTTGCCTAACGTGCACAAGGAAGGGTTGAGAAGCCATGGTGCACAGCACAAAAAATCACTTCAAGGTATTTCTTATTTTGAAAAGAGTTGCTCTTTTCATTCTCGTTGCATTTCAACAGGAGGAAGTGGTTGGTATAATCATATATATTGATATGCATACCAGTTCCACATTTATGTTGCTCACATACACGTTCTGAGTACTGGATTGTCTGATCTTCCACACTGGATAACACATTTAATTGCCACTGAGTTTTTAGGTTGAAGAGTTTCATTAGTCTCATCTGCATGGAGCTTAAATCCAAAGCTCCTTCAGAGGAGGAAGGTCACTTAAATCCCTGCCAGGAGCTAACTGCTCGCTGTACTCAATTACTACTTACAATCTTTCATCGCTGAGGGCTTCTGCACTGCAGATTGTCACCTCACTCCTTGTTCTCAAGCGTGCCTGTGTGGCAGGTAGGGAACAGCAGCAGTGAGCAGTCGCTGGTATCTGCCTGTCAGTGTGGACTATCAGGGAGCCAAACTCCAATGCTGCTGCACCACAGAGCGCTTTGCTCTGGAATCTGTCTTCCTGTTGTCAGCAGAACTATTCATGGAGCACAATCCCATGTAAAACAGGAAAAAATATGGGCATATAACCCTAGGCATGTAGTAATCCTGACAGTTTTCATGGACCAATTTAGGCGGCACTGGGATCCCATTCATACATGCCCATGTCTAGCTGGATTTCCTTCACAGTTCAATTTAGAGACACAAAGTAGCTTTTGTTTCATTATCACCATCGATTTGTTCATTCAGATATTTCTATCAGTATATTCAGAAATTATGGTGCAAACAGTTTTGGGGGACTTGTAGGGAGGTCAAATACTGGAAGCCAGATAATTTTCCTCTGTTGGTTGTACTCATCTTGGCAGTTAAACTGGTGTGTCAATAACAACCACATAATCACTTTTAGGAAAAAAAACTGGGTTCATTTAGGATACAGACTGAGTATGGATTTTGGTGCCCAGGGTCCATTTTGTTGGTTGTGTGCAGTAGTTCTGTTTTCTCTTACAAGTAAAAAGTGGCACATCAATGGGTATTTTGCCTCCAGGTGGTTCTGTTTATATGGTTTTACTGCTTAGTGTGCAGTTTTCTGAAAAGTGGATCCACACTGATTTGTGTTATAAAGGTATTTGGACCAATAAACCAACTCACACCGTTCCAGTGTCAGACTCATTCTGAATTTAACGGACATTGAGAAAGACCAATTCACATAATATAAACCATATAAACCATTTCTATTTCCACCAATTGCAACAGAAACAAAAACCCCTTTAAGCTCACAGATTTTCTCAATTACTTTTGAAGGGGCTGAGAAGTTCACGGGGCCGTAAGAGTTTAACTATACAAATTTTGCAACACTGTGGACTTGGTGATAAGGGAACTGGTCTAGTGCCAGAGCAGGAGGTTATTCTGAGAGCTGTACCCTCCGTTGGACCAGCTGTTCAACCAGGATGTGGGACACCTGCTCCCTCAGGAGGATGGAAATAGGCCTCCGCCCAGCTCCCAGGGATGAGAGGGTATTCCAGGGAAGGGTGCTACCCTGCTCTGTGGGGAGCTGTGGGATGCAAAAGCTGGTAGCTCTCAATGGAGCAGGTGACTCAGATCTAAGGAAAAGTGAGGGATGTGGAAAGCCTGCCCAGGTAGGGAATCTGTGGGGAACAGGAGGTTAATCCTGGCCACTTGCTCTCAGTGAATGCTGGAGGAGCTGATACAAAGGGAAAGGGTGGTTAGTGGAGATTCATAACCAGCTGAAGTAAAACCCAAGCTCTTTCCCCATCCCTTTTCACTTTTAATCAAGCAGGATATTGCTCTTCTGGCTTCCTGTGAAGCTTGGCCCCTCGTGCTGTACAGGGACACCCTTTTGACCTGTGCTCTCCTGCAGTTAATGGCTCACACTATAAAACGTGCCTATGATCATTAAAATGGGAGGCGTCATTCTCCCCTCCATAATAGTCTGACAATCTAATTTTAGTCACGCTGAATGCAGTAATGACCCTTTATTATCACAAGAAACTATTAAGTTGCCAATGCAAAGGTTGTTCCTATTGATTTTCTTCTAAGGTTGTCATGATAGAGCAAAACTAATGAATGGAAATCCCCAGTCCAAATAATTTCTAAATAAATTACTCTCATAGAGCTTTTACTCTTAAATAGAAGAATTGATTTAATACTTTAGTGGCTTTTCTTATTTCTAAACTTGCAATTTAGCCAACCTCAGACTACATTTATGAACGAGGCTTGTTCTGTTTTAGCTGGTTATGAGTCCCCTTCAAGTAAAGCACATGGAAACTCAGTGGAGAGTGAAGAGAAAAAAGTCCCTGAGGGCCTGTGTCACAGAATTAAAGGGTTTCTTTTTACATTCCTGGTCTGTGTTAGGTAAAGGTCTGGATTATGTGCCCTGCAAACAAACATTAAGAGACTGTTTTTACTATTTTTTGAAGAAAGGGGATTTTTCAAACTTCCATTTCACATTGCAGGTTAAGATCTGTGGTATAGACAGCTGGTTTACATTCTGAAGCTGGCTTGGGACATCTATTTCCAAGACTCTGCCCAAGGCCCCAAGTATATTATTTGGCTGTGTTCAGTCAAACAGAGTGATTGCTGTTTGTACCAACTCTCTTCATTACAACTGAAGAGGAAATACTTTTGTCAGGGTTATTTTCACAGCACTGAAGAAGCCTCAGTGCAAATGTCAGAGTCACTATGGCACAGCAGAAGGGCTTCAGACCAGCTAGGACTTACTGCTTGTTTCTGGGCTGCACTTCCTTGATTTAGTAAAGGGTGTCCCCACATCTTACATCTGGGCTGGCTGAGCATCTCCTGAAAAGCACCCTGCTCCATCTACAGATCTGAAGGTGACCAAGTGAGTGGATGCCATCACCTAACCCTTTGAATCCTGCCAGGACAGTGCACATCCACCTGCATCTGCTATGTAGCTTCAAGCTCTGCCATGACAACCTCTGTCAGCTCTCACACTTCCTCCCTTTGCTAACCCAGATCTTTGCTCACCCAGTTAAACCTGAAGTTCCAGAGGAGGCTGGGTCTCTCTAATTGCTGACACCTCCTCATTAGCTTCCCTTGCACTCCCAGGGGAGCCCTGTGCCCACCCAGCTGAACTGAGAGCTGGGACTTGCTCAGCTGCTCTCTGGTTACAGTTCGAGATGTGCCTTGTTTCTCACCTGTGCTCTTGGAACTGTTAAGGGAGCATTTTCATCTCCTAGTGTGCTTTGGCTTCCCTGTGCCTCTCAGGCAGCACCCACTGAGTAACTTGCTCTCTCCGAGAATAAACACTGTGGTAGGAGCAATTTCCTACTCCTGCTTTATAAAAGGCAACTGCCTCCTACTGTTTCTTCTTGGAGGATTAGTCTCATTCATTTGTGTTGGGCTGGAGATCTACAGGGCTGAGCTGCTCATGTCAGTGAGCTGGCATGGATTCTGGGATCTCATCTGATTCGGGTCCTGCTGCTGCACATGGCTGTTGCTGAGCATTCCCCCATCCTTGGAGCTGTGTCCTGAGATGGCCTCAGGCTGTCCAAGGCAGGTGCTTGCCAAAGGAATTGACTTTAGAGGGGCGATTGCTGCCGAGATGAATGCGGGTATGTTTGTGCAATTATCCGGCAGCCTCTGATTACCCGATCCTGAATCATTATTCCAGCAGATAATTTACATTTCCCTGCTACTTCAGCAGGAGAGCAGAACTGGCTCATGACAGCAATACAGCTGACTCAGCTGTTCTGGGGACACAGCGTTGGCTTGAAAATCTTGGCTTTTAAAAATGATTTAGGTATGAAAGACTCTTCCTGATTAACATACAAAGAAGAAAACCTATTGCAAACCAAGGTGGGTGTCCATACAAGACACAGTCCATATGCCAAGGATGGTGTAACTCCTGAGAGAAAACAGCTGGAAAAATGTAACAGAGTAGTGCAGTAACACTGGGGGGGGTCACAGTCTGGGACTAATCATAGCCTTTGGCAGACCTTTAATGTTTCTCCAGTGCAAATTTTATTCCTCTCATTTAATCTGGGGGTAGATATGGCCTGCCCTGAGACAAAGCCTCAAATTTTGTGGTAATTTGGTCCATGCTTCCCTAGACCTTGGTGTACACAGTATTTCTACACCAAGATTTTCTGTAACCAGGAGTTGCCTCTTAGGTCTTTGATTTCTCACACTTACGTTTCATCTGTGAATGCAATTCCAAAGTACTCCTTCTCCTTCAGGTTGAAATGAGATGCCACCAAGTCAAGCAGCTCCTTGGCCAAAAGCTTTGGCTGAAAAACAAAAATGAAAGAAAGTGATTAATGAGGAGAATTGGATAGAACTGCGCTGTGCTTGAGGAGGAAAACACTATCCTTGAAACTACTCCACAGCTGTTGCTTTTATGTTCCCTCTGGTGTTCAAGCTAAATCTGCAAGGAACATTAGCTCCTTGAAATGAGCAGTAGTTTCCTCCTAGGTAAATACTAAAAACCTGGCAGTTCTGACCTATTCAGCACTTAATGTCTCTGCAGACAGATGATTTGCTGCCTTCCAGTGCTCGGATCTACCAGGACCAGCCTACTCCGGCCTCTCTGATAATTTTAGTTGTTAAAGCTTTTTATCAAGGGCCTTTGCAAACACAACTGAGACACCCACTCTCTCACACACAGCATAGATATATGCTCATAACACTAAGAAAATACATAGTGCCAAAAGATAGGATGTGACAGGACCAAATGAGAAGTAAATGACAGAACAAAATAGTTTCCCATTCACTATTGCTTGTCATATAGAGATAAGGATACATCCTCAAATTTAGGCACTTGGAAGGAAAGACAAGAAAACAGCACACACTTTCAAAATACTCTTTGCAAAACAATAAAAGCCAAGCTCAGAGAAACAGAGGATGGTTCATTACTACCTTTCCTGCAAATCTGTCTTTTAACTCTAATGTGTTCTCTGGAATTTTCATCTGCTCTGCTGGGCTCTGGTTTTTCCAACCAGATTTCTGAAGCCTTGGCAATAGCACAACTCTCATCCTGACTGTCTCTTGTAGGAAACAGGGGTACAAAGGATCCAGGTAACTGCAGCTTTGTAATAGCCCCAGATCCCTGATCTGCAATTGTTACAGCAGCACTGGCACAGCTGGGTCGAGATCCCAACAATGCTCCCTGGTGACTGCTTATAAGGATTCGGTCTACAAATTTCTGTGCTGCAAACCTCAGTAAAAATAAAACTGTCTGCAGGCTTGGCTGCCCCAGTGAGTCTGCCAAGCAGCTGAGTCAGTTACCCCAGACATGAACCTGTTGTTAAATGAAGGTGAAATTATGATGCTGTGCAGAAAATGGGTGGCAGGAACATCAGAACCCTGCTGTCCTCATCAACTGCTCTGTTCTATAAACACAAACACAGCTATAGTATAAAAAACCCTGATTTGTACCTAATTTTCAAACAGATTCGTAAGATTCAGACTCTCTGAAAATGTCCCTAAACCCAGCACTATCACAGTATCTGACACAGCTGGGACAAACTTACTTATCTGTACATTTCCCTGGCATTCATATGAGCATTACAGCACCTTCTATCCACCCTAGTGGGGACATCCAATGCATGGAGGCTTTCTAGGTCATGCCAGCAAAGAAAGGAGCAATAGCTGTGCCTAAATGCAGCCCTGGCTTAAGGCAGCCTCTGGATAAATACAAGAGAAGTTGCTGTGTAGGAGGAACAGCCTGGCAGATAACAAATAGGTAAGATGCAACCAGCTTCATTTTAATTCCCAAGTCAGACTTCTCAGACAACCACTGGAGGCTCTGCTATGACAACACTGGTGTCTGCATTGACCTTTACTCTTGAACAAGCTCCCAAATGGTGCTCAGAGATGAGTGGACCAGGCATAGGACCATGGCCAGGTCCCTTGAGTCCCATCAAAGACCCAAGCAAAGAGCACACCAGCTACACCAGTCTCACTGGGGACTCCTCAGATATTTCCCTCCTGGCATTGTGCTGGGTGGGATGGACATTTGCAGCATCTCTGTCTCCTGTAAGATGAATCTGTCTTTGTCAGAGCATTTTAAGGACAAGCTACAGTTTGACTTATGATATACACAAATACTGTGGTGAAGAGGATGACCAGACTGCCAGGTGAATTCAGAGATACACGGGGTCAGTGCAGGTAGTTACTGGGGGGATGAGTGAGTTTTCAGCTTAACAACAGACAAACAAGCACAAACTTTTAAAGGAGAGAGAGGAAAAGGGGTTTGTTTCCTGCTGTCAATGTACTGTTTGAAGCCTTGCTTTTCCCCTGCCCTTGCCCAAGGGTCCCTGCTCCTTTCTCTTCTGGGTCAAATTCTCTCTGCACCAGAAAGGGATTTCTTCCCAGCCCAGGACTACCAAAAGAGGAGGGGTGGGAATGCATGGCAGGACTGACTGCTCCATGGCCAAGGCCATGGTGGGGATAGTTGGTGGAGGTGAATCCAGGCATCCCCATGCTGGAGTGTTTCACAGGCTGGGAGCTGCGTGGCTGTCACTGCCTGGTGCTCAGTGCTCTGAGTGACTCCGTTCTTTGACAAAGAGCAATTGTGCTGCCAAGCAAGGGAGTGAGCCATCAGTCAGCCTGGCTGGGTGTCCCACCTGAGAGAGCAGGGGTGGCAAAGAGTGGTGAAACATCATGCCTGAAACCCAGCAGAGTTTTCCCAAGCCTGGGTTAAGCACATGGAATTAAGAGAGGTTGAGCTTTTGCAAGCAAGCGGAACAGAGCAATAAACAGTAGATGTGTGGGAAGCTGCCCGTGGACATGGGGAAGGTAGGGGTCCCTCTGCTGCAGTCAGACAGCACTGCCACAAAGGACATTGGACAAGGAAGAAAGTCCCTTCTGCTGTTCACATCGTGGAGAAGTGATGCTCAACTTCCCCTGCCCCATGCACTGCTGCATCCACCCCCAGGAATCAAGTGAGGAGCAGCACCATAACCACCTTTCACCCACCCACCCCAGGGTGGGTAAATGCAACATGCTGCTTCCTTATTTCTGCTGAGTGAGACCAGGCTGAAAAAGCCAAGGAGAGGTGGTCAGCATGCTGTGACAGCTTTCCCATGTCTACTGCCCAGAAGCAGATGCTCCTCTCCCAGCACAGCCCCCTGAGGCTCAGCAGGGGCACGATTTCCAGTACCCTTGCAGTGGGGCCTCCTCCAAAGCCTGTGGTAGCAGATAAGGCAGGATAACCCTTAGCCTTGCATGATAAGGGAAAAGAACAATAGATGCAGACCCAGCACTGGAGTGGTGCCAGGTTAGTTTCTGGGCCAGAGTCCCTGAAGAGGCTTATGGCAGTGAAGTTAAGCCCTGCTAGTCCCCTCCAAGATTACTTTCCGCTCTCCCCTTAAGCTCTGCGAGGTTATTGTCCTTTCCAGCAGAATGACTCAGGTGTCCTCCCCACACAGACAGGCAACCAGCGTGTTTGGAGGGGAGGGGAGGAAGCTGTCTTCTCCAGGTAGTAAAGACTCTTTGGGAGAAACCTGCACAGCAGGGAAAAGGCAGCCAGGCAGAAGCTGAGCTGCAGCCTGTCCCACTGTCTCAGGAGAGAGCACAGCTCGATGTTAGTGGTTAATCTTCTCGCCATTCGCGATGGGAACGGCTGAGCAATGACCTCCTTTCATGTGAGCTGAGCAGACAAAGAGCTCATTAGCAATGCCTGTGGCAAGTTGTTTTAATTCATTATTAATTTCTGGACTTCATTTTCCAGAGGGAAAATTTTGCATTAATAAAATTTCCATCACAGACACATTGAGGGAGATGGGGACTGACTCTGAGAGCAGGGAAATCAATAGAAAGTGGGCCTGGGACCTTCTGGATTCAATACAATTGGATGGTCAGCAAGATGCACCCTGTGCATCCCTCAGAAATAAATCAGGGTAACCGGTGGCATTCCAAATAGAAACTGAACCACGTCCTCAATGATGCAGAGCTACAAAGCTGGACTGTATTGCCCTGTGAGCTGCCCAAGCAGGTGTGGAGACCCCTCTGCATCCGCTTGCTGCTCCTCATCCCCTTCCTACCTACACCTTCCTGACATCCTCCATGAAACCTGTATCACAAAAAGCAGCCTGTGGGCTGTCATAGCTGCAGCTGGCTGGCCTGAACTTGGGATGGGGCAGGTTGTCAGAGCAGCATTATACAGCCAGGGAATCCCCTGCTGCTCCCTCCTGCTATGGGACCCTCTTTGCAGAAAGGCATGTAAAGAACAGTGTTCTGTAAATCAATTGCTGTTGTTACTAGAGAAAGCAGCAGGGACCTGGTTGTGATCCCACACACTGGAGCTGTGGCCCTGGGGAAGAAGAGTCTGCTCCTGGTAAGTTCTTACTTCTGCCAGGGGGAAAGGCTGAGGGACCCACACTCCTGTGTATCAGAGTCTCTGGCACAGACACTGGCCATTTATTAGCCAAACCCTGTCCCTGAGGCTTCTCTGCATGGCAGTAACCTGAGTGCTTTCCTGGCTCTGGATCCATTCTTGTACTCCCCAAATCCTACTTCAGCATAGAAGAAGTTACATTTTGCTGCTTGGACTTCCTGGACTTGCACACATGACATTTGCTATAAAACTTTATACATCAGGATCCACCTGCCAGGTATGATGGCACCTAACCTCGTCCAGGGGATTCCTGACACTCTGCAGAGCAGACAACTCTGCTCTGAAGTCATGCCTGACTTCAGAGCACTCTCATGTCTCTTCCTTTCCTCTTGGAGAGGCAGGGGAGCAGAGATGGACACATTAGGGGCTGCCTCCTTATTAGTAGAATGACCCAGACATCCTTCCTTGCTCCCTGGGCCATGCTGGAGAGGTTTGTCTGAAATGATAATGCCATGCATCCACAAAGCCTCAGCAGTGAGAAGCACAGTGAGCACATGGCTGGGACTCTTTGCAACCCTGCAGGCTTGAAGCAGTGAACTCATTCCCTCCTTGCCCTCCAAAACAGCTGAAGTTTGTCCAAATAATGACTTAGAGGAAAGGGAGAGCTTTATTAGTGGTGTCGGGAGGTGGCAGGGAAAGGGCTGAGCCTTAGTAGCAGCTCTGTGACTTGAACTTGCCATGAAGAAAGATGATGAAAAAGCACCAAAGGCAATGCAAGAAGGTCCATATGGGATCACACTGGGCTGACACCCCAAGGGATGTCTCCCTGCAATTCCCCATTGCTTAAAGAGCCCACTACACAGCCTAGACTACAAGCACAGCCTGTGCTAACAAAAACTACACCACGAAAACTTCAATGCACACCATGTCCAAGCTCTCCTTGCCCCTATTTAAAGGAGAACTTGGAACTGGCAAATTAACCACAGGGGATGAGTCTCTCTTCCATGCATTCCAGTTATCTCTGCACAGAGGCACTCTACAGGTGTCTCTTCCCAATTAGACATGATGGCAACTTCCCTGAACAACAGCAGAGCACAGAGAGCACTGAAGGGAAGTAGGGAGGGGAAGAACAAGCTTGAGAGCTCCTTGGAAAAGGGAAGCTGCATGATGCAATACTGATGCATACTGATGCAATGTCAAAGTCCCAGAGTTTCATGGCTCTTTGATGTATTTATTGCATGAGTTCATATTAGCATGAGCTCATTAATATGGGCTGCTGTACCCACTGGGGTCTGCTCATGGGACACCTCCCCAGTGCTGAAAAGAGGAAAAGGAGGACATGAGATACAGGTAATGCAGAGCAAGACTTTGCTGCTCCAGGTGACAGGAAAACCCCATTTTGGTGCCTCCTAACACCAGCCACAGTCACTGTCACACAGGTTTACTGACAGTACTGACATGTTATGGGCATGTGCTAGCCACAGGATGGGAGGAGGAAGAAGAGGGCTTCTGGGGAGAAGGATCTCTCACAGACTGGGAGAAGCTTGACACCAAGCTGTAGGGAAGAGATGCCATCCAAAGGGACCTGTAAAAGCTTGGGAAGTGGGCTGATGGGAGCCTCATGAGGTTCAGCAGGGTCAAGTGCAACACACAGGGTCAGGGAAAGCCCTGGTATCTGGTACTCCCCAGAGACAGGCTGGGGAATGAAGAGATTGAAAGCAGCTTTGTGGAGAAGGACATAGGGGCACTGGTGGATGAAAAGCTGGGCACGATTCAGCACTTGCAGCTCAGAAAGCCAAACATGGCCTGTGCTGCAGCACAAGAAGTGTGGCCAGCAGGTCAAGGGAGGTGATTCTTCCCCTTTACTCTGCTTTGGAGAGATCCCACCTGGAGTGCTGCATCCAGTTATGAAGCCCTTAGTACAGCACAGACATGGACTTGTTGGAGTGGGTCCAGAGGAGGGCCAGGAAGATGACCAGGGGGATGGAGTGCCTCTCTGTCTGACAGAGGCAGAATGGGCTGTTTCTGTCAGTCATTGTGGAAAATACAGCAGAAACACAAGCATTTCAGTATTAAACACTCAATATAATTAAAAGACAATGTTACTGGGATTTGAGCAGAGCAAGGAACTCTGGAATCATGTGTTCCCCCAGTGGAAAGACAGACTGCCCACTTTTGGCAGAGAAGCATGTTTCTCTATGACAGCTTCCCATTAAGCTCAAAAATGAGTGAGTTATAGAGAGAGATTATCTATCCACAGTCCAGCAGTGCCATGAATAAAAAACAGATGACATGGTATTAGCAGCTGCTGGTATGTCCCTAGAAACTCAGGCACACAAAAAGTACATTTAATTGTTTTATTAACTGTCAAACAAGCCTATCTGTTCCCCCTCCCCCATGTCATAGCTTCTCCCTAATTCTCTGCAGCAGAAGGTTTCTGGGTAATGTATAGTTTCAACATCTGGACAGGCACGTGCTGCCCAAATCCATCCAGCACAGACACATGTTGAGCTGTGGGAACCAGGTACTAACTCACACCAAGCAATGCCTCACTCATTAAGGTTAAAAACACTGCTTCCATCCACTGTCTCCTTGCTGGAGGGACTTACAGTGCAATATAGCACAGGAATGCAGAGATGAGACACTGCTAAGCCAAGTGCTGCAATGCTAAAGATTGGGGATGCAGGACTGGGGCTCAGCACTGATTTTGTGCTATAACCCAGCTGTGTCCAGGCACAGGCTCCAGGACTCAAATCACTGGTGTTTACCTGCAAGCAGTTTTGATTTCTGCAGGATGGACTGTGAAGTGTGTTTAGTTCAAACCAGCCTCTCAAGTCCTGTTGATTTGGTCAAATTTTGCTCAACATTCAAAGGCTGGATGTTTGAAAAACATATTTTTGGTGTCTTGAGTTGCAATGTAGGCTGGGGAATGCGTGCAGTGCGGGCAGTCCATCAGCAGGAGAGGTGAGGTGGAAAAGGAGCAGTTTGCAGGAATGCAGAGCAATTCCTGCTGTGGCTGTGCCCAGCGCAGTCCTGCCAGGCAGGGAACAGCGCTTCTTCTTCAGCCTTGGGCGGTGTAATCAGGAGGAAATCAAAGTGCCAAACGATGCTTCACGCACAATTCTTCCCCTCCACCGACTATTAGCATTTGTTAATGAAGCAAACTCCAGGTCCTCCTCATGAATTAGATCATCTTCTAAAACCAGCCAGAGCCCTATCTTCCAACAGCACGGAGATAAGGGCAGTAGAGAAGCCCATGGAGAGCCCTGTGTGTTCTGGCTATGTTCTCAGGGCATTGACACTCACTGGCAGCAGCCTTATCTGCTGAAAGCCAGCAAACCTCCATACTCACCGTGTGCATTGGGCAGGGCATTGCCCCGTGATAGCTGTGGGCCGTAACTCCTTCCCTGCCCTGCTTCCTCATACACAGAACATGGAATTCCTTCATCCAGGGGGCCACTGGGCTGTCCCTCACTCGCAATTCTCCTCTTGTCAAACTGGGTCTGCCAACAGCTCTATCATCCTCTTGTTTAACCCATTTCATGCATTTCCAAAATAAAAATCCAAAGTCACTCCATACAATGTTATGTGAATACCCAGTAACTCCCTTTTGATAATTAGGTCATCTGAATACAGGGTAATAATATTGTACAAAACTGCTCAGGCTAAAGGCTTGGGGCTTTAGGGGCTGCAATTCCCCTTATGGGATAGAGCCTCTATTCCTCAACTCCACGTTATTAAGTCAATATATGGAGTGCACATAATCAAAGCAGGCTGGGATGTAGTTGGGTGAAAAATTATTCATTGAAATGCAAAATGCCTGGAGAGGGAGCGCCTTATTTTTTATCACGGAACAGCTGAACTCTGTCAGTGTTGGGGACTGGTGGCAGGAGCATTGCTCATGCTGGCACATCAGCACCTCCTTCCCAGAGTTAGAGGTTGGCTCTAAAAATCTCTTTTCTTCATTTACATAAGCAAATGAGACAACCTGCCTCCAGCAGCCACCTCGAGAATGTGGAGGGTGGTGACAGAGTGCCACTGACGTTTTTTCTTGGAAAGTCAACACCTGCAAGTTGTGGGAATTAAGATTTATTAGGGTGAGAGAGAAATAGACAAAAAAAAAATTCCCAAGTTTTCTAAAAAAATCTGTTTGGTAAAAGGATTAAAAACACCCTACTGACAAGTTGCCTCAGAAATATTCAGATAGCTGCATTTCTGGGTTCAGCTGATACCTGACACTCCATCTCTTAAGTCAGAAGGCAGTGCTGATACTCTCTAATTCCCCTATATATTAGCAATGGGAATCTGCTTAAATAATTTTGCCATCACAGAAAGCAAAAAGCATGAGCTGGCCAAGTTCATGTCAAATTCATGTCAAAACCAAAATGAGAAGCAGTTGGTGGGATGAAGCAGACACTTTTGGGTCTCTAGCACCCCTCCTCCCTTTGCTGTCTGGTGCAGAGGCAGCTGCACTCTTCCCCATTCAGAAGGGGTCTGTGTCCATGCCCAGTGACCCCATTCCTCTCTGTTGCCATCTGTATCATCCTGTGACTCCTGCAGAGTTTTCAGGTGACTGCATACAAAGAGGCCAGCCAGCTGCCACTGGTACTGGACAGGAAATCTGCTCCATGCTCAGATCTTTCTCTCATCCACGACAAAAGCCTCAGCACTTCCCTCTTCCCTCCTTTAGCTCTCTGCCCACTCCATCCCTTCTCTGTCTCCACTGGGAACAGCTAATTCCCCACATACATTAAAGAAAGAGCCTGGCTGATGTGCTGAGGGTGGCAGAAGGAAAACCCCAAGTTTGGGGCTGGCCCTGGCTCTGATCACATATTTTTTGTCCATAGACCTGGAGCACAAGGAGATTTGGTGCCTTAGTGCACTACATCCCACATGAGAATCTGCCTCTATCTCCTGCAGGGCTGGGAGGGGGAAGGATGCTGTGCTTGGCACTCAGACTGATGTCCCAGTCTGCTACATGAGGTGCCAGCAGGAGCAGCACACTGTGAAGTATTTCTTCCTGGGATCCCCCAAGAGCCTGCATCTCTGAGCTGTGCAGTCTGGATGTGAAGGCTTGGTGCACATCCCCTTCATGGAGCATCTGTGCCAGGTCCCGTGTCCCCCAGTGCACCTCCTGTGTGCCACAGAGCTGACCTGTGCATGGACAAGCAGTCCTTTCTGCACAGGACTTCCAGAGGAAAGTGGTCAAAATCCTCACATACCCCCCTGGGATATCCTTCTGAGCATAAGGAAGATCATGGAGGGTAACCTCGTGTGAGGACTCAAACCTCCCTTGAGTCCTTTCCAACTGAACTGTGGCCAGGAGCATGAACTGAGTGAGATCTGGCCAACCATAGAAGTAAAACTGGACTGGAAGGGAAAGCAGACTTCTTTTTTGGAGGGATTTGATGGAAAGTGTGGAATTCCTTATGCTGACTGATGTAAAAATGGCTTTTGTAGCACTGCCAAAGTCACTGCCAGCTCATCTAATCAGCCATGAAAACATCACTGAAGCAAGTTAAAAAGTTGCCCCAAGTCAATTTGCACATGAAACTTTTATTATTCTTTATTTAAACTTTCTAGATTTGTTTTTGGATTAATTGGAAGGAACAGATCCTTCCTCTATTATCTTTCTTTGGGTTTCTCCCAAATCCTAACACAACATCAAATCTGGTTTGACCTTTACAAGACACTCCTGAAGACCAGCTTAGCTGGCTGCTTGCTTCACTTTGTGCTTACTCCAGCAAACACTCTGTTTTCAGGAGGCTGCTCTTAACTCCAGGAGAAGTTTTATAGTAACATCAGGAGCTCCATGCTGTGGGTTAATACAGTTTTAATGAAAATACATCCCAAATTTGACAGTTTTGACTGATTTTTTTTTAAGCTTTCAGGGAATTTAGAGCAAACTTATGAGGCACTAACTCAGAAGGACTGGTGCAAGAAAAAGGTACTCACTTATGTGGACCCAAACAAGCAACTTACAAGCAAATTCAGTTCCTTTAGAGCAGAAGAAAAGCCATTCTCATCTATGATGATCAGATTCACTACCCCTTTAAATCATCCTCAATGTCTTGAACATATTAGAGATCTATGTACTAGCTTCCCATCTCCTCATGCATGAAGCATCTATGAGATTTTTATGTATAAATGAGAAAAATATGGATTATAGATCAGCAGAGCAGAAGGAGAATACCCCCACACAGGAGGACTTTGCACTGGCTGAGGGCCATCAGTTCCATACAAGCAGTGGAGTGAAGCATCTGTGCTTTAAAGCAAACCACGACTTTCAAGGTCACGGTGGTTTCAGCTTCTCCCACTGCACCTGATCTCCAGGTCACTGGGACTGGGTGTGTTTGGCACTTGGTTTAGCAGCTCTGGCTGTATCAGCACTAGTTACCTAAAGAAGGCCTTAGTAAATCATGCTCCCACAGCCTCAAAGAAACCTGGGTAACCAGGCAACACTTTCTTCCTTCCCTCATCCTTGCAAAGAGTCAGAAAAGTCTCATTTTTCAACACAAAGCCATTTAACCTGTGGAAGACGCCCCTTCAACAGAGATGGATTTCATTGCCATTATCTGTAATCAATTTAAGCAAGCAGTAATATTACTGAGGATAAACATATCTCATGCTTTTATCACAGAACTGGGGGCTCAGATTTTTCACCTTCCTTTGCACGTAACATGCAGCAGTGATGGATACAGAGGCCAGATTAGATGGAGCTCCCCAACTGGAGATTGGTGCTCAATTAATACAAACTGAAGCAGCTCAAGATGCAAATTGTACATGGTAGGGAGTTAAGAGTGTTTGTGTGCAGGGCTTTGGTTCAAACCCTTGTCTTAATGCAAAGAAAAAAAGACACAGATATGGCATTCTGTGCAGCACTCTGTGTTGGAAGTGAGGTGGCCTACTTTAAGAAAGTAGTGACAAATTTATTCAGATAATCGGTATTGTAAATATTCGGCTTAAAGTATTTTGGGTCTTCATGAGTGCTTGCCTTTCAGTTTCTGGAGATATGTATAATTCTGAAACAGGGTAGTCAACTGCTGCAAGAAAGTCAATTGTGTTTTAAATCATCTGACTGTATCACATGTGGCAAATCAAACTTTGAACATGAAGTGAGCTTTAGAGGCAGCTTTCTGGGCAGGAATCCATTTCACACTCAGCTGACAATGGGGCTTGATAAGCACTCACCAGTGTGAATAACCAGCTGCCTTCTATATATATTTCGATTTGGTAGAGTCTGCTGAAGTTTTATATCACTGAGAGATTGTTGGTGTTCTTTTAAAGCAGTAAACCTACCTTGACAAGGTCAACAACAATTTCTACAGAGGTCAGCATTTTTATTTTGAAATATTTGATCATAATTCTATCAAACATTAAAGAAAGAGTTTGGCTAGGGCACATAATGAAATTGGACAGCTCACACAATCCATTTATCTTTTCGCCTGTAAACCTCTGAAGCGCTCTAGTTCATCCAGTTTCAAATCAACTGTAGAAATGTCCATCTCCCTTCATGCAGCCTACAGAAATTGGTGCTTGGAAATGCTCTTGATCTGTTATTGCTGATGTGGAAAAGGAAAAATAATTTCCCAAGACATAATAGCTTAGCTGCATTCTTATGTTCTGTTTACTTTTTAAAAATCTCTCCTGAATAAGGATATTTATTTCTATCCTCACTCAAAGTAATTTCTTCATAGCTGAAAATATTAAATAAGCTAAGTGAATGCTTATTTTTGTAGTACATTTTCTAAACACATTAAAATCATTTATTTAAAAACTCCTCTGTTAGGAAAACATAACATTAATAAAAGTAAATAAATAATAGTGCTAGGTTGAATGCATAGGATTAAGTCATCCTGTTCTATTTTACACACTAATTGTGAGTGCAGGGAAATGAATTAAACTTAACAAGATCTACAGCCTCATGTGCTGAGACTGGGGAAGGTGAATGCCTGCAGAAACATATTGGGTACATGGGCTTCTGTGCATTCATCTTCTCTATTTGTCCTCATACTCAGGGATGCAGTCAAAAGAGCTGACTCCACCAGTAGATTCTCCATACATACAGCAATGTTGGATTTTTCTCCCCTAAGGAACTTGGGAGTTGAAGCACATTGGTCTTCCTGGATGTTCTCATCAGTTTAATTATCTGTGCCTCTTGCACAGTTCTATATTAAGAAGATACCACAATGTTTTGCAGCTTCTGGCTTAACACACTCAAATGTAAATCATGCCATGAAACTACTACACATCAGACAGAGTTCTTCCTCTGGGAAGGTCAGGAGAGAGAGGCTGAACTTCACTTGCCAGATGTTGGTTACATTGCTCATTGCCTGATGGCAATGCTCAGATGTTGTGGGGAGTCAAGTGGTCAGGAAAAGAGACAAATGGGAGAGCTAAGGATGCTGCTTTGAGCTTGAAGTCAAGTAAAAGTGTGATGCATAGTGCAGGTCCAGCTCCCAAGGCCCAGGAAATCAGTGCTACCCCACTTATTCCTCACTGGTAGTCTGACTTCCTGTGCCTGAGTGTGGTCCCCAAGTTCACCAGAGTGGTGGTGGGACTCTGCTGGGCCATGGGGCAGGCTCTGATACACCTTCTCCTGTAAGACAGAGGATCCCTCCACTCTGGGTGAGCACCCAAGAGGAGACTGCTTCTTGAGTCAGCAGAAAATGCAAGATATAACCAAGGATGAGGTTTGTGATAGAACCGTGGTTATTCCAGAGGGAATGGAAAAAATGAAGAACTTTTCATCTGCAGAAGCACAGAAACTCACCCTGCCTTCAGCACCTCTGCAGTCTTCCCTACTGAGTCTGTACATTCAGAGCCTACATATGAAGTCAACTTCAGTTTGAAGTTTTCCATGTCCAGCATGCCTTGGGACACAGGAGGAAGCTGCCTGGATCCTCTGGTCTGGTCCCCTCTGTCAATCACAGCAGCCACCACATCCAGCACTTGCCCATGCCAACAGCAGAAGGACAGGGAGAGGACACTGCAAGGAGCAGATCAAGGTTCAATGGGGAAACCTTGGGCACAAGCAAGTTCTGTCTCCACTTCTAGATGGATCATCCTCGTGCACATCAGGACAGTCAGGAGCCTAAATGAGTCCTACCAGTCCCCCCTCCTCATAGCTGTGTTCTAATGCCTTGTAGGCAACCCTGAAGGTGAATGGGAAGGGGAAAAGGATGCTGGGCTTCATTTCCTGACTCCAAGCTCCAGGCAATGTCACACTGTAACCCCCATAAGTAAAGAAGGAGGCAATGGAGAAAAATGATTATCGGCCACAACTCGAAAGAAAAGAAAGCAAAATAATACTTGCTCACCATAGGAATTACTGGGAGAATAAGAAAGACTTATTTCCCCTGATATTTGTAAAAAGAAGTGCTGGTAATAAACCAGTTCCATTATAAAGGAGGAGGGTGAAATGAATGACTGGATGAGATAGTGAGTGTCTTTTATTAAAAAGAAAACCAAACCAACCCTTTTTCTGCAAAGAAAGAATAAAGAAATGAGACAGAGTGGTTAGGAGAGAATTCAGGCAGGGTAGAAACCGTTAGTGATAAACAGCTACTGAGAAAATAACTGGAAAATGTAAGTGCATACAAATGTGGTTGATGACCCACATACTGGGGCAACAGCAGAATTAGCCAAGGAGTGTAATGAACCATGAAAGGAGAAGCTTGGAGACTATGGAGAATTGAGGAAATTTTTTTCTGAGCAGAAGGGGTAGAAAGCAAATAAAGGCAGCCTGGCTTCTGAAAAGGAATGATCTTGTGGATGGGGAAATGTCCAAGTGTGCCATGCAGTGGCATAGCACAGGGAGTTGCTGGGCACAGGCTGAGCTCCCTTGACAATGTCCAGAAAATGTCTTTCTGGGTCTTACCCAGACACAACCTACCTAAAGTGAAATAGAAGTGATTAGGCAACTGTATCTGCTCCTGCTTTCATTAAACCAGATGTGGAAGATGGGCACGAGCAGATCCCACAGCAGCACTGTGGGCAAGGATACCAGAGATGCTGTTCCCAGTAAATGTCATTGAGTGACAAAGTCTCATAAGTTGGGCCAGCCTGGAGATCAGTCATGCTGCTGGCAGATGCTGGAAGCACAGACACCTCCAGAAAATGATTCTGGAGGTCTTGATGGCCTCTGGCAACTGAAGGCATCTCTGCTGACTGGCCAGCAGTCACACTGCCCGTGTGACAGATCTCTCTCATCTCCCTCTCCCTCCTCAGATCCTACCAGGACCAACCCCAAAACTTGCTCTATGGCAAGGAATAAATGACTTTATAATTTCTAAGGCTGAAGGGCTGCAGTTTTGGAAAGATTTGTACTTCATACATGAGGGTGATGAGAATAATCACATTGCATGTGATTTCTGAAAAACTGAGGAAGGTGAATTTGGGCAGGAAAAAAGGTTTGGTCATTGTCCATGATAAAACAGGAGAGATGTTTCACTTGTAGTAGGGCATTAGCTTTGACTTTTCAGGGGCTCAAGTGCCCCAGTGTCAAAATTCTCTCTTCCTTCACAGACCTTTCCACAACTGTGTGGTAGCTTTTGTCCCTTGCATTGGGAGCATGCCATGGACTCAGTGGATGTCTGCCTCTGGTCAACATTCAGAGCCTCATTATTTAAACAGTGGGAACTGTGTTTCTATTGGTTTTCCTTTCCATATACCTTAAACAGTTGTTGACTAAGTGAAAGCTTTGGAAACTGGGTAGCTGTCATCTGAATATATCCCCACAATTTATTTGGACTTTGGTATTAATTAGGACCATTCAGTCCAACTCTGATTTGGCATTAGGAGAAAAAGAAGGTCTCACGCCTTCCTCTTCTCCTTATGTGCCTGGGCAGCCCTGCAAAAGCACAGGATGGGCTGAGTGCAGCTTAGGAGATCCTTGCAGCACAGGAAACACCTGCATGGGCTGCTGGTCCCCGTGCCATCAGCTGCTAAGTGGGAATAATACCCTGCACCCTTAAATCACAACATAAGATGTCAGTTTTCACCAAGGATATAGCCTCCTATTGAATGGAATTCAGTAGGAAAACCTTTATTTCTACATATTCCTCTGCCAAAATGATTCCTCTATAAACAGAACTTCAAGAGCAGCTTCTTGGTAACTTCAATGTGTGTATTTGAGCTAGATTATTGAGGACTATGGGAAAGATCCTATATATTTAGAAAGACAATGTTCCATTCTACTTGCCATAGGGATCAGGAAAACATTTGCCTGCCTGTCTGCTCTCCTAGGAAGCTCTGAAGATGTGATTGCAATTTGTCCAAGGAAAAAGATGCCAGAATCTCTTTGAAGGGAAAAGAAACTCAATGGCAAATATATTTCACCCTACAGTGGTCTGAATCCACAGAGGAACTCTTGCTGGTAGGAAAAGTTATAAAAAAGAGAGGAGAAATCCCAGAAAAGGCAAAATTCTCAAACACAGACTTAGTCACACACAGAAAGTGGTTATATGAGAGTAAAGAGATATGTTATATCCTTATAGTGTAAACCACTGCTGCTCAGTGGAGATTCATTCATCAATACCAGAAGAGAAGCTGGCCTATGGCTCTTTGCTGGTTTGCCAGACTTTTATTAAATGCACAAGAATGCCAAGTCTGTAATGTCTAAAAGTGAATTTATTTAACAATGAACTCTTTGAAAAGGGAGTCCCAGATGTGTAATTAATAATGAATCAGTGATGTGAAATCTGATCCAAAGCCTACTGAAGCTGATAGACAGACTCTGACTTCAAGGAGTTCTGGATAAGGCTCTCATTAGGCAAAAGGAAAAAAAAAATTAAAAGCTGAGCCAGCTAGTTGGTAAAAAAAATATTATAGTTTGGATTCTGTGCTAAACAGAGACATACAATAATCTGCACTGCACATAAATCCCTTCTCTGCTGACAGGGGACTCACACATTTCTGTGTCTGAAGCTGAACTTGAAATCTAGGAGATAAAATAAAATAAAAAAAAAGCTGTGTGAGAGAGAGAGAGTCCCAAAAGGAAAACCTCCAGTGGTTTGAATCACAACTCATTTCCTCTTGGCATGGAGAGGGAGATAAGTGTCAGATCTGTGTCATCTGGAGGCAGCAGATGCTGCTGCTCCCTGCATGCCGAGCTCCCCCTGCCCCGCTCCAGCCTGAGCACCCACCTCTGCCCGGCCCCCCTGGCCCTCCCTCAGCTCCACACACGGGGATTATCAGCCTGGAACTCTTGCCAAGCCCAGCAGAGCGTGGTGTCCAGAGGGGGATGCAGCTTGTCTTCCATCAGTGCGACTTAATTCAATTTGTCAGGGCCGCAGACGGTTTGGGCGAGCCTGATCCGACCACCAGGAGCCCAGCACTGGCCAAACTGTGCACTGTGAGATGGGGTTCTGGCAGCCTCTGCTTTTCATTTGCCTTTCAATATCACTGCAGTGGGGAGGTGGAGATGTTTGTTGGTGAACAAGTTCATCGTTCCTTATCTTTTAAGGGACGCATAAAGTGCACGTATTAAGTCATCCCCTTGAGTCAAATATTTTTAAGTACAGTAACACAGCTCATTTTTAAGTAATCAAATAATAATTAAAAATAATTGTCTCCCATTTCTGCTGAAGAATGAATGCATCTACATTGAATTTGCTTCTTTAATAGCAAATTGTAACTCAATCTAAATGTAAATTCCTGGAGAATCTGCTATCTAATTCTCATTATTTCCACTTGCTTAATGCAATTAGAAACATCTGTCACTGATCAACTGTCCACACAGTGAAAACAAATAATAATTCATGGTTTCTGCCTCCATAGTGTTTTTCAGGGGATGGACTGCTTTAGAACCAGCAGGCTAGAGCCCAAGAGCTAGAGCTGTGCAAAATGCTTGTGACAAGCTCTGAATCATAGCAAATGTGCCTGACCATCAGTGTCTCTGTAGCTCAGTGACATTTGCTGAATAATCTGACAAATTCCTAGATACATATAAAAGTCACCATCCTGCTTTCTAGAAATATTTGGCTCTGGGGTACTCATTCTCAGGAATATATGATATGCTGCCAGGGACAGATCTCACCCCTTACCCCAAAGCCTGGACCCAAAGTCATGGTGGAGCATGCAGATGCAGCTTTGGTTGCTGTAGGAGCATCAAAAGGCCTGTGTAAGGGATATGAGTGCAGGGAGGAAAGACAATGGAGTTACTGGGGCTTATCCCAGCTGCTGCCTGTGTTCCCAATTATCTGCCTGAGACAAGAGTGGAGGCACACAGCAGAGTGAGAAGAGTCAGAAATGGGCATCCAGTCCCCATGGAATGAACCAGATCAGGGGCATGGATGGTGCTTCCTCCTCTTTAAAGCATATTAGTACATATAAACTCTCTGGTTGCTCACAAGACAATAAAAATGAAAAGATGAAATTTAGAAGAACTGAACATCATGAAATAGGCTTGTTCATCCCCTGCCCATTAGAGATAGGGATGAAGAAGGACTAAAGGCAGAGTCCAAGTGGAAAGGGATTCTAATCAGGCATCTACTGCTGAAATGTCCTCAAAAGACAGAACAAAATGAATCCAAAACCTAGTCTTTCTGATAATCAAGAAATTCCACAAGACAATGCCACAGCCAAACAGCCTTTTTGCCTTCCAGCTGCTGATGGCATGTCCCATGCAATGGTCTGGCTGCTACCTGGGGCTGATGCATGGATGCTGGGATAAAAACAACAAACAATAACCAATAAAACAACAAACCAGTAATCATCAAAGGGACTGGAAAAACCCAAGCAATGGCCTTGCCCACATGGTGATGTGGCTCAGAACAGCTCTATGCATTAAGTGGTCATCCTGGCTTCAAAGTGAGGAGGGGAAATGAAGTGAACATAGCTTGGCTGGTGTGGTTTATTTTATTCTTAAAAAGGGCAGGTGCAAATCTCCTTGGTTCATTCCTTTTCCAGCAGACAAGCATAACTTGGAGATATTACAAGATCCACTCTGACAAGCTGAAGTCTCTAACACTGTCTGGGCTGCCAAACCAGGAGGGCTGGGATGAGCTGGAAGTTGTTGGCCTGTTCACGATCCCGTCAGGTCACATTTAGTCACCACTGCACCTCCTGCTCCAACCCCCCTGATTCCTCCATCCTCCACTGTAACCACAGGGTTAAACACCCAGCACTGAGCCAGTGGTACCTCTGCAGCTGGGCAGTTTGATCCCACTGGCCCAAAATGTCCCTGTGCCCCTGTGAGGGTAAGGGGATGCCTGTACTACTCAGTCCATGCTGTTCCAGGGGATGAAGAGGATGGTGGCTCCTGAAGGCTGATGTGACAGGGACCAGGCTGCAGTGTGAGTCTGCTGCCTGCTTGCACAGGAGGGCACAGGAGGCACTTGTTCTGCTAACAGGGATGCTGAAGACTGGCAGCACAGAGGAGGGGAGACTCCTCACCAAGACAGAGATAAGTCACTAAACCAAAATCTGTACTATTAATCAATTTTCCCAAAGATAAAAGCCTTCCAGAGCTGGCATGTTTTGCTGGCTTTACCTCCAAGCATCTGGTTTGACCTGCTACCAAGATAGCTTCAAAGTCAGAGCAGAGACTGAAGCTTCTTCCCAAGACAGATTTAGAATTGTGCTTCTTTCTCCCCAAATATGTGCAATTTCCCAGCAAAGGTAATAACAGGAGAGTTTTCATTCAAACATAATTGTAATGAGCCATGTCTGAGTGCAGAGAGATGGGAAAGTAAAAGATATCCTATCTATATTAACAACCTCTCATCCAAAAGGATTGCCTCTCTGGGAGAGGTCGGGGCAGGAATGAAAGGGGAGAATGGGTACATCTTGTTGCTTATGATGAGCTAATGCAAGTTTTTTTTTAAAGCATGACCCAATTATAAGCCAAGAGCCATCTCCTCTCTCCTGAAAATTAGAGAAGCTGACGGTTTTTCTGATGATATCCAGTATTATGGCCGACACAAGTGCCACAGGCAGCCTTTCTGTGCTGGCAGTGACTGCCTCACTCCTGCTCCAGGCACCCAACTCACGGCTGTGCTCTGTCAGCAGCCACTGCAGCCCTGGGCCAGGAGGGGAACTTGGGGAAATAATCCACCAAAGGGAGAGACAAATCCATTTTGACTTCACAGAGCCCAAAGCCTCCCCATAAGCAGGCACTTCTCCAAAATAAAGACAGAAAGGACCAATGAGCCACACACTGGGAATACGGCAAGGGTTGGAGGTTGGATGTTTGCTCTATCACTTGAGAACAGCATTTTGCACCATTTCCAGGGAAAATGGTCCTAAAACACACACTCCTGGACAAAAGCAGAGGGAATGGATTGGGACTGTAGAGGGAGAGGTGGGGTAAGCAGGGCTGGGGAACACTCAGGGCTCCCTCAGGAAGGGCAGCATGGTCTCCTTGCATACCTGTGCTGCCCGTTCCAAGCCTCCTGCCCCTTTGTGTGGGTTGAAGGTGTCTCCATTCCCTCCTGTGCCACAGGCAGTGGGCTGAAGTAGCCCCAGCAGCCTTTGCTGGTAGCCCCATGGTACCAGACCCAGCTCCTCTTTGCTTGCTTGCTGTCATTGCCAGGTGTGATGCTCAAACCTGTCTGTGCAAGCACACGTGAGCTGCTCTAAACCACCTGGCCTGAATCCATTCCTGCAGGCAAACTGTTCCCACCTGACACCATGGAGCCATGGCCAGCTGCTGCTTTGGGTTACCTGCAGCAAGGGAAAGGAAAAGGAAATAATTTCCCAGTGAGACAGTTAAGACCCTTTTTGCTCATTATGTGCAACGCCCCCGAGCCCAGGAGCCTCAGTCATGGCCAAAGCTCTCACTGTGTCATGCTGAAGGAATTGCCTTTTGGTTGAAAGTTGAGATCTTTTGTCTAAGTTGTGTCCACTGAGGCTGAAAAGGAAAAGGAATAGAAAACAATTTTCTATAAGCTGAGTAATGCAGCTTAGACAATCAAGCTGCTCACCCATTCACTATCAGCCTCATATTTGTGCTGCAAAGCCTGATGGCAGCAATAAGGGGAAATGTTCCATCCTGAAATGCTAGCTCCAATTGGAAATGCACCTTTTTTACCTTTGCATGAAAGCAAATCTTCTATGCTGCCTTGTTCATCATTTCTTCTGAGCTACACTCCTCTAGATTGTTCAATATCTCCTGGAATCATCTCTGGTACATCCGTTATTATTTTTCAAAATTGCTTGCTAAGACCATGCTATAAAAAAATAATTTTCTATTTCCATTATCTTGCAAGAGGCAGCTTCTATCCTGTGCTACATTTAGCACTTTCTCACCCGAATTTACTGCTCGGGTTTCTTGTCCAGCCAGGAGGACATGAAAGGAGCAGCTGGAGCCAGAACAGGACTGATACAACCACAACCACCCACCCACAGTGTGAGCTCCTATGAATAAAGAGCTGATTGCAGAGAGTCTTTCTGCAGTTGAGGAGAGAAAGGGGCACGACTCATTTCAGATGATCTCTTTTAGGATGAGCTCAGCTGTGCTCTACAAGTGCCCTCCTCCCTCCACCACCTCTACAAAGCGTGGCTCAGACACCCACACTGTGCCTGAAGTTAAAAGAGGTAAATCTCACCACTGCCTGCTGTGGAGCACATCAGACAAGCCAGAGCAGTGAGGGATGGGATGTGGTACCAACACAAGGGCTACTCCACCATGAAGGAGCAGCAGCAGAGAGCAGGAGGAGCTCTGTGAATGTCAGCCTCATCGTCCTGCTGCTAAACCTAATTTACTTCCACTGTTGAGCTGGTTGGTGCCTCACAGCTGAGCAGATCCTGCAGTTGCTCTGGCTGTCCACGCCTGGAGCAGCATCTCATGGGATACAATGCCATATTTCACAGCCACTCTTGGACACTGGCAGGTTGGTCCAGGCTGAACAAAAGCTCCACTGAAGCCACAGAGCAGCTGAGCCTGGCAGAAACAATAGTGAATTTTTTTGATTTCTCCCAAGTAACTGTGAGTGAGATGTTTTCTTTGCTATGGACCCATCAGAAGCTGGATGTGCGATTCCTGTATTGGTGTATGTGGTGGGAGGTCAGCAGGACAATTTAAATCGCTGATGCTCTGCAAAACTTCCAGAGTTACCTCACAGGAAAGGAAACAGCTTTCTTCCTTCACCAGATGTTTTAGTGGTATTTTCATCAGCCTCTCCCTCCCCCACCCTGTAATTTTGAAAAGTTCCAGGTGTGCTCAAAATTAAGGGTTTTTGACAAATTTTAGCAGAAGAACTGCAAAAAATACTGAATATCTTTGCCCCATTTAGCCAGCTGTAAAGAACATTCAGCTCTCAGCATATGCAATATGAATAAACATATTCATATATTCAACATAGTCTTCAGCTTATCTCTCTCCTGACAGCTCACGGATAGCTCCTCAGCCTGTATTAGTTTAAATGCAATTTATTCAGGAAGACTGATAATAGGGGTATTGATTACGGAGGCCTTTGGAAATCACACCCTCATTTCACTCTGGGGAGGGCAATGATTGCCATTAAAAGTTCATTTTCTTGGGAGGCTGTGAGTACTTTGCTGAGGGAGTCTTTCTCCTGAGGCTCCTCAGTGGCACAGGAGCAGGGCTGTTAGAGGGGTCCTGGGGCACGGGGGGAACAGCTCCCAGCGCTGTTCAGAAGCCATCAGGCAGCTCAGAATGAAGGCAATGTGCAGCACTGCTGTTCCAGGGAAGCATTCCCCCCTCCAGTTAACTTCCTCAAGACACAGAAGTACCTCTGCCCTCGGCAAGGTCAGTCCTGACCCAGCACATCCTCAGGGGACACTTTGCTCCCAGCAGCTACTGGCCCCTGCCTCCACCTGTCCCAGCTTCTGCTGATGCTCCTCCCATGCCAGTGCTGAGGAACAAATCTGGATAGGCTCAACTATCCCTGCTGGGTTTCATTAATTTCCAGTCCAGCCTTTCCCAGACACAGCTTTGCTTTCTCTAGAGCTGCTTGCCCAGATTGACCTTCGGTGTGTGGCAGATCCCCTTGGAGGCTCTCCATGTTCCCTGTGTGTCTGGGCTCACTGCTGATCCCTGCTGCAGCTGTGCACCCTACTTGACCTCTTCAAATCCTGCTCCCTGTGACCCTCACTGATGTGCACGACCTGCCAGCTTGCTCTGCACAGCCTGCCTTGCTGGAATGTTCTCCTCTGGCAGCTCCATCCCTTGAGTACCATCTGTAGCACAGGGCTCGTGTCCATTCTCACCCATGATGAGCTCTGGGGAGCCTGGAGCAAGCAGCACCTGGGAGCTGCTGAGCCTGGACCAGCACCACTCTGTTTTCTTAATGGAGCCATGCCAGGGTGCAGAGCAGAGGCTCTTCACCCCTACTTTCTGAGCCCCGCTCAGGATTTCCCTCTGAGATGCTAATTGTGCCTCCTGTCCTAAATCCTTTCAGTTCTGCCCTCATAATCAAGGGCAACCTTGAGATCATCTGCTTTGCCACCTTCACCCTGCCTGAGATCCCTCTGGCTCTTAAGCTGAACTCCCCAGCTCTGCACATCAAATTTCTTTATTTTCTGCCCCTGTTCTCTTATATTTCCATTTTCCCAGCAAATACTCTCCCCTCCAGGTTTGACTTCTGTGGACTTCTGTGTTTGCTGGAGAACTGAACCCCCAAGATGCAGCCCTCCAGTGTGACACCAGAAGTTCTGTAAGCCAGGGATGGCAGTGGTGGATGCTTTTTTAGAGAATTAGAAAGGCTGTGCAGAGCAGTTCAACAGAGGCATGCCTTGGAGGCTGGAAGGATGGATTTGGGGGCACACCTGGCTCTCCTGGTCCATTTTCCATTTATCTATTTACCTGGTCTAAGACAAGGTCTAGGTATTGTACAGCAGCTGTGTCTGCAGGAGGTGTTCTGCCTGGGAATGCTCCCAGCACCACACTCCCAGCACCACATTCACCTTGGAGCAATGCTAAATGTATCTTTTTTTGGTGAACAGACAACCTTTCAGCAGAAGAGCTCTTAGCTCATAGTTCACTGGTTGCTCAGTGAGAGCACAGACACGAATTGCCAGTCTGGGGTCCCACCTCCCTTTTGGTACAGCAATCTCTCCTCCATCTCTCCCCATCTCCTGGTGGCCAAGCCCAGCCATATATTTGCAGTTTGCAGCTGTGCTCAAAACAATCAGAAGTTTCAAACAGGAACCTGGGAGGCCCACAAGGGCCAGGATAAGTCTTTCCTGTCAAGAGAGTGGCTTCACATTCTTCATCTGCCCTGAGCCACAGGCTGTGAAGGGGCAACTGTGTGCTTTGTCCCAGTGATATAAATCCCACTTCAGACACTGCTTGGCAAGATCCTTCTGAGTTGATCCAAAGCTTTGGACTTCCATAATTTTTAATGCCAAAGATGTTGAAACATCCCATTTGCAATTTTGCAAATACTCACTGAGCTGGACTACAGTCTCACTCTTGCTGTAGTAAATCAGGATTTGTTTCTGAAAGGAACCACAGTCCTGACACTGCAATTTGGGAAAATGAAGTCTCCTTTCTAGAAGACATATTTGAGCCCCCTTCAGCTCAAGCTCATTTTACATTATGATCCAAATTAAATTTTTTCACATTTTCTCACAATGAAGGACTGGATCCTGCCAGAGTCCTAGTATAAAACTCCCCTCAAGTTCAGCCTGGTCTCCAATTATTTGTCTGTCCTACAGAAAACATGCTTTTTTATTTTGGAGAGGAGCAACACATTACCCCACAACCTTCAGAGCCACTCAGAGGACAGTTATCAAGTCACTTCTGAGCCCTTGTAGGAAGCTGAAGGAACATTTTTCAGCTGCTTCACTGCAGGTATGGAGAGGCTGGGTGGGAAGAGGGGATGCAGGGATCCCTCTGAGGCACTCACCAAGGGCATCACTGAGCCCATTCCAGCTCTCCATGCCCAGCAGGATATGCCCTACAGACAACTCCAAGAATATATTCACTGGGCAGCTCCTGCAAGGGTGCAGGGAGGACAGCAGGGCAGGCAGGGCAGTGCCCCCTCCCAGCCCAGCACTGGCTGCCACTGCCTTCCACAGGGAGGGTTAAAAACGCCTCTGGAGCAGAGCCTGGTGCTCTGCAGGGAGCAGAGCTGCCTCTCCCACATGGCAAGGACAGCTACTGGCACCCAAACATCTCCATTTACGGTCAGGGCCGTGCAGCTGCATTTCTGCATCAGCTCTGGAGCTGATGTTTCCAAAAGGATCCCCAGTTTTGGCAGTGGAGTAGGGCTGGACCCCATTCTTCTGCACTTATTGTGGCTTCCCTGGGGAGACTGAGGCCATCCTGGGGCTTGTTTATCCCACACTGAGGATGTGATATATTGCTGGTCCTCATGCAAAACCTGTATCCAAAGTTAGGCAGATCCTCCTGATGTAGGCAGGTGCCAGCCTCAGCACCACCTAAAGGGGAACCTTGGCAGTTTTTCCACCGTGCCAGCCCAGGTAACCACCCTGCTCATTGGCATACAGAAGTGAGGAACTAAGAAAACATGGGTAAAACCCCATGGATTGCAATTTTTTGATCACGAGCAGTACTGAAAATACTGTAAAAACTGTAACAGATTCTTGGGAAGAGTGGACTCTCTGTTATTTCTCACTCCAGCCATAATTAGTGGAGCTCTTGCCCTCAAAAGGTGCCACTGCTTCCCCAGGACAGTGAGCCTTAGGCTGGTGCTAGTGAGGCTGATCCCAGAGGAGTGAGGGACACCGGTGTGCTCCAAACTGAGCATCTCCACTGGGACAGCCACGCTGGTGACAGCCATGCATGTGGCAGTGAGTCAGCAGCCCACAGGGCACTCTGCCAGCCTGGTGCTGGCTCACAGCTCCAGTGTCTCCCAGTCTGGCTTGGAGGCAGCTCCTACGGATGAGACACTGCACCACGGCAGGCACACTGCAAACAAATCCTGGGCTCCTGAAGGACTTCTCACTCACTCAAAGCAGAGCTGGTTTCGAGCAAGGCATAAAGGGATGTTCAGAGCATCCCTTTAATTTTGGCTGTGCATGTACAGGTATCACTGCTATCACTGGATGCACTCCCATGGCAGCTGGGAGATAGAAATGCTGCAAGCAGAGTTACTCAAGAAGTGTCAGCATGGCCATACAGGTGGGTTAATCACCAAAATACCTATGGGTTGTGCTGACCTCCCTGTCTCTCCCTGGTTTAGTGCTTTCTGGGAAGAAGGCTAGAAACAAATTGCCCAGTTATTTCCTACAATCAAACCACAGAGCTTTCAGACCCCACAGACGGCTCTGCTGCGAGCCTCGGATGAGCTCCATTTCTGCAATGGCTCCTCCAGAGAGAAAGAATTAGGAGGCTTAACACTTTTGGATGACAGCTGCCCGAGCTGCTGTCAGATAACAGGCACCACCAGCCAGTGCAGGAGCCAGGATCAAGCCAGGCTGCCTGATTCAGCCATCCCAGAAAAAAAGCCATGTTTATAAAACCCACATGAAAAGGAACGAGTTGCCAGTTACGCAGAAGTCTTTAAATAAAGCAACACAAACCTTTCATGTGCAGCAGGCAAATGATACATGGTCACTGGGAAGTAATATAACTGATAGGGAGGCTGTGAGTGGGGAATGGAGGAAATCCATTTTCCAGAAGTATGAAAATGGACTTGCTCACTGAATAAGATTAGCTGGATAAAGCCAACCACTTTAAAAAAAAGAACTGTGCTAGAAACTAAACATGCATCAAAAAGAAACAGGAAAAAAAACCCCAGACTGTAAGATCCAAGGAGCCACACTCTGCTCCCGCTCAGAAAGAAAAAACTGTCAAAAAACCATGCTGTATAAACTTTCCACACACCCCAGATCTTCAACAGGCATTTATCAAATGAAACACACACCAAATGCAACTCTTCTGCCTAATCCCAAGTCAAACAGCCTTTGAGTTTCAGACCCTCAGGAAGAGATTTCCATATGATCCTCCTCTGTCTCTGTTTATGATTAGCCCTTCTAAATTTCAGCATTTATCTGACAAAACACATTGGGGAGGTTTTCTTTTATCCACAAAGCCCGTGTTTCTGCTTTTCCTTAGCTGCTGCTGCACCACGCTGCAGCTGCTTGACTTGGGAGGACAAGATTTCAGTCAAGACCCTGTGTTTGAGCAAAGCCAGGATCTCCTTCCTGATGATGGCAACCCCAAGCCCTTGCATTATGTGCCAACACTGAAGCAAGCCAACATTCACAGGAGGGGTTATAAATGCTGCCTCTGAGCCAAGATCCCACTTTTGGGGTATGGTAATGCAAATAAAACCTGTGTGCCTGTGCAATAGCTGTGTGGCCTGTCAGAGGGGTTTTTGCAGTTTTGGGAGGGAATTTGTGGTGTTGAAACATTTTAATCTGGCCTGGCAGAGCTGTCACACCGAGCCACTGCTGACTCCTGTGAGCAGAGGCTCCAGTTCCACTCCCTGTCCTCCTGCAGCCCAGGCTGTGGTCCCCATTACCCACCAATTGATGTGTTTGATTTGAAATGACATATTCATAAACCCCCTAGTCTGATCACAGCTAATTCACAGACAAAAAGGGAGTACATTTGCTTAGTACACTGCTTTTTGCAAACACCCTGATTGTTCCCAGGTGCATCTGGTTTTGCCCAGCAGCACTTTAGGCAGGATAGGAAATAATTTCAGCTCCCCAGAGTCACTGGCCAAAGCTGTTTCAAGATGCTCCAGGAGCCCTCCTGCATCCCCTTGAGGGAGCTGTACCCAGTTCTCTCCTTCAATCAGACCCAGATTCTTCTGCTGTTTCTTTTCTACACCAAAAACAAGTACCTCAACTTGATCAGAGGGCTGGGGCATCTCCTCTTGAAGAAAAGAGGAGAGAGCTGGGGTTATTCAGCTTGGAAAAGAGAAGGCTCTAGGGAGACCCCAGTGCAGCCTTCCAGTACATAAAGAAGTCTTATTACAAAGAGAGAGAGTTAATTTTTCCATGGGCAGATAGAGATGGAAAAGGGGACCCTGTTTTAAACTACAAAAAAAGGGAGGATTTAGATTTGGTGTTAGGAAGAAACTCTTTACCCAGTTCTAGCGAAAGGTGGCCCTGCCCATGGCAGGGGGAGTGAAGCTAGATGGTCTTTAGGATCCCTTCCAACCCAAACTTTTCAGTGATTCTGTGATTCTATGAAAATACAGCAGCAGGATCCCTGAACCCTTTTCCAGGCAGAGCACCTGATATCACACACACAAGCACTGAAAGGCAGTGTAAAGCCAGATCCAGGTTAGGCTGTTATTTTGATCTCACCTGTGGAGAGAAATCAAGTTTACTGATTACCTTTTTCCTAAACTCTCATAGGAGTGGAAAAGCTTCCAAGAAAGGTTGAGATTGGTGTAAAGGAGGAAATTCATATGAGAATTTAAGAGACTGACTCTTGAGCAATTCAAGCCAATGCAGGTCTAGATCTTGAGGTCCAACAAAGCTATAGAGGAACCTCTTTCATGGTAAAACCCAGAAAACCAGCCCTCTGATCCAGCCCATGGCAAGACACCCACAGAAAAATACAGCTTTGAAGTGACAGCCTGAAGCTTGAGCTTGGATAAACACTTTATTTACAGCTTCTAGTTCAATTCAGCTACAAGATAAGGCAACACTAATAAAAACAACAGTGCTCAGAACTTACAAAACAATTTTTATCTGAAATCTCAGGATAAGATACAAACAATATGGGTCAGCTGGTGAGATTTCCCCTAGCAAAGTGCATGTTGCTACCAGAGGGAGCTCAGTCCACTGGGACAAAGAGCTGCTCATCTTGGTAACCTGAGCCCACTCCTGCTGGGTGGAGCAGCTCCAGGACCACCCAATGCTGGTGGCTTTACCTGTGCTTTACAGGCAGGCAAACCAAAGTGTTGTGCCCATGTCTGCAAAGAGTATCAATGCTGGAGACGTACTCAAGTCCAAAACATCCACTTTTCTCTTCATCTGCCCCACCTAAAAGTGATTTCACCCTGACTAGAAGCTACCTGACAGTATTTGCATTAAGCCAAAGCATCTGAGATGCCTCAGTGAACATTCCTGTACAAATGGGGGCACAGGGGAACTCAGAGATCTGAGTACTGCATGCAACAGAGGTTGCTGCTTTTTCTGGGCATGAATTTTTCATCATCACCCTCCCGGCTTCCCCCATACACACATTACTCGAAAACAGCAAAACGATTTGTTGTACTAATAAAATTCAACCATGGGTCAGTTGCAAACTGGTTAGTGTGATTTACAGAGCAATTTGCTTCCTATATTGATTACAAGGAATTCCATTGAAGGTGTGATCAAACACTTAAAAAAACATAATATCACGTGACACCATGTCTGCTCCCTCGGAAGAGGACACACGGCCTCCCTCCTTGGCTGTCATCTTCCTGTGGTTTTTTAGTGTCATTGATCAAACCCAAATAAGTAGGCTGGCCAGGCAGCTCACATAGATTTCCTGCAGTATATTTTAAGCTGTGATTATTAATATACTGAGCAGTGCTTTAGCAGAGCTATTCTCTGATAGTCCATTTTAATTTTTAATTGAACTAAGAAAAATTAGAAAAGGCATTTAGATGAAATAGGAAGCCAAGTGCTGTGTCCTTGTGGTGAAGGTGACTAAACTTCCCCCCAGCCAGCTGCAAAGCATCAGAGAACCTGGTGCAGCCTGTGCAGAGACCACTGTTTTAATTACTCATCCTGTTCTTGCACCACTGGCCTGAATCATGATTATCCAGGCACTCTCTGAACACACAGTGTGTCAGGGGCAGCTGAGGGATTTCACCTCCTAGATGACTATGTGCTTAAAAACCATTACCCATTAACAGTTTTGTAATGGTATTTTTAAGCAGCTTTCCAGAAAGCGAGGCTGAACGTGCTTCCGGCCATTCAAGTCTCCTCCAGCCATCCCCATTCAGGTTTGCTGGGGCTGGGTAGGATCCTGCCCCCCCTCCCATTTATCAGCTGTAGCCAGGGCATTTGGGTGCTATGGGAAGTTTCATTTCCTGTTGCTTTGGCTGCCTGTGGAAGCCTTTGTAAAAGGAAAGACATTCTTCTAATTCTTGTTATTAACCCATTGGGGATCTCTGAGACAGGAGCCAAAATTGTCAGGAAAGTGTAGGATGCTACAGCTTTCACCAGCCCATCCTTAAAAAGCCACCACCAGACTCTCATTGTTTCCAGTCCTCCTTTTTTTCAAAAGTAAAAAAATAAGGCAGATGGAACATGGACTAATTTTAATACATATCTGTGTTTTACACACGAACCTAGAAGAAATGCCTGCCTGTGGCATGAGCACCACAGCCTCTTCTGCTGCCAGCCACATTCCCAGTGCAGGTGGGAGCATGGGCACAACCCCCCTGGTGAGGAGCCCAGCACTGAAGCCCAGCAATTTAGGATGGCAAGCAGAGAAGCTGGAGATATTTTAAGCAGATGCAATGCATTTCTCATAGCTAAGCAGGGCCTCAAAAACATAGTTAAGAGATATAATAACAGTGTCAAAAATGACCAGAGGTGCTTTTCAATCTCATTGGCAGGGACTGGGACAGTTTTGGCACAGAATAGAGTGAAAATATGTCTTGAATTAGTCCTTCCCACAGATAATGCCTTTGCAGATCCTTCCCAGGCAGCACTACTGCAGCTTCCCTGAGCTCTGCAGGCAATCACAGCGTGAAGCTGCTGAGAAAACCAGATGAAAACTCTTTACTCTCCCCACCCTGGTGAAAACCCACGGCTGTAGCAAACTATCAAATGATGAAATGTGCAGTTCCTACCTGAACAAGGAGCTCCAGCTTCCTGTCGTCAAGGAGGTGCACTTGGCATCTGCGACCCTCTGTCATCTGCAGGAGAGAAGAGGAATGTGTGTCAGGGTGCTTGGAGTTACAGCTCAGCACGTGGCTGCTGCCTTCCCCCAGCACAAGTTGGAGGCTTTCATTCCATGCAGTCCTTTTGGTTTGTGTTTACTTATTTCTTTTTAAATTAATCCCCCTTCTTTTGGCACCAGGGTAAAGAAAAGGCTGGAAGGAGAAAAAGAAAAGCCACCCTGGTAGCTGTCATGGAGCTGTGTCTGGTGCCTGCTCGGATGCAGCTGCCAGCACGAGGGTGTTCCAGTGTGTACACTGGGGGCAGGGGGTGGTTTGCAGCACAGGGGCCCTGACATTTCATATTGAAGCCTCCAGCTCTGCAGCTGGCTTGGCTGGCAGAGGAGACATCCAGGCAAGTTTCCCCAAGCCCCTCAGCAGCAGTGATCCAGCCATGCCACAGGTGCTGTGGAGCCAGGCTCCCCCCGGGCCGTGCTGATGCTGCTCCCTGGAGTGGCACCAGGTGCTTGTTTGGCCCTGAATCCTGAAATGGGCTTGTCCTACTTGGAGTGTGCTATTTAAGATGTGCCACAGGTGCCACTTGAGACATCACTTACTGGTCCAAAGGTGTTTCCCCACCAGCAGTTCCTTACAACAGTTAACAAATAATATCAATAAAACTATTATGTGTACCAGGCTTATATGATTTCCAAGGTCCATAGATTGGGGTCCTAAGAAATAAATGAGCTGTGGTCTGAGGGAACTCCTCTACTCTGCACCAAGCCCTCTCTTGCACAGAGCACCATGAGTGAGGAGCAACTTCGCTTTGCAGAGTTACAAATCCCAGCTCAGTCCCAAAAAGCCCTTCAGAGACAGGCACAATCCCACTATCTGTTAATGGGATATGGGCAGCCTTAAGCCTCTTTGGCTCTTGGAAATCCCTTTCTCAGCACGACTTAGGCAGCACACAGGCAGGCCCCCTAGAGTGGGCTGGCCCTACAACACTTGTGCACACCTGGACCCACATTGGCACAGACCCAGTGCAGCCCCACAGCTCAGCTTAGCCCCCCAGGGACCCACAGCCAAGGCACCTTCCTGTGCTTTGCATGGATCCCTAGCTCAATTTAATAATATTGCTTGCCGTGGTGAGTCCTAAAGTATCACCAGAGGGGAGCAGAGAGTCCCCAGGATCCTGGCAGTGGGGGTCACAGACTGCTGGAGACACAAGTGCCGCAGCATCCTGGGCATTCCTGCCCTCATCCATCACCTCTTCCCACCAGTGCCAGCTCAGCTGAGCCCCTGACACAAAGCTGCCTTGCAGAGAGTGGGAAGTGTGCTTGGGGGGTTAACTGAGGACAGCTCAGCTTTCTGCTTCAGCTCTGCAGGTTAAAAATCAGCTGCTCCTGTGGCTGATGGGACTGGATGTGCTGGCATCCAGGAGGCAGTGGTGGATGCTCCACCATCAACTCTGCCCATTCAAGAATCCAGGCACTGCATGGCCATTGCCACAAGATCTGCAACCTCAGCCATCACCAGCAGCATGACCCTCATCCTGCTGTCTCTCAGCACAGGAGCCCATCAGCCTCTTCTGGGTGGTTCTGTCCTCCCTCTTGGCAGCTCTGTCCCACATCCATCTCTCCCTTTCCTGGTACCAGAGTGAGCCGAGTCCTACCCAGCCCCTTCCACAAAACAAAGAGTCAAGTATTCCAACAACTCTGTTGAACCTTAAGCTGGCCATTGAAGATACATAGTTTATTATGACAAAACTTCAGTCAAAATAAGCTTTTCCCTTCAACTCACCCACAATTTGCAATTCTGGAAGGCACAATCCCATGTGATTCACACAGAATTTACCCCTTTTTGTTATTCACATCAACACGCCTCTGAGTATCCTGCATGCCAAATAACATCACTTTCCTTCTCTTCTTCCATCAGCACAACTGGAGCCCTGGTACTGCAGCCAAAGGAAAGCCTTGTAAAACAAGGCTTCTCATAAATGTCAACCAGTTACCGCCATGGCAATAAATTGTCTTACGAGAATTTCCTCCAGTAAGAAACGTTATGCAAAACATGGCTTCTCCTAAGGTGTATTACTCGGTGAGCGAGATTTTTCTCTATTAAACAACTTTCAGCTCAGTTGTAAAACTATGCCAGAGGCTCACAGAAGGGCTTTGCAATGGTTTCTCCTGCTTGGAAGAGTCGTGTGGGTCAAGTTCACACAGGCACGGGGAACTGCAAGCTTCCTTTGCTGGCCTTCCCCAGCAGATAAAACTCTGAGTGCCTGAGTGTGCTTTGACATCTCCCCCATCGTCTTACTGTCACATATCCACTGCATCTCCAAGATGGGGAATGTGCACTGATATTCCAGCTTTAATATGAGTTTACCCAAGGCAAGAGATAAAGCAGTGAGTTCACTGTAGGGATAGCAGGGATGGGAACACAGTCCTGCTTTCGTGTGTTATGCTCCATTGGCTATAACAAAGTTGAAATATGAATAAAAGAAGGTGAAAGAGAGAAGAGGGAACATTCTCTGAGATGTCTGACTTTGTGCTGTAGTGTTTCAGCAAAGTGCTTGCTTCCCATGCGGAGCTTCTTTAGCTCTCCATGCTTTTCCAGCCCGGAGTTTCATAACCCCTTAGTGCTTTCACTGCTAAAAGAAATCCCAAATGCAAACAGCTGGGAACATGAATAAATACCTGAATAAAGCAAAGCTCTGAAATGCAGCACATGATGGTTGACTAATTGAAAGGCCTTTCATGAACATCCCTTGAAGCTCAGCAGGTCCACAGGTTGGAGATCTGCTAGAGCGTTTCCTTCCTCCAGCCATGGGGCTTTTTATTTGCCTCAGAAATGAGCAGTGCTTTCCAAGAGAAAAGAAAAGAAGGTAGAGACAAGCTTTCTACTTGATATAAGCTAAAATATCATGGTCCTGCCCTCCCTCCTTTCTGCTTTATTATTCCACCAGGTGTTTGAAGGCCACATTATGTGCTTTTCTGCACTGTCGGATCAATACAAACTCTGCTAGTTTGTCAGAGCAAGAAACAGGAGCCTTTCAAAGCACAGCGAGAAGGGCCTGATTTAGCACAGTCTGTCTGGATAAAAGATGCTGCCTCTGACACTGTGCAAATTGGCTGCTCTGCACTACCTGCTGCACTGCTGTGCATGGGGCTGTTGCTGGCTCCTGCAAAACCATCCTGGGAATGCTTTCTGCTTCCCTGTGCAATCAGAGAAGGGAAATCAACACCAAAGCCCCATGGATGGGAGCAGGACGTCACCAAAATGAGCTGAGAGTACCAGAGTTTGGATGGAGGGAGACCACAGGACTGAACTGAGGTTCTCCTTTCCCAAGGCTCATATCCAGAGAAAGGTGGGGAGAGCTAAGCTAAGAGGAACTTGAACTAAGAGGCACAAAGGCATAGCTTTTCCTTCACCTTGAAAAAGCAAAATCCCAGCAAAAAGACAAGAAACAATGGTTGAGCAGACTTCCTGACAGAAGAGGGGGACACTTGATGTGCCAGGGAAACAGGGGAGTTCAGTCCTGATCAAGTCCTGCTTTTCAGCGAGCTCCGTGAGACTTCCTGTACCAACACAGTCCCCCACTTTCCTTCTGGAGGGCAAGATCCCTCTTCCCTAACTCCAGAAATTAAAAAGCCAAGTTCAGCCTAACAGTTGAGATGCCCTTGATGCTGAAAGTGGAGAGAACACTCAAACATTTCCAGTGAGGTGAGACAGTTCCTAGTTGAGTTCCACAGCTATTCCTGCTGCTCACTCAGCTGCAGCTCTGCCAGAATGCTGCATCCACACCAATCCCTCAGATTTCCAAAGCTTCTCAAGACATGTGAAGAGGTGGGACTGTGTTACACACTCCTGAATGCTAACAGTTCACCCATATGGCAGTGAGCTGCATGTGCTGGGTGTGAATATGGGCCACGAGCATCTCATGGGCCAGACTTAACACGAGCTCAGATGGAAATTATGCGCCAAAATGCAGAACACATTCTTTTTACCCCAAAACAGCTCTGTAAGTCATATTTTTTTCCTGAAAATCTGCTACTTCTTTTAGTGCCTGCACATGCAGCGTGACCCCCCAAGTGCTTGAGGAACTGAGCCTGAGTGCTTTTAAAAAGCTCTGTCATTTATAGACATGAGTGAGTAAAGACTAGGGATAATATATCTTCAGTACTCAAACACAGCTACTGCTTATAAAGCACGTGAAGACCTGAAGCAATGTGTTTGTGTGGCTGAGGACCTGCAGTAGGCTGCAGGAGGGCTGACTGTACACAGGGCATGCATTCCTTCTCTGCTCCTTGGCTTCTGCACCTTGAGGATGGAAAAACTGATCCTGACCATTGCAAAAGGTTTTGAGGTCCATCAGTGACAGCAAGTGCTGACATATACATTTGTTTACTCTAATACAGAGATGCTACAGAAAGGAAATCTGTCTTGTGGTTACTCATGGGAACTTCTGAATCGCAGCTGTTTTTCTCAAGGAAAGGACGTTTTAGTTACCTTTATCACAAGACTTTAAATCTCCTTTGGAGGCTTCTACCCAAATATTTACACAACGGGTTTCCTAGGGAAGGCAGGCTGGCAGCTGTTTTGCTTTGTGCCATGAAGTGCTCTGCTGACTGCCCTCCTCTCTATTCATCTTCACTGTGACTCAAACATTGTCTCAGGGAATCCTATAAACTGTCTGTGACACAGCCCCAAAACCCTCACAACGCTCAGCTAATCCCTGTACACCCAAAACTTTTGTCACTAAATTATCACAACTGCCCACAGAACTGCTCCATCCAACACAAACAGCCAAGGCTATGGCAGGAAACAGCTCCAAAGAGAACCTTTCCCTTTCAAAATGAAAAAACCCTCCTGGTGAAAGCGCTGTCACACTAAATAACTCAAAGGCACCAAATGCAAATGCTATTTACAATGTCAGTTCTATAAATATCCGTGGCACGTTTCATTAGCTGGTGACTGCAGGAATAAAGAAGAATACAGCGTTTTCTTCCTTGAATCACATCAGAAATTATAACTGGAGGCAGAATCTTTCCTAAATGCTTACTGCCTCTACAGGAGGCAATTACTGTGCTGAATCCACCAAAATCTGTGTCACTGTCCACTGTTTGGACAGAGCTGCTGAAAGGAGATAGGCAGAGATGACAGCCCACTGATTACAGTAAACTACGAGATTAAACATCCTGCTCCCACTTGACCACTTCTTACCACCTTCTCAGCCTGGCAGCTCCTAAGCTTGTTGAGAGAGAGAGGGAGGAAAAGCAGTGTGTTTTTGACATCTGCACAGCTTTGTGCATGTGGCAGCACTTCACTTTGCTGAACTGGGGCCAGTCTGGCAAGCAGCTGCCTGTTGCACTGACCAGCACTGCCTCTTCATGTGCCTGCACCCATCTGCCATCTCCTGTCCTGCGCTCACAATTCAAGACCCTGGAGGAATGGACTATCTTTCTTTTTGTGCCCTGTGCTTGCAGAGCATCCTCCCTGTTGCTGCTCTGCATCTGCACCTAATAAATGTTACTGATGGTGGCTGGATGAGGATGGCTGTGAGACTGTGCAGAGCTGAGCCACAGGGCTGACCCTTGATGGGGACCTGGGAGAGGGGACATGAGGAGGAGGAGGAGGAGGAGGAGCACTGTCTGGGCTCTGCCCTTGGGGCTCGCTGGTTTTTGCAGTCATAGAATCACAGAATCATTAAGGTTGGAAAAACTTCCAAGAACACCAAGCCCAGCCTTCAACCAACACCATCATGCCCACTAAGCCATATGGTGAAGTGACACACCTACTCCTTTTTCAAACACTTCCAGGGACGGTGACTCCACTTCCCTGGAAAGGCTGTTCCAATGCTTAAATCTGGTCCTTTAGGTGTGACTCAATGGGAAAAATACCTAATAAAGAGGAGGAAGATAACTGTTGGTGCAAATCTGGTTCTTGTGTCTCAGCCATGGGGCTTGCCCACTGCCCTGCACTGGTGAGCCCATCACCATGGTCTGCAGCACTGCTCATGCCATCCTCTGGTCCAAGCCCAAAGCCCTGACACATACTCACTTCCTCACTCTTCCTTTTCACTAAAATGGGTAATATCTGAGGCACCTGTGCCTCAGTGTCTTGAAGCTCTGAGGATGTGAGACAGTCAGGAGAAACTGTTGTTTGTAAATCTAGTCCTCATTTCCACTATTTATTTCCATAAATCCTTCCTTGATAAATGGTGAGTAGTTTGTGTTATTATTCTTTTCAAGAGGCAGAATAATGGTTTTAATTTGGCCCATTACTCCTGGCTTGTGAGCAGAGGTCCATGTAGCCTGTCTTGTCTGCCAAGGTCAGCAACGCAGTTCAGAGCATGAGCTGAGCTTTCTGAAATAAGCAGTACAGAATTACAGAATGGTTTGGGTTGGAAGGGACCTTAAAGACCATCTAGTTCTAACCCTTGTACCACAGGAAGGGATGCCACCCACTAGATCAGGTTGCTCAGAGCCCGATCCAACCTGGCCTTGAACACTTCCAGGAATTGGGTATGAAGAAGTAGGAACCCATTAGACAACACTTTTTCATTCAAATTTGTTCATCCTATTATTTCTTATGGGAAAGGCTATTTGGTACTCTGGAGCAGGAGAGGTTAGCTGTAAGCCAGTTGTTTTTTCCCCTGGGAAGGGTATCCCAGCTGTATTCTCAGGCATTTGTCACCTTCTAGCAGTACTTTGGTAAGAAAACCAAGATGTTGCATATTCAAATAAACTGGAACAACCTTTTAAGTATTCAATTTCAAGGGAACTTGGTGGCAAATGGAGCTTTGAAGCTGAGAAGAAAGGCTACAGAAATAAGCTGTAGATATGGATGGTGGTGATATGAAGAGAAGTAGCCAATGGCTGATGCATAACCAGACTTTGCTTTCTAAAGCAGCGTGGGTTTCCCTGTTATGGAAGTGCTCTGAGGGTCTGTGAAATACATGCACAGTCCATGGCTGGATTGACTGGCCAGAAGACAGAAGGTGCCAATGATGCAGCACCTCCCACAGGTTTGACAGCACCACAGGAATGTATCACATGCAAGGCCTTTGGCTTCCCCTGCGAGCTTCTTTACCCCACTCCTTGAAAAATTAATGTCCTTTCCAATGGGTTAGTGAGTGGGGCAAAACTGTCAAAACCATGGTTACAGATACAGCTCTTAAAATCCTCTCCTATCTCACACGAAGGGAGTGGTGCTTGACATTGCCCATCTCATGGGGGTTCTGCACAGGGACGTGTTTAAGAGGGGCTGCATCAAGTGATGCGACCATTTCTCATCCGTCAGGAGAGAGGAGAACAGCTTCAGCAATTAGAGAGCAAGAGTCCTCCTCGAGAAGGGGGGTGGGACAGTGCCAGCCGTGGTGTCACCCTGTCGGGAGCACCACGGGAGCGGATGGCGCGGCCCAGCCATTGTGTGGAGGCCGACACCGAGCCATGGGACAAAAATTGAGGCGAGCTACGGGCTGAGTGACCCGGTGACTTCCCTGTTTTGTCTTAGGAGCTGACAAAAGAATTCCTGGCCTGCCCAGGGGCTCCTTGCTTCCTCAACACAGTGTTTTCCAGCCTTGCTTGGGCTCGGCATCACCCAGGGACATCTGCACAGGTTATTTTTCATGCTCCCCCTAAACAGCACTCAGCAAAAATGCTCTGATTCAGCAAAGCCCATAGCTGTGTCCATAAATCCCCTTTATTTCAGTGTGACATAAGCAAGTGTTTAAGTGGCTTACTGTATCGGGGCTGAAATGAAAAACCGTCTCCTACGGTCCTTAAGTCCATGTACAACATCAAGCAATAACTCTCAGGCGAACTTTAAAGCCGGGAGTGCCGTGTCTTAACCTCAAAACACTTGGTACTTGAGCTGTGTAGTCAGAATGAAATCTAATTCCAACAGCACGTTTTAAACCGAGCAGGGCATTACCCTGCAGATGCCTGAATCACTGCTCTGAGCGCGGCCTGATTTCAGTGATATCCTGAGATAAGAAACTCCTTTCCTGGACAGACCGGGCTTCCTCACTAGAATGGAGCCTGTGCTGGTTTAGGTCACGTATTGTTTTCTGTCTTGAAAATAATACAGATCTAAATCTTTTCAAATACAAAGGGAAGCAGAAATTCTTGCACCCTCCCTGCCTTCTGATGTTGAGGCAGGAGGAGAGGGCATTCCCAATGCAGACTTTTTACTATGTTTGACTCCTTCGCCCCTGTAACTCCTTCCCTTCCCTTTCTTGGCAAGGAAATCAACCATTTGCCAGTTTAAAAATATACCAGCTTCCAAGAATTATCCCCACTATTTACAAGGGAGGAGTGGGGAGTGTAGGAGCTGTGATGTGGTTGGTCAGAGCATTCTCTGAGCTCTAGAGCTGAGGCTGACCACAGGGAGGTTAGGCAGTCTTCAGTATTATTTATTATTTTTAGTCTAGAGTATTCACTGGTCTTAAACCTTACAGATTTGAAACCCCTTCTGCACACATCAGAAAGGTGTTTTGATAAGCCTTGACTCAGCTGGTCAGTTGTGCAGGTGGTCAACATGGTCACCTGCTTCAGGCCAGCATTTTTAGGTCAAGAACATGCCAGAGCTGTTAAAACTTTGCCTCAAATTGGGATCTTGTAGCTGTCTCCTCCACTTTTACTTGGGAAGCCCATGTTGCTCTTACAGCCTGTCTGCACGTGCAGCAAACTGGCTGCACTCAGCAATGGGTAAGGAAATAAATAATAAATAAATAATAGTGCAAAAGAGGCAGCCCAGCTGCTCCTCCTCCCACCAGCCTGGGGCTGTTCCCTGCTGGCAGCACTGTCAGGCAGATGAGTTTTGAATGAATCAGGGGATGTGGCTTCCATCCTCCCCCAACAGAATTCCCTGCACAGCCTCATAGGCCTGGTGGATCAGCTCCCGCCTGGAGCCAACACCAAGCCCTGGTGAGAGAGGAAGAGCTGCAGTCCTGCTTGGAATTCCATCGCTTCCTACAGAGCAGATGATGAGCTGTTCACATTTAAGGCATCTTTAGGTCTGGAGAAACCACTTGATCCATATGAAACCACTACAGCCCAAGGGTTGCATCCTATGGGAGGTGGAAGAGGAATGGCAAGGGCAGCCCACAACCTCACCCCACCTTACAGACCTTGGGACTGTTCATCCCATAGACTATCCTACTCCTCTGCATGCCAAAGGAATGCCCAAAGACTGAAATGATGCCACTATCACAAGAAAAAAACATTGCAAAAAAAAGTCCCCCTCATAACTCTCTTAATAAGACAACAGGTAGACCTTGCTGCCAACGTCCCAGTTAACACCCAAAATAACTTGTCCTGTACATAAACTTCTCCTGATCCAACTCAGCTCAGCCAAACTCTGTGAACATCTTTATTTGGTGAGCTTTTTTTTTTTATTTCCCCCAGGGTGAACTTATTTTCTGGATAATAATCCCTCTAAGGCAAGTTCTGCAGTTTCATCCCATGTTTGCACATTGCATACGAGAGCTGTGATCCATCATTTGGGTTGCCAGTCCCTAATGCAGCCCAAAGAAATAAATATCAACAGCAGAGCTAAAATGGAACGCCCAGAGGGAAAGAAGATAAAGGATCTTTGGTGTCTTTGCACAAGGACAAGCAGAGTGGTCCTGGGACAGGTGCCTCATCAACTTCTGAGCATAGCTGTGCTTCAAGAAAACCAAGATATGCCTTGGAAGGGTCTTGCTTCCCCTGGAAGAGCTCTGTATTCACTGTTTGCTATGCACAAAGAACACAGCACGATCTAAGGGAAAATGAGCTAAATTATCTATGAAGGAAATCTTTTACCAATGAGGGATTTTGAAGCCTTTTATAAGTCACATCAACTTCTTTGCAGGGACTCCTGGTCACCTTCTGGTTCACTCCCTACTATATTCTGCAGCAAGCACTGTGAGTCATCATAGGATAATGACCAGGTGGCAATAAAGTACATGGCAATAGATTTTTTTTTTTTCCCAAAGATCTTATCATGTCTGTTAATCTCTCCCACACCTGACTTGTTAAATTCCTTGTAAACACACATAAAATTTTAATTTTTTGTACAGTTTCACACTTGAAACGCGGCATACTTTCAGCAAAATGTTCCAGATATCACTTGTTTGTGCATGCAGACAGGGTGTAATTACATGAGAGCATCCAAGTCTTCTGGGAACACATTCACAGGAGGTTTCGCTTAGTTATAGAAGAAAACAGGACAATTTATTTGCTATTGAAACTAATGTGATTTGCCAGAGGGAAAAAAAATCAATGTGGGTTCATAGGAAGATGACCAAAGTGACCCAAGGCAGTGGAAGTGATAGTATGTGTGAAATATTTTTAAAGGACAAATTAAGATTTATGGCTTGAAGCGTCCTTTTAGTGCTCATTGAGTGTTTTGTACCTACTGTATCACTAAGCCTTGGGAGGTGAGTGGTGCTGGCCTGATCAATGGAGCCAAGGCACTGGGCAGTGCATCACTCAGGTACTGTAACAGAGCAGGTCAATGGAGAGCACTGAGCAGGGTTATATGTAACACATAATAGAAAACACACTTACAAAAGTCCTTCCAGATGTGAAAAAAAAAAAAAAAGGCAAAATGTTAATCTGTGTACAGAACTGTTAGTTTTGGGTTTTTTTCCCCCTTCTTGTTTTGAATAACACTTCAAGAACTGATATGCTTCCAGTGGGAAAATATGTCACTGGGTTGTTTGCAGCCACTGCTACCCAGCAGGTTTGACACACATTTGATTGTGGCTGTGCCCAGGCTGGGCAGCCACCAGCGGTTCTGCCTGAGCAGCAGCAGCTGGCAGGGTCAGAGCAGGGTGGGCAGCATCCCCCAGAGCTGGGTTTCACAGGCAGGACGGGCTGAGGTGCAGAGCACATTCAGATGACAAGCAGCTGACTCTTCCTCAGAGGTGCAGGTGTTTGCACAAACCAGTCCTGCTTGCAGAAGTTTGGTTTGACGCTTTCTGCTCCCACTTTGCTCCTGAGTGCATCCATTGCTGAGTGGGGCAGAGCTGGGGCTGCAGGGCTGGGACATCTCCCCTGGGCTCTGCCTGCACACCCTGGGTGAGGGGTATGCAGGGCTCCAACCTCCCTTCTCCAGCTCCTGATGCTGAACACTTGTGTTTCTGGTGAGGACTAGAGCTCAGACTAGCCCCACTTGGGGCTCAAGCAGGAAAAACTACTTTCAAGACACAACCTCTGCTTTTATACCCCCATTCAGAGCCTGACTAATGCCAGGATATTGCATCACCTGTATTGAAAATTCTTTGGCAGCAAGACCAGGTCATCTCTGCATCAGGGCATCTCATGACATACTAAATATGGACAGTCTGTAACCTCTGCATAGGAGAGACCCTGAATAAACATCGCAACACAAACTTGTTTTTTACCATATGCCTCTGCTTTTTAAGAGCCAGGGAAGGATGTTCCTTTCTGGAACTAAACTCAGCAGCTCTTTAGTACTATGAAAAATTGATGCAGAAGAGTTAAGGATGGGAAGAGAAGAGGGAACAGCCTGATGCAATGTCTGCAAACTCAGCAGCTGGATCTGATACCCCTGAGCCCTAAGCTCTCAGGATTGAGTAGATTCAATATCCATTTTGGAGCAGCCTTCTGCCATGTACAAAATCAGCTGTGCCTGTGAGAGGGGACTGAGAAAGTGAGGACACATCCCAGCACTGCTGGATTTGCAGATTTCCCTCAGAACTGCCATCAGCACTCCCAGAGCATTTCAGAAGGCACATTCTATGGTGCAACACAGAGGCAAAGCAGACTCAGTGCTTCCCAGCAGTTCTCCCTAGTTTTGGTGAGGAACAAGTCTCTTTTCCCAGTTCCCACCACCTCCTGCAGCACAAGCCCAGGTGACACCTTCATTGATTGCAGAACCACCCCAGCAGGGATGCAAAGCATCCCAGGGAGCCTGGACCACTTCAAACAGAACTTTTTTATCTTTTGGATTTTGCAGTTCAGAATTGCAGAAGACGGTAGAAGTCACCTTCCAAATTTATTTTCCAGCACGTTTCCACGCTGGGGGAGGATGTGTGTGTGCACAAAGGAAGCACTGTGTTTGATTACACATCTCCTAAATCATCCCTGTCCCCTTGAGTGCCCCATTTCACCGGGAAATGAGTGTGTGAGCACACACGTGGCAGCCACGTGTTGGGATGATGGGTGTCTTCACAAAACCCTGGGAGGGGGTATCCAGGAGAGACATTCCCCATGGACAGCAAGGACAAAACCATGTTTAAATGTGGAAAAAGCTCAATCCACACTCCCCTCTCTAGGACAGGTACCACGTTTCAGCTTCAGATTTTGTGCTGCCTTTCCAAGCTGCTCACTTGATGCAGCAGCTTTCCATCTGCTGCTTGTCTTGCATAAACCCAGGGTCAGCCCATGGCAGCTCCACTATCTGCAAAGCAATTCCCTGCATGGAACATTTCAGCTGGGAAGGATGGGATGCCAGCAGTGCTTACAGCGTGTGTGGTACAGCTGCAGCCACGCTCAATCCCACACGGCCAGGAAACCCAAACAAGGGTGGGTTTATTTTGATTGGGAGATCTGGAGACTTCTAAGAAGAAAAATAAATAAATAATCTAAACACTAGAGCCTGAGCCTAGTGGGTTGGCAAGCCTAACAGCCATTGTCAAAATGTTAGGCATTGCATGTGGAAGTATACGTACAAAAGGATTTCTCCAGCCAAAATGGGAATATTGACCTCTTTTTCGTTTGCAGCTTTCCAGGAGATTTTCATTGGAATTTTTTACAGTGAATTTAAGTAACAAAAAGTCATCTTGCCTACCTTTTTTCTGCCTCAATGGCTTTTCCCAAAGGTTACTACACTAAATCACACCTCATCCCACCAGTGCACGCAGAGGGTGAGAATATCATTTAGCTACCCACTAGTGACCTTTCTTCAGGGTGGGGACACAGCAACTGTTCCACACCATGTGAAAATGCCACAGAGAAGCTCAGGACAACAGCAGAAGTATTGTCTATCTGTTAGGGAAAGAGCAAGGTGGGTTGTAAACAAGAACACTGTTGGTGGCACTGGAAATCAGATGGTCCCAGCTCCTATGGCCTCCTCTCCACTTCAGGGCTGGGCAAGGGCAGAAGTCCCACCTCACCCCACAGAGGGGAACCCAGGGTATCTGGCACCAGACTTAGAGCCTCAGAGGAGTATCACACAGCCATGGAGCAGAGATGCACTGGGAAGGGGAGGCACATCAGGGTCTTCTATGATTTTCGGCAGGCAGCCTACTAGAGGCAAACACAGGCAAGGAATAAACCTTCAGGCTGACATCGACTCGTGAGTAGGTGGAGTGCAAAGGTGACCTGGAGCAGAAGAGACAGGATCAAAACTTGTGTGCTTGCGATTCATCAACATGAAAGTGCTCCCACAAGCTCAGAACTGATCAAATATCTGTCTGGGGTCCCTTCTCAGTGTCAGATCAGAGAGAAAAGCAATCAAAGCAATTTTTGGTCCTTGACAAGGTTCATCCCCAGAAAAGAAGACAGGGGCTCCAACTCATTGTGCAGCCTCACCAAATTGTGCCTTTCTAGGATATGGCACATACTGAGATTTCCAGGAGGGCTAGGGATTAAGTTTTTCCAAGTCTGGAAGCAGAAGAAACGTCAGTGGATGTTGTCACTTGCAGTGGTCCCTGAGGCCGTGCTGGATAATGCACTGCTGGCTCAGGGAACCTGAGAGAGGCTGGGACAACCTGGGATTTGGAGCTGGAGGAGGCTTGTAGGCAATCCCATCGCAGCTTAACCTTGTCAGACCTTGCTGCCTGAGGGCTGCCATGCTCTGCTTGCACTGGGGCTGCAGGGCAATGCTCTCCTCCAGCTGCTGGAAGGAGCAAGCCAGCAAGGATGACTGGAGCTTGGCATTGCTGAGTGACCTTGGGAGCCAGCTGTGCACCCCATCCTGTGATGAAGCACGGGGATCCCCAGGAGCTGCAGTGACCTGCTCTTATGGCTGACCCCATAGCACATCTCCCCCAGCTTCCCAAGAGATGGGCATTTGTGGGATGGCTCCCACCTAGATGGAGATTCTGGGTGCAGCTCAGAGAACCAGAAACCTTGATTTCCTCAAACACAGAGAGTTTTGAGTAAAAAACACCCAAGTTTCCTGAGAGCTGAGCCTAAGTGTGGCCCTGTGCGTGACAGCAGCCTTTGCTTGTCCCAGCAATCCAGCTCACAAGTGGGTCATACAGTGCCTTTCTGCATCTTCAGGGGACACCACTAAGCCCTGACCCCAAATTTGGTTAATGCTGGATCAACACACTCCTTAATACCTTCTCCACGTGTCATCCCTCTTGCAATGCATGACCCTTCCTCCACAGTCCTAACAGATTGCAGATTCAGACTTCAGTGACTCCCCAGCCCCTTTCTGATTCTCCCTAATAAAGTGTTTTCTCCATCATCAATACCTGCAGTTTTACTTTGGGTTTGCTATTAAGCTGCACTCAAAACTGATTCAAGCCTTCTGCTATTGCTGACACAGTAACAGTAGCAACAAAGGGGATATGTACCACTGTAATTACCTGTTATGTGTGGAACTAGATTCCATGACTTGGGAAGTCTTCTCCAGTCTTATGTCCCTCTTAACAACACCCAGTGCACTAGCTGAAGCTCTTGACCTAAACAGTTTGACAGGATCTCTCTCTGCACCAAGTGATGCTGCATTGCTGTATGGCTCTGAGCAACCCAGTGCTGTGACCACAGGTATCATCAAATATTAAGTTGCACTTTTAATGCAATAACCAGTTCAGACACGCAACAACAGGACCACCAGAAATAGTCTACAAGGAGACAAGAGTAGCTTGCCCAAAAGGGTTGTGAGTGGCTCACTGGTTCATCTATGCTCAAATAACAGCAGAGATCCCATATTTTTAGCCTGGGCATTTACAACAAAAATTCAATTAAGAACAAAATGTTTATTTTCCACGTGTATAAATCCACATGCTGTGCTCCACTGGTGCACTTCTCCCTTCTGTGGAAACCGATCACACAGCATGATGGATGAGCAATGTCAACTCCTTCAGCCTGGTTGGTCCTCTCAGGGCCACAGCTGACCTTAGCAGCAGCACAAGGTGCTACTGAGCTGAAGACCCTTCAAAATATCCCCTCTTGTACCAAGAAGCAATAAATCCTTACCCCCCCATGCTTCTGCCACAGCCCCCTTGCTCAGCAGTACAGCTGGGCTGCAGAAACCACCCCACGAGCAGCTCCTGCAGAGCATGGCACATACTTGCCTGGCACCGATGCTTGAAATCACCTTCCAAAGATTAATATTTGGAAGAGAACAGGCTACCTGTAACCTGTGCCAGGAAGGTCGAGCCAAGCAGCTCCGAGCCACCAAGCCGAGCCTGGCCAGGGTCAGCATCGTGGTCCAAGCGAGTGTGCAGGCAGCAGCCCCCCGGCGGGCCCTCTGCCATCACCCCAAGGAGAAAGGGATCAGCCTGATGGGTTTAGCTCCATCGGGAATCTCTGGTGCCTGGCAGGCAATTCTAGGCAGGGAAGACGGCACAGACACCCACGCCCGGAGCAGTGCCCTCCATGCACGGGTGGGGGATGCGCATCAGACCCCGGCCGCCAATCCAGACGGAACCGGGTCCGAGCCAGCCCGATACCGAGCTGGGCAGAGCCAGGATCCGACCTCTCCCGATTCCCGAGGCACGGGGAAAGCCCGGCTCAGCCGAGCCCGTGGAGTGCAGCGCGCCGGCACAGGCACCACACCCCCTTCGCCGCTGGAAAGGGCGAGCGGTGCCGGCGTTTTTGTTCAGGACAATTTTAAAATCCCAAAGCAAACCAACAAGCTGGGAGTTCAGCTTTTTCTGCGACCTGACTTGCCTGGGAGAGATTTGCTTGATCGCTCCGCATCTGTGTGCGCCGTACAGCTAAACCGCTGCCAGGGCTATTATTAGAAACAATTGTCTCTCCTGGAAATTTTATAGAGAGGCTTGAAACAACTTTCCTCCTGCCCTCCCCAGCAGCCAGCGGTAACAATGCGGCCGAGAACCCTCCTGACGCGGAGCCAGTCTGCAAGGCGAGCAGATGCACTCCCATACAGGCACAGCTCGGAAGCACAGCTATACATTTGTCTTTTTTAGCCCTGAATCTGGAGCAACTTTTCTATTCCCGACTCAGGAAAAGGTGCACATGGGAAAGGAAAAACGAGCCGGGGGTTTTCCCCTTAGCGAAGCCCCCGGCTCTGCATTAAACTTGCTGCAGCCATTTGGGAAGGGAAGGAGCAGTCCATCTTGGCAGTCAGTGGGGACAGGCAGCCAGATTGCTTGGGAAGGGGGGAAGGAATCACAGCACCGGCTTCTCTCCCCCCACACGCCGTCTCCTTCCTCCAGCCGCCGCGCTCGCCTCCGTTACTCGCCCACCCAATTCAAGGGTTTGGGGTTGGGGATTTTTTTTCCTTTGGGAAGGACAGGCAAAGCAGCTGCTGCCCACATTTCTCCCCGTTTGAGGTAAATGGAGGGAGGGGGCGTGGAGCAGCCCGCACACTGCGGCTGGGCTTTCCCCGGGGGCCGAGGCTGGCAGGGGAGCCCCGGCCCGCCTCGCCGCCCCTCCGCAGACAAAGACCCCGTTACCTTCTCCCGCTGCCTCGGCGGCCCCGGCGGCCCCTCAGCTCCGAGCCCGGGACCAGCGCATCCCCGCCGCTCCGCGTCTCCAGGCCGCGGCTCTACCGCCCCGCATCCATCGCCCGCCTCTCCGCCGCGGGCTGCGCGGGATGCGCGGCCCTGCCCTCCGCTCCCGGCCGCTCCTACGGCCGTCCCATCCTCCCTGCCGGGATGCCGGAACCCTCCTTTCCCTCTTCTTCTTCCCTTTCCCCGCCTGCCGGCCCCCGGCGCCCGGCTCCTGCGCGGCCGCTGCCGCGCTGCGAGGCTGCGAGGCTGGAGCCGGGGAGGGAGGAGGAGAAGGAGGAGGGGGAGGAAGGAGGAGGAAGGAGGGAGGAGGGCAGCGAGCAGCAGTTGGCGCCGGGTCATGTGAAACAGATGAACCTGGCTCGGACCTGCCAACATCTGGGCTCCCCCTCGCCTCTGGGAGGAGGATAAAGGGATGAAGGGATGGAAAAGGGAGAAAGGGTTCGGGGTGGCCGTGTTCACCTCCGCTGCCCACGCGTGCACACCTTGAGGTGATAACGGAGAGGGGCGAGAGCGGCGGGGATGCTCCGAGCAGAGCCCCGGCTGGAGGAAGAGAAGGGCAGCACGGCCCCGAGCACCCATGGGGCTGGAGCAGCTCCTGCCAGGCCGAAGCCCTGGAAAATACGGCAGCCTCCCTTCTGGTTATTTTATATTTTATATCCCTCTGGTCCTGGCTGGGTGAAGGTGCAGAGTGTGATGGTGCAAAGAGTGGGGATGCTGCCCAGCAATAGAACATCTCTACACATTGCAGAAGAGTAGCCCTCATGCAAGGGTGTCACTATTAAATAATTGGATCAGTCAAGAAAGACAGTATGTGTGGGCCTCCAAAAATGCTGATTTATTGATTTAAACATGCACAGTGTGAAGCACCCACACCATGATGCCTGTGGTTAAAGCCCTGACTTGTTCCATTGCTTTGCTCCTCCATCAGTATTTTCTCTCTGGGGCTGGGGTTATTCTCACTGGGTAAAACCTGTGCCATATTCTGGAACAGACTGGCTGGGAAGAGGTTTGCTTGGGAGGGGAGGTGTGGAGGTGAGCATTCTCCTTCATTTGTTTTCAGCTGGCATTCATGCCACCACAAGGATGCTCATGGTGAGGGTAGATCAGGAACTTACATGGGATACAGGAAATTTCCCTCTTTGCCCCTCAGGAAGATGACAAAGTCACTTTCCTGACATGGTGGTGGTGAAGGAGCAGAATGTCTCATTTTAACTGGGGGTGTTGCTGGGTTTGATTTTTGCTGTCAGACTCAAAGTCAAGACCACAAGTCTTTATGTACTCTCTGGACATAAAGGGGCCAGTGGGCTGCAAAGTCCTTCTGGATACAATAACCAAATGCTAGAGCATGAGCACAGTTCCCTCCTGTTTTTAAGGGCATAGGCATAAGCAGAGAGCAGTGTATGCAGCCCCGGGCAGGCTCACCCATCCAGCTTGCTCCACCCAAGGATGGCTTTGGTTAAGGGGATAAATATTGAGGCAGTTCTGACCTTTGGCTGCTGAGGGTTAAGACCAAGTAGCTAAGGTGGCCCAGCTCTGCTCTGGAGGCAATCCCAAGGTCAGGACAGAGGGGCAAGAAGCAGCAAATGTACCCATCCCTGCTCCAGGAAATGCAGGGTGACCATGGCTCCATTGCAAGGGTAGAAATTGTGGTTTTATGGGTTCTTCTAATCCACATGTACATCCTGCTGTTGAAGTAACCCTGAGGGGCAAACCACCAGAACACAAACTGCAAAACCGCCTGGAATTTTAAACCTACTAATTTCAGAAAAAGGTAGAACTTCAAGCTGCTTCCCAAAAGCTGTTCTGCTCTTTCCTTGAGCAGAGGACACGACATATCTCAAGCAGGTTCTGTCTGCAGTGCTGAAGAAGAGAATTAACCCCTGCAGAGATTCAGTCCTGACCCTGATTAGAACTAGTAAGGAAAAATCACCTTCCCACGTGGATTTTCACTGAAATAGGAGGTGAAGCTGCTTCAAAGGTGCACTTACCTACAGGTGCCTGCTTGTGCTTGTTACTCTCTAGAGATGTGCCAAAGCCATGGACTTTGCCCTTGGGGTAGGATGATCCTTAACTAGCAGAGCCTCAAGGCAGTTTCCCCACCCCAAGCTCTACAGCACTCGTTGCTCTTCCAGGTAATTCTCCTGGCAGGATCTGCCTCCAAACCCAGACCCAGCATGAGGGGCAGATTTATTCACCTGGTGAAAAAAGAGCTCTCCTGGTAGGTTAGATAAGCAGCAGCAGAGATTGGAAGCCCCTAATTAGAAAGAAATTTGATTCATGCTTAGCAGCAAATACTGGAAAACAAAGCTTTCTCTGCCCAAAATGGTTCTGTTCAGCTTTCAGAGCAGGTGTAGTGAGCTTCCTTTCACTTAGCTTGAAACCAGCTCTCTACAATAGTCCAGTGGGTTTTGGAATACTTTGGAGACAGTGAGAGAACATCTTTACTCATGCCACATGTTACAGTGGGGTGTGCCCAGAGAGCAGTTGGACCCTCATACCTGTGAAATCTAAAGCTGCATCTTCCTCATACCCTTTTTAAGGAAATCACCTCTTCTACCCGTCCAAGGCCCCATGAGCAACCCAAAAGGATGTGCTTAACATTTCCTGCAATGGTGGGAGATATTCCTGCTACATTTCCTTTATCCTCTAATTCATGAAGCAACATTTGCTTCACGTTGCTTGTCTAAGTGAAGATAACATCCTCTAGGTACCTGGTGGAGTTATGAACTTAGAAATGGGAACTGTTTCTTATAATGTGGAAAGACAGTGGAGTATTGTCCTTGCCAACAGCTGATTGTGATTACTCAACCAGAAAGAGTGGTTTTTCTCCAGAACTGGAAAAGGATTTTGCCCCAGATCTTCTCATTTATTCATTGCACTCTTCTTTTCTAGAAAAAACTGGCCAGATTTGGATTTTTTCCCTGCCCAATCAGATGCCTCTGTGCCCAAATAAAAACATGCTGATTCCTTTGTCTTGGCTCCTGATAATAAATCCAGGAGGAAACACCATGGCCTTGTGCTGGAGAATTGCTGTTGACAATTCATTCCCACTCTCGTTAGCAAAGATTAAAGAACCAAAATACTTTACAGGAGATGTGCTGATAGGACTGTGGGTGCCATCAGAATGTGTGAGCTGTTACATGAACATTTCTAGTAGTTTCAGAAAAGCTTAATGACTACTGTCTACCCCCAGAACTGCATTAATTAGCACTAACAGACTGGAGGAGATGTCGTGTCATGAAGTAATATTCACACTTACTCCATGATTTGCATCTGTAAGAGGTGCAGTGCTTTACAGAAGCTGATGCCATTTCCCCATTATGGTACATCTGAAACCCATGGAAGGTGAGGAAAATGCTTTCAAAGAACGTTCAGGATCTGCTGAAGGTGTCTGCCTGCCTCCCTGTGGGAGGTGTTCAATGGCCTAGCTCTCATTGATTGCACAACTCTTAACTCATAGTATTTGAGTGGCAGTTAGAGATTAAAAAGCCTCAAAACTTAAAAAGCAACATGGGCCTAAGTAACTTGGGAGCTGAAATCCATTTCCAGAGATGATATCAGCTGTTAGGGACACAAATTTCACTGTAAATCAATGCAGCTGACTTATTGTAGCCATGACAAGAGTCAGCCAGACCAAGGAAATGAAATGTCAGGTTAGCCTGTGGGTTAATTCACGTGGTCCCTCTGAAATTGGTGGTGTAAAATGGTCTTGCTGCTCGTGAGCTCTGATGTAGTTTGCCTGGAGATGAAGCAATGGTGTCACCTCTTTTCATCTGAAACAATCTGTATCCTCCACACACTGAATAGGGAGTAGGAGGAACTCAATATCAGGAGGTAGAAAAGAGACTGATGTGACCCAGTTGGTCACCCAAGCCACCAGGCTGCCCTCACCCCCTTCCATGGACCAGGGCCAGCAAAAAAGAGATGGAAGGTTATGTGTACCACCACCAGGCCTGTCCCCATCACTCCATTTTATTCTCTAACATGTTTTGATGAGTTGTGACCTTGCGACAATTCGTGCTGAGGACTTTGCAAACCAGGTGGAAACCACAGGGATCTCATTCAAAAAAGTAAAATGCAATTGCTCAGAGCAGGACCTGACTCATAACTGGGTCTGGACCTGTAAACCATGGGAGATAGGGCACATGCAACACCAACTGTCATGGCACAGCTTCCAACTGGGAAGGTCTCCAGGTTTTCTGGGTGAACCACGAGATGTTTCTAGTTAAGCCTTTCATAGAAACACTTCCCTTCTGAGATAAGCTGGGGGTGTTATTCCCATGTCATGCTTTCATTAATTTCCGGGAGAATCCCTTAAGTAATTGGGGCACAAAAGGCGGGGGGAAAGGGAGAAGCAGGACTTTAGCTGTGGACAAAATAAGCCTCCAGGGCGTCTGATTAATTGTCACACAGACTCTACTTAAAGGATCTCAGAGAGCTGAAGAGGGAAGGAAGCAGACCTCGACGTTCCCAGAGAGCTGGTGCAATAAATCCTGCCTTCATTAGGCAAGGGAAGTGCATGCTGGCAGGATTATTATGCAGGGAAGCAAAGCTCAGTCCCCACGAGGCAGCTGAAACGGATGGTGGGGACAAGCCAACTCCAGCTGGTTGGTGCTGTGACCCTGGGCTGCCAAATCCTGCCTGCTGTCTCCAGCTCTAGCCTGGGGCTGGTGTGGAAAGGGACAGGAGTCACGTGGAAGTCGCCTGTGTCCCAGTTAGCTCCGGGTAATCCTGGCATCCAGCAGGGCAAACAAAGCAAACAGCTCAAGTGTGCACAAGAGACCAAAGAGGAGCTGGGTGTGCCACCAGCCCTCCCAGGGTCACCCACGACTCAGTGGAGTGATGCTGGGGAAAGGGGCCATTCTTGCACCTTCCTCTTGCACCTTCCTCTTGCACCCACCTGGGTCTGGGACTGAGGAGAAGAAAGGAGGAAATCGTCCTGATGGAATGTGCTGTGAGCCATGCCTGTCCTTGCAGGAGGAATAGGAGGGATGAGGGATTCCCCTCCTTGATGGAGGTCAAGTCCTCACAAAGCCCTTCTCCCATGGGGTAGAGGGGACACGTGCTTCCCTTCTCTTCAGAGCTGAGCAAAGCTCTGTCTCAAAAACTTCTTCCTATTCACAGAATATTGCCATTTTCACCTGAAATGGCTTGAAAGCAAACCAATGGAGGAAGGAGCAGACATTACAGGGGCCCCTTCCATCCATAAAAAAGGATTGGTGGTGGTGGGAGATAAAAAGGAGAGGAACAGGAGCTCCAGAAGATGCTCAAGGTGCTGGCAGAGGGCACTTTTTGGCTGGGGAAAACCTGGAGAGATGCTCTCAGACCACCAGCATGGCTCCAGTGCAGGCAGAAGTAAAATGCAACTAATGAGAGAAAACCTCTTTCATCCAAAGGCAAGTGGAGGACCTCATCCGTGCAGGGGAACATGGTGAGTGAATGGCAAGAACCTGAGAACAAGGCTGGAAAAAGGCAAAATTATTCTCTCCCACACTTTCCTCAGATGCTGCAGTTGGCTGGTGCTGGTGAAAGTCAGCCAGAAGCTTTCTTTGATGCCAAAAGGCAGCACAGGTAATTGTGAAGGACATCAAATGAATCAGATGAGAGAGCCAAACCCAAAAACGTGCCTCCTGTTAGGTAAAACCTACATGTACTTCTTGCACTGAGCTACATAATGAAGTACTCTCTTTTTCACAGAGGAATAAACCAAACTCATTCTCATTTGTTTGGCTTTTTGTACTGAAATAGCCTTTGTACTTTGCATGGTTTCAGATTTGAAGAATATTTTTGTAGTTTTACACTGCCTTCTACTGAGGATTGCAAAACTTACACCAGTTGGAAAAGCTTTCTATTTCACATTTTGCAGAAAATCCTGAGAACATTAAAAAATATCATTGAAATAATTATTAAAATATTTTTCTAAACAAATGTAGCAAAAATAAAAAGCCATTCAGACATTTCAATACATAACTGCAACCTTAAAACAGGTTGACACAGTGACACAGTAAAACGGCATTTTTAGCAATTGAAATAAAAAGTACTGTAAGCTTGTTTTCCAATTTCATTACTTTTTGGTTATACTGTTTTATTTCTTTAAGGTTTTTTCTCTACTCCACTGCTTGCCCACTGAACAAAATCAGGGAAGGCTCCTGTAGGTGTTAGTAGGGGGTAGCCTAATTTCAGATGCAGGTGTGGTTTTTCAGGTAACCTTTCCTTATTGAAAGTTTTCACTATCTCTGTGAGGCAAGATCATTACCTCATTAGAACAGATGGGAAAATGGAGTCATGGAGGGATCAATTTACCTGGGTGAGATCCTGTACCAAACTGGGCACAGAGAGAGAGGGAGAGACAGACTTAGGAATAAATCACAGGCCTTGTGACACCAAACCCTTTGTGCTGGCTCGAGACCCCTCTTCTTCCCCCAGCTAATGAATTGGTGATTAACAAAGGCTGCTCTGTTTCTGACAGTTTTATCGGTGATTTCTACTTTACACTTTTTTTAATCTTTATGAGGCAGTCCCCGCAAAGAGAGGAAGGGAACAGAAAATAAATCTCAGGGCAAGTAAGGCCTCATGACATAAAAGTGCATTGAGCAGATCTTACATGTCAGAAAATATTTATCTGACCAATAATGTTTGCATTTAGACCCAGTCAATAACAAACACCCAAATTACATTTAATATGAAAGCATTTAAAATGGGCTCATCTCTTCTAAATAAACACAGAACCAGTCATAATGGTGCTCTGCTAGAGCAAAGGCTCAGTGTTACTTGATCTATGGTTTAACTTGAGTCTGGTTGCTGCCTATCTGATGTCCTTCGGAGCATGGGCTTCATCTGAAAAGTATTTCCTTTTTATTACTGAGGCACATCAGGATAAACCCCAGATCTCCTGATACTCTGCGTAGGGTGGTCACCACAAAGACTATTAACCCTCAGAGGAGGAGACTGAAGAGTTTGATTAGTTCTCTCCACACAGGCTGCTCATTTCCTCTCCATACACAGTGGTGGTCTGGCTCCTGAGCATCCCGGGGTCTGCATGGTTTGCACCAACCTGTGATGTCCCTGTGATGTCTGACTCTGTTTGCGTGTGCCACACAGACCCAGAGCTGCTGAAGACCAGCCCTGGGAAGGGCAGGAGAGCCTGGAAGTGTCCCAGGGATGGGACTCTGCAGTCCTTGCTTGCTGCTGTTTGGGACACGAGAGTCTTGAGTACTGAGACCTCTTTGAGGACTCTTCATGCCTTTCACCTGATGAGTGTAACAGGCCTTGCAGACATATGTGGGGCTGTAGGATAAGTGGTGTAGATATTTTTCTCAAAAAATAAGAGATAAGAAACCAAAATTCAAATGTCCTGGGGAGGTCTCAAACCACAGAGCCTCTGCATTAGAAGTGTGAACATCTTACCCTAGTTACTGTGCCTTCAAAAATGCTCCCATCACTCAGCCTGTCATCCCCTGCTCCATTTTTGCAGGATAGGATGGATCAGTGCTGATTCATAAAAAGTCATCATTACACATCTAATCCCCACTTCAAGAACATCTGTAACCTGTCTGACACTACCTCAGAGGTGGGATCTGGGACTTGCACTGTAGTAGCACCTTTTCCCCATGACCACCTTGACTGCTGGGAGTGAGAAACAGGAGTTGTTTTGTTTCTGAAGACTGATGAGCTCCACTGAACTTCTCAACTACCAAACCCCAGTAGCTGATGGCTGCTATAATGGTACTTTCTGCAGTTCTGTAGTGTTGTTGCAGTCTTTGGGCTAAGGAAAACTAGGTGCCTGTTTTTCAAATGGAAAAGGTTGTGATTATGGTTGAATGTGTTCTCTCCCACCTATTTCTCAGTGACATTTCAGCTTGTATTATCCCTCTATCTTCACCTATAACCTGAGTTTGATCATAACTTGCTTCTCTCTATGCTAAGAAAATGTGAAGTGTAACTCATTAAACCATGAGAGGTGAATAGAGATTTCAGACATAACACACAAATCAGCTATTGTTAAAGTGATACCTTTTGCAATGACTCTTTGGGCTTGTTTCATTCAAAATATGGTAAGAATTTCTATTCAGATTAGCTATAGCAGTGTATTGCATTGGTCAGAAAGGATACCTGGCAATTAAACAATACAAACAAACTCACTAATATTTGTGGTTTGGTTTTGCAGAACACAGTGATGGTGACTGCACTCTTTGTTGATAAGAATTGGAGTACACTGAAAACATTTTCATATTAAGTGTGTTGGAAGGGCTGTTATTAAAGCAGTTGAACAGGCTTAAACACAGTCATGGTTAGTGAAATACATCTTTTCAGGCAAACCAAGAATTTCTGCAGCAATTGTCATGGAAAGCTGTATGGGGGTAGGAGAGGAAATAAAACCCAAATGCCCCACAGTCCCTGATGTTTGCAATCACTGCTTAACTGCAACTAAATACAAATAAACTGCACCTCCAAAATTTGGACAAACACCTGCACTGGGAGTTGACTGCATTCATACATTACCCTTTGCACATTCAAGCTGTAACAAGGGAAACCAATGAGAGAAGGTTCTCCTGTGCCTTGTCTGCACAGGACTGCTTAGGATCCAGCACCGTGGATGGTGGCAGGGCTGTGCTGCTCTCTGGGGACCATGGCTTGGATGTCCCCACCTGATGGGCAGGTGGCTGGAGTAGGGTCTCACCTCCCCATCGGATTTGGACCATCTCAGAGGGGCAGTGATGCTGTTCCCCCACCATAGCTCAGGCTCCTTGTTTAGAGCAATGCTAATTTTCTTGTCCCCTGGCTTGCAGTCAGATGCTTCTGGCCCTGCTCCTCACCCAGGGACAGCTGCCTTGCTGCAGTGACAGTGACCTTACAGTCTGAGAGCGCAAGGTTGCCAAATCTCATGGTACGTGACATTTTTCTGAAAACCTGCTTTTCTGGGCTGAATCCAGAAGGTGAAGGAGAACAGACCCCAACTCTACGCATTTTATTAGTTCCATTATTTTAAAGCTGCCTTAATATTTTTGAACCTCAGTACTTTTGAAAACGGAGTGTGGTCTGCTGGTTAAAGTCAAGGGAATTGTCTGATATATTACTATACACTTTTTATTGTATGGTGATGAGTATTTGCATATGGAAGACTCTGTCCTAATTCGTTTTATAATGACAGTAACCAAGTTTCATATAATTTCTCTGGTTGTTGTTTCATGAGAGGACTACTGTACTTGGATGCTTCCAAAAGCTCAGCTGCCAGCTTCATGTGAAGGCATGACAGAAATAAATGGGAAATAAATGAGAGAAAGATGAACAAAGCCAACAGTTAAGGGGTCACAGCAGCAACTTTGTTGCAGGAGGAAAAAACATTAATTAAATGTTCTTTCTCCATAACTTGCTTGGAAACACAGACTGAAAAGCTGACCTGGGTGGTCTTGTTTCAAAGGAGTTGAAGGAAAGATGTTTTCTTTGTGCAGAGGGACCTGGAGAAATAGGCACAAGTTTTTCCTGCCCCATGTGGGATAAGAGAGTCGAGTGTGGGAACAAGTGCTGGCAGGCAGAGAGGTGGGCAGAAAAAGGGCAAAATGCTGCCTAAAAAACTGATCCTGGAAATCAGCAGTGCTGGCACCAATCAAGAGGGCAAATTGTGAGTGAGGGAGAGAGGGCTGGCAGTGGGATTTGTGCTGCTGATGACACAACACAGTGGCTGTGTCCCAGTGCCTGGGCTGGGACAAACCTTCTCCTGGGCAGGGCTCAGCCCAACCCAAGTGAATTGAACTGGGAAAACAGTCATTAACTAAATGCTGCCACCATTATCACTCTGAAAAATAATTGAGAATGGCAAAGCTCCCAACACCTCCCAGTGCTCTCTGCACACATCTCCCCCTATTTTGTAGTCACTGTTTTTCCCCTTTTCCCTTTTTATGGCTGTTTTTACTGGAATTATTGCTGTGCAAACAGGGTGTCTGTCTATGTGAAACACTGAAGTTACAGTTTCCCTCCTAGATGGCAGTGTAAATTATTACATGGGCTACCCTATAATCTTTGGTCATGTTCCACAGCAAGGTAATTGATTCCCAAGTCACTAAAGCTAACTAACATGGCTGTAAATCTAATGCTTGAGCAGTGTTTGCTATTAAAAAGTCAACATCTACAATAGTTACTACACTGCAATTACTGGAAAAATGCAGATTTGCTCTAGACTTGGAGCAGGGAATAACTGTAGCCTCTCTTGAGACCTAGAGTGTGATAATTGGTGGTGAATGGTGGGTTTTTCCAGTGGTGGTCACATAGGTTGTCTCTGTGGTTATTCCCAGAGCCCTTGTAGCACTGCTCCTGCAGCTGCCAGTGCTGGGCTGGGTACTTCCACCAAGGCCAAAATAAATAAACCCTCTAGGAAGAGCACACATACTCAGATTTTGAGCTGGTGCAGACCTACAGTCGAGTCTGAGGATGGTGCCAGTACACAGAAATCTGCTGCCTTCTGCTGCTGCTTCCTGAGTCAAGTGAGAAATCTCAGAACCTCTGAATTCAGGCCTCTGGGCTACAGCCTACCTAGAAATAGGAAGGTTTTCCAAACCATGTCACTAGATTTTTAACTTTTAAGGATGCTGCACTGGATCTGTGTGCAGTGTGCTCTAACCTGTCATTCTCCAGAGCAACTGGGACAGTGTGCAGCAGCAGCTGTGCTCTGCTTTTCAGCCCCATGGGAAAAGCTCTGGAGATCAGGATGGTCCTTGTCCTTCCATGCCACTATATCCATGGCAGTGAGAACAGTGTTACAAGGCTCCCCCAAAGAACCAGGATGTCAGTTCTCAGTGTTTCAGATGGTTATTTCAGCTAAAATACAGCCAACACTCAGACCTGGAGAGTGGAGACCCCATAACAGGCCATTCTGTTGCTGTCAGGGAAGGAAAGAACAACCCCTGAGAGGAGCTGATTTCAGTAGCAGCTTACTAAATACTTTATGTAGGGCTGTGCGAAATATCTGGAGGGAAATCTGGAAGTGTTCCCTTTTCATGGCTTTCACTAGAATTTCTTTTTCCTGCTGATTTCCCCTTGCAGAGAAACAAGCAAGCCCAAGCAAATAAACAAGGCAATCCATAGGAAATACCCCATTTCCCTCTCATCCTTTTATTCCCTCAAAACAAAATCCTTAAACTGCTGGATGGCTGAGGACAGCTTGCTGCTTCTGACAAACAGAATCAAGAAGCTGCCACCTGCTTTGATGCTTCACTGTTTGTTTTTTTTTTCCAAACTAGTGAAGAAAACTGATTTCTGCACTACCAAGCGACCAGGAACAAAATCACATAAAGGATGGTGCAGAATTGCAAATGTCATTTTTATACACTCCCTGGAAGAAACAGCAAATACTAATACTAATACTAATACTGCTAATAATAATAAAAAGTAATAGCAGTAGCTTAGAAAAAATAATCAGTTAAATAATTAGTTTGACCCTACAGTTGAATATAAATGAGTGCACAAGTTAAACACCAGCATCCTCCTCACCACAATCACAGCATGGGCAGAGTTCTGTGCTGCTTTGGCTGGGGATGGAGAGGACACAGACATGAGCACAGGCTCTGTGTGGCAGGTCCCTGCAGGCTGCCTGCATGGGGACACCTTCCCTCCTTGCAGCTCTGGTGGCAGCTTGCACAAACTGGGACAACTGAAGTTAGAAGTAGGAAAGCAGTATGGGGGAAAAGAAGAGAGGGGGGAAAAAAATCCCAAAAGAAAGCCAGATGTAAGGAATACTTTTTTAAATGAGTCAGTTTAGCAGTGGCTGTGTTTATATTGCAGCTGAGCATCGTTGTACTTGTGTGGCTGCTCATACATCATCGTGCTAATGAGGTAATGAGTAACTAGTATACTGCAGAATGCTTTATTTCCACTGAACAGCCCAAACCCTCTCAAAAAAAAGGTTTGAAACCTAAAACCGAACATCTGGGATGCTTTGGGAATGGTGGTAAGAGAAGGAAAGTGAGCCCTGCATTCAGCCCTGTCCCCTTGGGAGCTGTCTGGGGTTTCACAAAGCACCTTTTCCTGGCTTTCCTGCACCCATGGACAGCCACGAGTTCACTCTGCTCCCACTGGGTGAGCATGAGAGGAGCCCGAAGAGGCCCCTGCTGACTTCATGCTGGGAAACAAAAGAAAAAAAGTACCTGCATTTAGCCCTCATTATCCTGCAATTGTCTGGGCCCTCATGGAGCACCACAATCTGCCTTCTGACAGTGCTGCCCTGCCATGGCTACCAAAAATCCTTCCTAAACCAAGCCATTCACACAGAGCCAGCAAGGGTCTGGGTGCTTACGGTGGGACTGAAATGTTAAATACCACACTCATTTATTTATGACTTCTTCAGCCTACCTTAACTACAAGCAATAATTGGATTGTGCTCAGCGTAGCTGGATTGATTTGCTACTGAATAATAAAACCAGGTCCTCTGTTTATAACGGCATCCCTAGAAACGAGGAGATGGGGTGAAAAATGCATTCAAGGTGCAATGCTGATGCTGAAAACTCACGTGGCTCTGGGTGCAGAGCAGGATCTCTGCCAGATGCAAATGTTGTACTGGCGACTGATAAAATGTGCACTTTGTGGCCTCCTGTGCCTTCCATGGAATATTTACCAACTTTGGCAGGCTGCTATTTAGTGTTTTGACAAAGGATGGCGGACACTGTGTTTTTCCTTAGTTTTCTGAAGGTTGTGGCTGACCCCCAGTGCAATCTGCAGTGGCCTCTGGTTGCCTCCAAGGGAAGAGGGGCATTTGGGCTGAATCACAGAGCAGCACCAGGGACCTGGCCTGCCCAAACCCCTGTCTTCATCTGAAACAGAGCCTGAAGTTACAGAAATGACAAACCCAGCAGCCTCTGCTCAGCCCCCTGTGGATGGGTATCCATGCAGACAGGGCTGTTTCTCCAGTGCTGCTCCTTGTGCCTCACTGGCAGCTTGAGCAATGGAATGGGAGCAGGTCCTTGTGTCTCGCTGCTCCCTTCTTCAACCAAGTGCCCTGGCACTACTGGCAGCAGCTTAAGGGCCATAATTATGGCTACAGCATTGCTAAGGGGTGTTTGAGGATGCCAGCCCACTCTGGAGGCATGAACATAACCCAGCTTTCCATGGGCTTTGCCTCTTTTGAGCAACCATGATGCTCTGACTCTTTCCTGAGCTTGCAGCTGTGGAAAGCCCTGAGTTCCCAAAGCCACCCGAGGCTTCCTGGGGAATGATACCCCCGAGGATGGCTGCAAAAAAAAATCACTGAAAAAAGTGCTTTTGCTTCTGCTTTGCATCCAGCATTTTCCAGGCAGGAGGAGCTGACCCTGCATTTTGGGTGCTATGTGGGCACAGAAGATGCATGTGAAAGGACACATTTCTCCCTGTGCTACAGCATCCAGACCTTTTGCTGGACCCTACTGTAACCACAGAATCACAGACTCAGTGAGGTTGGAAAAGGCCTCTGAGATCATCAAGTCCAGCCTATGACCAAGCTCCACCTTGCCAACCAGACCATGGCACTGAGTGCCCTGTCCAGGCTTTCCTTAAACACCGTCAGGATGGTGACTCCACCACCTCCCTGGGCAGCCCATTCCAATGTCTAATCATCTCTTCTGTGAAGAAATTCCTCCCCCCTGTCCAACTTGAACCACCCCTAGCACACCTTTAGACCATTCCCTTTACTCCTGTCAGTTGTTGCCTGGGAGAAGAGTCCAATCCCCACCTGCAACATCCTCTCAGGTAGTTATAGAGAGTGATAAGATCACCCCTAAGCCTCCTTTCCTACAGGATTAAAAATCTGCAATGTACCAAGATAAAAATACAACTCCCATTTAGGCAGTGACCTGAGCCTGCTGCTGTGCTCAGTATGGCAGATGCAAGGTGCTGTCAGCAGAGAGTCTGTCAAAATCAGTTTGCAACAGCATGAATTTAGACAGTTTTTGTTTCTCTTTCTGCAGTCTCTAGTAATTGATGGGTTACTATTATAATATAATTATGATTTTTAATTATTGACAGCTTGATGAGATAGAAGGGATTAAAGCAAGATTCTGCTGAACATGGTAGATTTTGGTTGGGAAATCAGGTCTGAATGTCCACATGCCTAAACATGCTGCCACATCTCATGTAAAGTGTTTGGTGCCTTATGCTGCCCTAGTGCAGTGCCGAGAGACCTTGTGCCAAATGTCACATTTAGGCACACAGAGATTTTGGTTCAGCTCAAATGGAGACTCAGGGTTGCATTAACTTGAGGCAACTCATTTAGAGTGATGTGCAAGTAAATGCTGAATCCCAGGTGCTGAGAAAACAACCCCACATTTCAGAACCATTTGAGTTGGCTTTTTGGACTGGTTTCTCCATTCCTGGCACAACAAGGAATGTCCTAACTCAGAACCACCTTTCCCTCTTTGGACATACCCACAGAATAAAACCAAAGGTTGCTGCAAGAAGGTTGGCAGTTTGCTTGTTTGAAGGACTCTTCCCCATACACATTTATATGCAAAATTGATGTATATTTGTTGCTCCAGTGTTGGATGTATTACAGTGGGAACTAGGGCTAGTGGGTGACCAAGCTGAGGGAATTTTGAGGGGAATCCTGAAGGTGCTGTGCATTATGTACCATCATAATTTAGTAAGATTTTATGCATCCAGGATGAGTGGAGTTACCCGGCTGCAACAGATTTTGTTTGGGGCGTTTGAAGCTGTGTGACTGCTGTCCCACATCCCCACCTTGGTTATCCTCAGCACTGAAGGAACAAGGGAGAAACCCCCGAGAGAAAAACTCCAGATTATTCACTGAATGACAGCATGTCACCAAATAAAAAGAGAAAGCATGAAAAGCAGGTCATGCCTGTCATCCCAGTGATGCTGACAGCCCTCGTTTCAGGATTTACGCTGCCGGTTCCCCTTCCTTGCGGGATAATTAGCAGCCAGGCTGGGCCACCTCTGACTGGGATCTCTGCCCCAGGGTCCCCACACTGGGTCACAGATGTCCTGCCTGTGCTGGAGGAGGAGGACCCTGCCCTGGGGAAGGGTCTCCAGATGATGCAAGAGTCTCCTGCCATGCACCAACTTTCCCCTGCTTTGTTGGCCAGGGTGGAAGGAGATCAGGCAAAAACACTGTCCCAGTGTTCATAAAACAGGTAAAGCCTTGTGGTGTCCACAGCTATGAGTTATGTGCATTTAAACCAGCCCTACCACTCAATGTCTGATTTTGAGGGATTTAAAGCCAGGCCTAACTCATGACATGGCTGCACATCCTGGAGAAGAAAGGTCTTTTGAAGCAACCTTGAGCTCAGTGGGACCCTCTTCAGAAGCTGTGTTATCTCACATTTCATCTTTGCCCTTGGAAACACATCACCCTTGCTCTGAAAATCAGACTCTTGCGTTCTGCACAAAGCAGGTTCTTCCATGGGAAGTGAGGTGAACTGAATAAGTCTAATCTCCTTTTGTCAGTGGTACCACTGGTGTGAGAATGGACACAGCCCTTTCCTGGTCAGCAGGCACATTTAATGCTGTCTGCATGACCAGCCCCTGAGCAAAGGGACTACTTTGATAGACTTTGATAGATAGAAAGTAGTATTTTGGCAGAGAAAGTACCCATTACAAAATTCTCTGGAAATATATGTTTTGTTAAAAGTCATATTTGTTTATGAAAAAGCGGGAAAATTCACAACAATTTATTTTGACTTTACCTACCAAAAAAAAAAAAAAAAGGCTTTAATTAGAAAATTTTTTAAAGCTTAAGATAAACATATAAATACGGTCGCAGTCAATATATTTAATTTTTTCCAAACATTGGGTTGTGAATTTTAAAATCTGAAATTCCTTTTATCAGGCAGGGCCCAGGACTAAAACAAGGCAAGAAACCCTCAGAGAATGAGAATTTAATTTCTTCCATATCCTCCTTCCATGGCCTAATCTCATGAGGGTCAGATGTGCTGTGGGAAGACAGCGCTGCTGTAGCTGTGTCTTTCCATTCTTGTTTACAAACCATCTTGGCTTTGGGGGATGCACAGCTTCCCAACACACCTCCACCACTGACTGCCCAGCATGGGGCAGCTGGGTGATGGAAACTCATATAGGCTGAGCCAAGATCAGTTTTGTTCTGCAGATTTGAGTATTTTGAAATGTCTATTATTTCACACATGCTCCCCTGGTCTGGGCACATTATACATTCTTATTGTTAGATAAGAATGTATAAGAATAATAAATTCTTATTATTTGTATAGGAGACAAACTTAAACTCTCAGCTCCAGGGCTTGATTTTTCAGGTCAGGTAGGCAGTGCTGAGGATGATGGATCCAGCACCAGGAACTGGCTGTGCTGATGGCTGTCACGACAGGGGTGCCAGCTGCATCATTGCTGCACCCTCTGGCAGCCCATCAGCAGCTGCAAGAGTGTACAGGATTAGCAATAAATCAAACACATCCTGTGAACATTGTTGCAGGATATGATTAATTTCCCTGAATGCCAATAGCACAGTGAGCCAGCTCCTCAGTTACTATAAAGCTGCCTAATTCTGGACTTTGGGATTTGGCTTGGTGTTTGCTCACTTGAGACTCACAGCCAGCTTGCCCATATCAGCATGTATTATATTGGCTTCTCTGTTCAAGGTCAGATCCTGGTAAAATCTGCAATTTACAGCAAAGGAAGTTTGCCTTGAAGCAATGGACAGAGATTAATGAGAGTTGTTTTGCATGCAATTGCATTCCAGAAAAATGTATATGATTGCTACATCCTGGAGAAAGGGAGCTTGCATGGGTCCAAGCAACGAATCCGAGAGCCAGGAGAGACCACAGTGGACAAATGCACAGACAGAAGTAAATAACACTGGATTTCCAACACCTGTTCCCACATGCCAGGGTAAAACATTATGGAATAGAGTCCTCCACTTCTGCTCCTCACCCTGCTGCCTAAAAGCCCACACAACCCTCTGCCTGTGGAAGCAGCCCACCTGACCCAGCTCTCCTAAATCAGCAGTAAACTCACTGCCATAATTCACATTTACCCCTGCATAAACATGGACACAATTCAACTTGTTAATATTTCTGCATTTATCATCCTTCCATCCTATCTCCACGGACTGCAGGCCTGTAAGGGGAATGGGGTTGGTGCAGCTTATTGTAGCTGAAACATCCTGGGTGAGGCGGGAAGATCCCAGGATCCATCTGCAGAGTGGCTGAATGAGGTCAAGAGGGAAAGAGCCACTCCTGCAGACCTGTGGGGTGGAAAACCTATTTATTGTTTGGGGTGCAATTCAGACTGCTTTCCTGGTGCTTGGGCTGTAATGACATGATTATGTCCCCGATGAATTGTTGGCCTTTGCAGTGTTTGGCTTTCCTGGTGACTCCATTGTGAAGGGCCCCATTCACTCAGGAGTGTTTACCCAGCTGCAGGAGCTCCTCCAGAGCGGCTGTGATCAGGAGCTGGACATAGCACCATGGATTGTGGGAAAGAAAAAAGCAATGAGCTCAAGAAGAATAAGAAAGCTAAGAAGGAATCATGCTGGAAATGCTGTAGTTGCTGTGGGATGGCCGTCTGCATGAGAGGCCTCCTTCCATGGGTGGCAGGGAGCAGGTGCTCTTGCTGGGATCACTGCACTCAGGAGCTTTACATTACCTTTGTCAGGACAAAATCATGTTGGTGCCCCCCACAAATATGCTATTTTTTTGCACTCCAGTGATTTAGTACATGTTAGCAACTGAAAGAAAGGCAGCACTGGTGTTTGGGTTCCCATGCAGTCTTTAGTGAAACTCAGAAAAGGGATGTCAGTTTAAGAAAATCATCTCAGCTTGCTTGGTGTGCAAGCAAGAGACTGCCTGTCAACTAAGGAAGCTTTAGCTGAGGATCAGGAGAGAGCCTGAATATCCTTTCCCTGGGGAGCCTTTCCCTGGGAAGGAGGACAAAAAGGCTACCCTAACCTTAACCCTAACCCTGATCCTGACTCTAACCTTACACACACCCACCCTGTCTGTTCACACAAAACACAGAGCACAGGGTGGTCCCAGGCTCTTCCAGCCCCACTGGAATTCACACAAACATTTAAGGCAGAATGTGTGCAGGAGCCTGGGATGTGTGTGGGGCTTGCAGGGAGCTGCAGTGCTCTTGTGCTGCCTCCCACGAGCTGCAGGACAGCACCCCAGACACTGAGATGCCTCTGCTCAGTCACCCACACGTGGAGACTGAGAGGAGCCTTTTAGCCCTCGCTCTAGAATGTGTGTGAAGGGATCTTAATGAGCAGAAGGAATGAATTCTTCTAAGCACATCTGCTTGGATCATGGGTAAATCTGTGGGCTGGAATATGGGGAAAGTACACAGAACTGGATTTCTTCTTGTTCACTTTGCTGTATGAAATCCAACCTCTGCCAAAAGGTGACAAAATTCCCATCTCGATGCTGGGCTTGTCTTGGATAGTTACAGAGAGAAACACCACCACTGTACAGTAACTGCTTTCTCTAAAAAGAGAGCAAGGGAGAGGAGCAGCAATAATAAAAAAAAAAGGTCAAAGACACACTCAGCCTCTAAGGCTTATAAAAAGCAGCTTAGCCTTCAATAAGAAATTCTTTGAAAAGAAATTAATGGAAAAGGTTACAAGCCTGCTCTTGAGCAGAGCCTGTCACACTGCTCTTTCACATAGTTTCTACAAATGGAACAAGTTCGTGGCATTTCTTTTCATTTCAGATGCCCTGAAAGGCTGCATTACTCACTGGACCCTGCCTTTTTCCCTTCCCCATTTGCACAATGCACCGAGGAATTCCTCGTGGGTGATTCAGTGGGAGATGCGCGCTGAGCCCAACCTGCACACCCCGCACAGCCAACAAAACAGCACCCACTGCTGCCTCTGGTGGGACACAAGGAGCCCTGGCCATCCAACCCCTGCTTTGCAAAAAAGAAACCATGAAAAAGAGGAAAAAAATCAGCAGCTGCTGGAATGGTGCTGTCCCTCCACTGCAGGAGACGGTCACGGATGTGGCGCAGTTGGGAAATCGGGTTAAGGATGTGATGGGGAAGCAGAGCCTGAAGTTTGCAAACATAGGTTGCCCTTCTCCTGCAGCCAGGCTCTGTCACTAGGTGGTACTGTGCATCACAGCTTCGTGCCTTCTCCTAATTCCTCTCTCCTCTGTCCATTCCCTGGGTTAAATATTTTACTGGTAAATATCATGTTTTGAGAAAGGGGAACTTGTTCAGGTCCTCTCACTGCTCCTCACTTCACAGATTTTATTGTTGAACACAATTAAAGACTCTGATTCAGCAAATACTTGGGGTTGGTGCCTGACTTGAGTTTCTGCTGTCAAACAGCACCTGTTTAAGGCTACCTGGTGAAGCCATTTAGTAGTGGGTTATGACACCTTCAGGTACAGATGCTCAGGCTCACAAACGGGAAGAAAACCCCAAAGAAACCAGCAATGGTTCTATGAAAACAGGGAAAGAAATAAAATCTTTTTTTTTTTTTTTTTTTTTTTGTAACAAGACCCCTTATAGGTCCTATCACTGCCTGGAAAAGGACAATGGAGAGGTTTGTTGGATTTTCACTGTGCTCCTTCGGTTTCCTGGCAAAAATCCAAGTTCAAGGGATTTGAAGGAACCTGGAAAAGGGGATATTTCTTGCTTGTGCAAGAAAGTCTGAGCAGCCCAGCACAGCAGGACCACATAACAGACCTACCCTTGCTTCCACAAAAGGTCCTGCTGTACAGGGTAGTTAATTCAGCTCTGCCTCCTGATTTGTGGTCTCAGCCCTGCACAGCAACTTTGCTACTTCAGCCCATGGTGTGGAAGCTGTCCCTTGCATTTGCAAGATGAAAGCCCATGACTGCACTGACTGCATGAATTTGGTGCTGAATGATGGTGCTCTCTCTCATTAAGAAAAGTGTTCATTATGCACAGTGCAGCTTTTACAGCTTGGCTCAAGTCTCTTGTCAAGTGCACTTTTGTAAACTCTGATTGTCCCAAAGCGATTCCGAACAACAGAGGAGGAAACACAGACACAGAGGCATCATAGGTCTTGCAAGACCCAAGATTCTACAGTGTCCTTGGCAAAGCTGGATGCAGAGCCCAGTGTCCTTGTCTCAGGCCAGGACAATGGATCCAAGGCAAATTTCTCCTTTTAAATTAATATTGCTATTCATGTCTTTCCTTCAAAAATGAAGCAGCTTATTCAGCACTCCCCAGCATTCAGCTGCCCCCCAAAAGCCTCCCCAGTCCAGAACAGAACAACTGCTGATTTGAGATCCAGCTTTGTCCCAGCCTGACTCCAGATTCCACATGGCTCTTAGAGTACTAATTTAAAACTCCCTTTATTTTTATAGCTATGAAAACTGTCAACTGTTAGTGATTCTGCAGATTTCCCAAACTGCCAAACAGCCCAGCAGAACCCTTTTGGAGTATGTTTTCTGAGTGTGTTTCATTTTGCATGAAGACCTTCTGGGTATTTTGAAATAAAAGGATGAGCATATTGATGGGTGATCAAAATGAGGTCAGTGATGACTAAAACAGGAGTCTCCTTCAAATAGCTGGTCCCATGCTCCACGGCTGCTGCACTACAATGCTCAATCACTCAGCTGCTCTCACTCCTGGGGTGCACCATGGACTTGTGAAGCAGCACTGGGCATCCTGAGTGGCATTTGGGTTTTGCCTCAGAGGAGGTGAGGAGCAGTGTCACCTGCAAGCACTTTAATTTGCTTATGAACAGGACATAGGGTGCAACTCCTGGCAAGGACAGGCAGAGCAAAAAATACTGGAAAGCAAGAGGACAAAGAGCAGATGGAAGGGATTCTGTGGGAATCTGCAAGAGGGCAGATACATGGTATTTCAAGGGCACTGCAGCTCTCCAAGGCTGCAGGCTTGTCATCCTTTTGGGTTTGTCACCCTGCCCTGGTCTCATGCCTGCTACTCAAACAGCAGCCTGGCTGCACCAAAGCAAATAGTGGCTGAGAATGAAAGAGGAAAGCACATCCCACAAAAAGATGCATGAGAGTAGAAAGATTTGGAGAAGACCTTTCCTTTGAAAAAACCTTTGGAGGAAATCTCAAGAGGCCATCCAAATATACTCATCCCTAAAACACAACAAACTTGTGAGACATGGGAGCAAACGCTCCACTGAGAAAACTTATGACTACTCTGTATTAATATCAATTAATCCCTGGAGAACTGCAAGGTGTCTGGGGCCCTGTTAGAGGAGATGGGGACTCTTGAACGAATTCCAGGATAACGAGATCCACTGAGAGTTGGGTTAGCAAAATGAAAAGGGATGCGGCAAAGCAGCGTTATCAGCTTTGACAAAAATGAGCTCTGCCCACCCTTGAGCATTCACAAACCATTTCAACACCATGCATGCTGTATTCCCTGCTGCACTTCCCTTGGCCAGGTTTCATTTAATTCCAACCCTCCCAAGTCTGATGCAAGAGGGAGGGGAAGCTTTAATGGCTATCATGTCTTTCCCATCCACAGCTAATGGTTAAGACATTATTCATGTGTATTAATAAATGAGAGACACTGGCCTAGGCTGAAGGTGAAGATAGTCCTGGTAAATCCTAGACTTCTGCAGGGCAAAGAGATTCATCTCTCTTGGTCACCCCCAGCTACTGGTAGGAAAGACTTTATATAAGAACTTCTTGCTTTATGTATGAACTGTAAGATGAGATGAATCAGAGGAATGAGTTTGTGCTTGTTAAACCATCTGTGGGTAAGTATGTGATTAGTTTTGCTGCTATACATTCTCCCACTCAGTATGGCTGTGGATTACTCCTTGGAGCCAGTGTTTATCATCAGCACCCAACAAAGGGCCAAGGCTTAATTCTTTCTGGCTGGTTTTGTGTTCACACAGGGATCATCCTCATGGCTTATCCTTGCAATGCAACTCCTTGGCAAAGCCAAGGGCAGCACTTGAACCTGGGGCTTTCACATCAAGACCACTCAACCAAGCCCTTATGACCCGTGGGTGTAAGCCAGTGCAAGGACAGAATCTCCAGGCTGAGGCAACTCTGAAGCCTTTTGCTGAGGCTGGATAATGAAGGCCACAGATGGGAAGGACTTTGGTCAGGATGTCCTTGCACAAAGGGCTCCCCACTCATGCCAGGATGTCCAGGCACTGTGGTGTACAATAACACAAAGAAAAAGCCCCGGGTTTAGCCCCCTCCCAGGTTGCTCAGACGATGGCTGTTTACACTGGCTCTTTCACAGGAATTTGGGATCTCATATCTAGGCTATATTTAGGCTGCAGAACTACTGACATTTTTTTGGTTGTTGGCCTTTGACACACAAGTGTGTTTTCTGAGAGGAAAAATTTCAGCTCTTGACTGAATGGTGGGAAAATACAACCCCCAGAAATGTTAAATTTTCTAAAACTGGAGCCAGGAGTTAGGAGCTGACAAGGGGAGTTTACATTATAAATACAGTCTGTTGGCTGAGCCAAATGTTTAGGGCAGCCGGGTGTCAGAGACCCGTGGTCTGGGCTAGCAGGACTCAGCTGGCTCCTGACACTTAGGACATCCTGATAATTTACATTTCAGCTTTTACCATAAGAGGAAGGAGAGCTGTTAAGAGCTGATTATAATGGGATGAAGAGGAAAGCAGTTGAAACTGGGACACAGTCCGTTACTGAAACGTTGTCTGCAAAGCAACAGCTTGTGTTTAGGAAAAAAGAAGAAAAAAGTTCCGCTTCTAGATTCCTGGTCTCAGTGTGTTGCAGGACTGGGATCCAAGAGGAAAAGTTTTCTATGAAAATGGCTTGAATGAAAGAATCCCTTTGTAGGAGGTTATGACTGATAAATTACAAGAATGTTTGTGATATGATATAATAGTGGCAATTAAAAGACGTTTCAGATGACGAATGCCTGAGAATATGCGAAGTAGTGAACTTCCCAGAACCTCTCTTCTCGGAGATGAACACTGGCTCTATTCTCACTTTAATTAGAAATTATCCAACTCCTGTGCTGCTTATTCCCCTTCCTCCTTCACTACCTCCTCATCCCAGTGGCTGCTCTGATATAATTTGTCTGGCACAAACGGTTCCTCATTTGCAGTCTGGTTTTGAAAAACCCCTGATTTTGTAAAACCTGAGGTTTTACAAAGCCCAGCTCAGCCTGTAGCCCTGATGATACTCAAAGTTGTTGTCTCAGCTGTGGCTGTGCACATGAGGACCTACATGACTCTAAGCTCCCGCGGCTGTGGGGTTCTAAAGATTATTAAAAAAAAATTTAAAAAAAAAGAAAAAGCAGAGGTCAACCCAAGTACAGCAAATTACAGTAACATGAAGATTCCCAGCCCTCAATCAGGTCTCTCTTCATCACGAGCTGCCTCTTTACAGGCATGGAAGTGACTGTACAAACGTGCTAAGCCCCTGAACACAGAGGGGTTTAGATCAGGCCTCATGGAAGTGGAGCAAAGCAGGTTTGTAATGACTGTGAACCCCACATTCCTGCCCTCCTGGAGCCTTTTGAGAGCCCCTCAAGTGCCAGTGTTCAGCAGCTCCAGCAGCACAGTGACCAGTGAAGGTGATGAGTGACTGCACACAGTGGGGCTTGCAAGTTATGCAGTGCTGCAGACGTGGGGTGACTCCTGCCAGGTGCTGGACAGACATTAATCCCCATTGGGGCGTGCATGGAAGTTCAGAGCATGGAGGAATTTGACCTTGGATAATTTTTGTAGTTGGGACTTAGCACTGGCTGCCATGCAGATCTCTTCTCCAGGAGCAGGGGGTAGGACTGGCCTGAAACTGCACTTTGTCAGCTGTTTTGGAGTCTCAGTGGACTCACATGGTTTACAAAAAAGGCACCTCCTGAACTGAAAGGAGAGGAAGGAAAAAAGGCAGGGTTTGAAATCCCATAACAATTTCCCTCCAGCTTGGGCTCAAATTTAGGAAAATAACAACCCTCCTCTGCTGTGAGCTCACTTGAACACATGCAGTGCATAGGAGATTTAAATGAAGAGTCTTATAGATGAATCAAAAGGAGTGGACACTAGAAATTTATATTTAAGCTTAAGAAGTAATTAATGTACAAATGTTGCCTGTAGCCACTTGCAGGTGTCAAAGGTGCACGGGTTCATCCTCCTCAATCCAACCTGGGTGGGACAGAGGGAACAAAGGAGAGGCAAGCCATCCCTCAACTTCAGTGCCTTCCAGTACTTACACTTGGATGGCATTCAGAGGCTTTGTTCTGTTCTTTTTTGCTATCACAAAAGAATTATCTTTGGAGTGCCTAATTTGTCCTGTTTTTTCCCCAAAATTCCCATGGCCAAGAGCTCCTGTTTCTCTCTAAACAATTGGGTGCTGTTGGTTGGGTGTGAAGAGAGGTTCTGCAAGAGAGCAGATGATTCATGGCAGCATCTTGGATGCAGCTGCAAACCAGGCAGGGAGGATTGTCTCAGTGGCACAGGCAGCTCCACCTTTGCTCCAGGAGAACATCTGAAGGAAATGGCACCATTGCACAAGGACTTTGGTGGGGCCTCAAAGGCATGTTGCAAACAGTGAAGGAAAAAGCCTTTTTCCCCCATGATCATCTTCTCTTATGCAAGAGAAGAAACATATGGAAGCCTGATGGTACAGGACCTGTTCTGAGGCTACTCTGAGCCAGATATTCAAGATGGATTGCTCTTTGAAGGAGAAGGAATTGAAGCAAACAAAAATGCTGCAGGCGAAACTCCCTGCTGTTTTCAATTACTTTAGAGGTTTGAAGTATTCACAAATGTCTCTCTGGGGAAGCCAAGCTCTTTACCAAAAGCAGGTTCCTGGGGGCCTGCCCCAGTGCAGAGCATGTTGTGGTAACTCCAGCAGCTGAAGCTTGATGACTCAAGCAGGACTGCTGGGCACTGTCCTGATGATTGCTGACCTTCCTGCAGGCTTCCAGAATCTTCCACCCAGGCCTTGGATTACATGTATTTAATCAGAACAACATGACTGAGCTCTTGGTCACAGGACTGTGGGTGTTTAATACTTCAGCATGCAGTTGGGTTTAGCAGTCTCAGCTCTTTCTGGTCTCTGCACAAAGGGCTTGGCACCTCTAGAGAATGACTTGCACAAAATGCCTGTCTTGGAAGGAATCAGCATGGATGAATTGACTAATTTTTGGTAACTAAAGGAACACAAAATGCATCCCATCTCATTATTCTAGACAGTGAGCAGAAAATAACTAAGCCTAGGAAGAAACAGTTCAGACCTGACTTCTGCAAACCCAGGGGATCAAAAAATATTTCACTTGCTTTACTGCAAGATGCATTTTTGGTATAAGCAGGGTGAACTGCTGGAGATTGTCTCAGCTGAGACAGTTTGTATTCCCTGTGGAGAGCACAGTTTTTATCCCTTGCACACTAAAGCAAAGATGGTGCAGGAACGCCCAGGTTGTTGATGGTGGACTCCAAGAGAGCTGGGCTTTGGGACAGACTCAGATTCCCCCTGTCTAGGAACAATTAGCATTGCTTGTGTCTGCTCAAGCTGGAGGCCTCTATAAACTGCACTGGCAATCCTAACCCATTTATTAGTGGGGTGGATTTACCACCATGGAAGACTTTTCCCATGTTCCAAACGGGGACAGCCAGACTCCTCTCATGAGCAGACTGGAACTGGAGGCTGGGTGTTCCTCACAGGGAGGCAGGTTGGAAGACTTCAGAGGAGCAAACCAATGCCAAGCACACCTCCTCTTTTAAGAGGCTGCTGTATTTATTGACCAAAAAAAGCTTGGTCATGAGACTTGACCACTCAGTCTCCTCCTACCATCCCTAAAAGTTCATGTAAAGACAAATAGGAGGGTCAATGTTGGTTTAAGGTCCCCCTCATTTTCTAGCAGCACTGGATGAGCTGCAGCCCATGGAAAGCACCAGAGGGTTGTGTTTGCTAATAATTAGCGAGCACAAGCCCCAGCCTGGTGCAGCTGCATGTTGGCTTTAACAGGAAGGTAGCACAGCAGTCCCTGAGGTGATTTAATGGCTCAGGGACTGCTGTACTCAGGTTCCACCATTGCCCAGCACACTTCTGAAGCTTTTTTCTGCCCTCCAGGAAAGCCTTGTGCCCCTTGTCCTGCCTCACAGCTGCCTTGGGACAGTGGAAGGAGAGATGAGACCCCACAAGCTGTTGAGAGGAGTAGGAGTTTGTTCAGGAGGCAAAAGGGTTAATGCCCCTCCATTGACATCAGTGTCTCAAGGGGCTATGCTGGGGCTGGTGGCAGTGGCACGGATCCTCCCAGATTGTCCCAGCCCTTCCCAGCCCCACAAAGGCAGGGGAAGTCTGTATCAAATGCTGAAAGCAACTTTACAGTGTGCTATAAAAATACCTGGGGGTGGGAGCTTAGTGAGCTCTCTTGTGCTTTCTTCACAGATAACTTGAATGGAAATGGCTTGAGGTTTCCCCACAGGCTCTTTTTATTTTTTTTTTCTGTCTGTTGGATATGATTTCTGGCAAAAATGAATTGTTAGCATTTGCATTTTCTCTCCCCTCCTCTTGCTGTCTAACCCTCTTTGCTTCTGCCTGTAATGAAGATGGGGTGAGAACCTCTGCAAGTCACAAGTTCCCAAGCTGCCTTTGCAAACATGTGAGGCTTATTAGGCCTTTCTGCAGCTCTGGGTGCATAGTTTTTATCCCCTCTCTTTTTTTGGTGTGATTTTTGCTAGTTGTTGTTGGTTGGGTGTTTTCGTTGCTCTTTTTTTTTTTTTTTTTTTTTTTTTATCTCAAGAGAAGCAGTTTAAATCTCATAAATGCTTAAATATGTAGCAATAAAGTTTGAAAAGTCTCCAGGGCAGCCCCAGAGACTGTGGACTAAATCAGCAAAGAGTGCTGGGGAAAAGAAGTCATAGTTGCCTCCCCACAAAACTGGGAATTAGGCAGACTGCAAGCCTAGAGCCTGAAGCCTCCTAGGGCATGGCAATGTTCTGAGAACAGGGCAGTGGCCAGCAAAGAGCCCTCTGAGCTCAGCTCCAAGGGGCACCAGTGTCCCCCTCCACCATTGTCCTTATGAGCAGAAAACCCACTGAAAACCCCTCTGCCCAGCACCAGGAGAGAAAGGATCTGGTTTTATTCTCTTTAAGGGAGCCAGAATCAGCTCCAGATAGAACCTGAGACCTGAACAAAGTCCTGTGCTCTCTACTTTAGTTAGTTAGTTAACTGAAGGGAATTTTGTTGGCTCTTCTCCCCTGCCCACCCCACTCTCCCACATGCCTAATCCTCCATTTCCTCAGCCTTCATCGTGCTGGAGCTGACTAGATTAATGGGAAATGTTCATATGTCAGGCCTGGAAGGAAAGCAAAGAGCTGGTTGTGTTTGAATTCCACATTAATCTACTTGGTGATGAAGCTATAAATCAAAACCTGGAAATTTTGCCAATCTGAAATGATGTGTTTAACATTTCAGCCCTTTCCTTCCTCCCTCTTGCCCAAAGTTGCTTTGCACAGCCTTTTACAGCAGCAGGGCAGGAGTGTGAAATGCTGCTTTTTCTCCTGAATCTTTAATTGTGCTTAAATATAAGATGTATTCAAGGCAACCAGAGTGAAGAATGATGCTGAAACAAGAATGGAATTTCCAAACTGTTCCTTTCTGAGGAGGAAGACCATGTTTCCTCATAGGGTACATGGGGTTGTGGGGATGTCTCAGATCCCACCACGAAGTGGAAACAGTCTGTCCCTTTTTTGATGCACTACCCAGCAGGGTGCCAGCAAAACACCAGTGGGGGAGTGGGGGAGAAACCCCAAAGCCCTCCAGGTCAACTTCCCAGTGCCCATGGCAGCTGGGGGAAAAACCATGAGCACCCCATGGCCAGCATGTGAATTCTGTGGGAAACACACCTGAGGTGCATTCTCCTCAAAATTATAGGATCTGGAAAGTAGAATCACATAATGGTTTGGGTTGGCAGGAAGTTCAAAGATCCTCTAGTTCCAGCCCCCCTGCCATGGGCAGGGTCACCTTCCACTAGACCAGGTTGCTCTGAGTCCCACCCAGCCTGGCCTCAAACACTTCCAGAGATGGGGCATCCACAACTTCCCTAGGCAATCTGTCCCAGTGCCTCACTGCCCTAGTGAAGAATTAATTACTAATATACTATACTAATTAATTACTAATATACAACAATTTCTTCCTAGTGGCCAAAATTACACTTTGTGCTACGGTATAGGATATTCCATGAATTTCCATATTTGTCAGCATACCAAAAGCTCTTTCCTCTTCCTCATTTTAGATTAGCACCCAGCCCCAAAATTCTACATCCCACCTCCTTCCTGAATTCCATTGCCTGTAACTGGGCACTTGGGGAGCAATGAGGTACTGCAGACAATTATGCTCTTGTGCCCATAACCTGAAGTGAGTAATTTAATCCAATTCTGCCTCAGTTTCTATAGCAGTAAAATTACTTAACTGTCTTTCCAAGCACTTGGTGGATAAGAAGCAGTGTGCAAAAAGTACACAGCACTACTGTGTACAGAGAGTGAGGAATTAAATGTCTGTGAGAGGTATTCTTGAGATGGCTCTGCATCCAGTGGTCTGCTCTGACTTGGTAGGAGCAGTTGGTGGGATTTTAAACAGTCGAGACACATAAACACATTTTTACTGTAGATGTAGGTCCTGCACTGCCTAATGTTCTTTGACATTGCACAGGCATAGCCGGGAAACTAAAACATTTGTTGATGGATTTGGAGATTAAATAAATAGTGAATTATCTTCAGGATGTTAAAATGCAGAACCGACTGCCTATCCCATAATAATAAGCCAGCCCTCCCCCAGTACTTCTTGAAATGTGAGTATTTCTGCAAAAGCAGGCACTGTGTTAGTTCACAGGGCCATTTGTTTAGTAGGTCAGAGCAGTCAGACATCTGGGCATTGGTAAAAATACTTCTGACAGCTCGGTGACGTCTTGCACAACTGTCTGAGAGCCCTGACTGGAAGTTTATTATTTGTTCATCTCCTTTCTCAAATTAATTCTGATTATGTAGTCAGACAACCACATGGTGGATCACAAAACACAATTAAAATATAGCAAGCATTAATTGCAATTAAAATATAGCAACTGGTGAATATTAGCCCCACTGAAAACAGATCAAGGCAAGAGGTTTGTTTCAGACTGGGCAGATGAATGTGTCCTGGGGAATCACAGCAGACTTGGGGGAGGATTTATTTGCTGGGAAAGAAATGCAGTCTGAGACAGACGATGGTACCCTGAAGGGTACCAAAAGCTCTCAGTACTGCTCAGATGGCCTGGGTACCAAAGCCTTGCTTACAGACAGTGAAAAATGGAGTCAGTCAGCATCTCTGAGACAAATGCAGTCTGGAGACCAAGAATGAAGGAACAATTTTTGGATTGTTTTAACCTATTTTATAACAACTGCTGCTCAGAGTGCAGTTTGAGCAAGTCCAGACTTCCAATTACTGTGTCAGATTGGATTTGAACACCAAAGTGTTTCAGATCCCAGTGTAACCACTGCAGCCAGTATCACCCCAAAACTGCTATTTCATCTATCTCTGCTAAAGCATTGGTGCTGATTTTCTGAGAGCGAAGAAAGTCAAGTCTCTCATCATAAATAAGGGAATTACACTGATTATGGTGATGTCTGGAGCTTGTTTTGTTTCCAAGAACCCACTGCCTCTTGTATTGGTAGTAAATCTGTACCCTCTGTACAATGTTGTCTTAGTTTTTATATATTTCCTAGATGGGACAGTAGAAGGCAATTGGCAAGCTTTGGGATGTTTGTATGGTGGAGACAACAGATTAGGGCAAGGATATGAAAAAATTATCCAAGTCAGAGCCATACCTGAACAACCATGATCCTGGCTGGAGGAGCTGAGCTCTCCCCTTTGCTGTGTGCCCAGCACTGTGGGTCCTGCTCAGCCAGAACCTGGCTGTGTGCTGCACTGCTCTGCTACCCCCAACTCTGATTCAGAGCCAGAGATGCACTGAGATGTGATTAACTCAAACAAAACCCCAAATCATACTTTTCAGAGTATGAAAAAGCATGGCTTAACTTTACAAAGTTGACTAATGTTTCTCTTAAATGTTTCTTTTTAGGGTTTTTCTGGTACCAGGCAGAAGTCCTACACTGGTCTGCTTTGCTCTCAAGGTGCAGTAGCAACAGGGATTAATATATAGTAACAACAAAAACTAGCATAGTCAAGGGTTTATTTGCTCATCAAAGGGCTTGCTTTGCTTATTTGGATCTAAATAACCAGCAGTGGAAGAAGTTTCTGTCTTGGGGAAGTGATTAAGCTGTCAGGTTTCTGTCCAAGCCATACTCTGCTAAAATACTCTGCCAGTATTTAAATAGGATGATGCTGGCTACTGGAGGAAATGCTTTTAGGATTAATATACATAAGTGTAGAGTTAGCTATCAGCTCATGCTGGCTGCTAATAACAATGCTGCTGCTGGAACTCCGCAGTGATGAACTCTGAGATGCCTTTTCCAGCAAACCTCCACCCAGCAGCAATTCTCCTGGTACCTGACCCAGCATTTCAGACCCTCTCCAAAGAATTGCAAGCTCATGGGCATTGACAAATAAAGTGATGTGGTTTTACTGAGCTTTTGCAGATGTTCACAGATTCTGTCTGAGAAACAAACAACTACTCAAGTCCATCCTGACCTGTGAGTGTCTTTCAGGCTGCATTAATGATGGTTTGGGTGGGAAGAGAGGCACCTTTGCTGGTCCCATTTCATTGGTGACTCTGGCAAAGAGGAATAAAATGCCAGGATCATGACATAATGCCATGGGGGATGGCTCAAGGCATGTGCATTTTGCAATGCATGGAGAAAGTGCATTTGTGGATGTGCTCAATGCTCAGAGCAACATAAATCTGCTGAAAGAGCACCAGTGCTGGGAGTCTCCACAGGCAGTGGCATCCCCTGATGCAGGGTGCATAGGCTGGGATACATTGTCAGTAATCAGAATCTGGACACATCTGAAAACCAACTCCTTAGTGTTTGAGGGTGATTTTACATAGGTGGAGGTAAAAATGAGGTTCAGCATTGAGTCCTCTTGCTTCCCCCTCCCCTTTCCCAGGCCCATGTGAGCTGATTGGCTTCAGGTTCAGGTTCCTAAGACAAGCTGCAGAGAGAGGTGGGGCAGCCTCACACCACAGGCACCCTCTGCACAGACTGACCTCTGGGTCCACCTCAGCCAAGAGGCAGCAGAGCCCAGGGAGGGCAGCGTGGTTCACTTGGAGCCATCCCAGGGGTACATCTCAGGGGGGTTCAAAGCCAAGCCCTGGGTAATGGGTTTGTGTTACTGGCTGTGGGTGTCTTCTGGAACAAACAAATACTTAAAATAAAAATGCTGCCCATGCTTGCTGAACTCCAAAGACCATGAAATCTATTCCTGAAGTCTGCTGAAACCAGAGCATGATTTGAAGCTGGTTCAAAGTTTGCTGAAATTACTAAGAGCCCTGCCCTGGTCTCCCTCTAACCAACACAAAAAATTTCTACAGGCTTTTAATCTGTTGCCTTCTGTATGACTTGGCTTCACACATGGAGATTTCCAAAGCACAGGAAAAGCAAAATACCAAGTAAATGGGAGTAGCAGAAAATCCACTTTCCAAATGCAAATACCAATCAGTCACTCCGGTGTCTGGCATTAGACAAATCTGTGGAGATGATAAATATTGTAATGGGCTTGTCCCCCCAGCAGAATAAACACCTAGCCTCAGTTGTCTAAGGCTGATTTAAAAAGCAGACAAGCTGGTGGGTTTACATTGCAACCTGGCCTCACCTATGGGCTGGAACGAGTTGGTTTTCAAAGTGACATTCAGCACTAGTTCCTTCTGTGATGTTCAGTTTTTTAAACCCAGTTTAATCAGTCTCAGAAACACACAGAGTTTATTAGAGCTGTGTCACTGTACCTCAAGCTGTAAGCAGTTAGTGTAACTCTACAGAGAAGCCAGTCATCCAAGCCCCAAAGCTCTCTATACCACATAAACCATACATCAAGCAAACCAGAAATTTTAGGCAATCAGATGCCTGGGACTTTGCAAGATGAAGCAGTCAGAAGGCATTGCAAAAGTCACTTAGGGATAATTAGTGCTACTACAGTTTAAAACCCTCTGCAAATGCCCATTTCCCACAGATTAGGTGCCTTTAGGCATCTTTTCCTCTGTAAAAATTATAAATTATGCCTATGCAGCTGTAAGGACAGCCTTAGTTTTTCTAAGTTTTTCTTAGTTTTTTTTGTACTTATGAGTGTAAAGCTCAAGGAGAGGGGATATAGCAGATTGAACCCTAACTTCCTTTCACTTATTCCCCCCCTGCTGTGTGGGAAGGAGAGTTTGGATCTGTGTTCCACCACAGGAGACCCCATCACCATCCTCCAAACCAAAATATTTCTCCTGCCACACCTCCCCTCCCCACAGCATCCCCTCTGTCCCACTGCTTGAGTAGGACCCAAAGTGGTTGGTAGGAATAGGACAGGACCCTGTGAGACTCCCAGGGGGTCTCCCCACTGCAGCCTTGGGGTTTGGGGGTCTGGCCTGGTGTTTTGTTACCCTACCTGATAAACGTCCCTGGAAATGCACCATGGCTTCAGCATGAGCTGCAGGACCCTCAGGTTTCCCAAGCGGCAATTCCTCAGAGCCCGGGACGTCAGGCTCCACACCAGGCTGTCCCAGCTGTAGAGCAGATCCTCAAAGCCAAAGAGCACAGCAGCCATGCCAGCTCCCTGTGTGAATCACCCCAGATTCCCTGCTTGGAGGCAACCAGCTAATCCCAAGGCGCCTTATGCACTGCAAGGTTAAAGAGTCACTGAAATTTCCATCAAAGAAGGAGAACAAAAAGCAAGGAAAAAAAAAAAAAACAACAAACCACCAAACCACCAAACCAAAACGGACAACAAAAACCAGCAGCCAAAATAAACTGTTTGGGGATGTGTCTTTCTCCCTCTGCATACACCCTTCAGGATGTGGTTTCTCCCTCTGTGTATCTTCTCAGAGCGAGTCCTGCTGCACCCAAGGATGAGCAAAGAAGAGGTAAAAATACCTCTCCTGACTTAGGAAGGCATTTGCACATCCCTTGCAAAGGACTTCTTGGTAACACTGCATCACTTCCCAGCTCTCTGCTGCAGACCCAAGAAGCAAACTCGGATCCAAAGTCATCACTTTGCATGCTCAGTCCTGGGACTCCATCCAGAGGGAAGAAAAAAGCTGCTCACTCTCCGTCTGCCAGCATTCCCAAGACATTCCACTATTGGGCTTAACTCTTTCAAACACTCCCAAAGAACATCTGAGAAGGCAGCCCTGCCACATGCAACATTTCATCCTTTCCTTTCGTGTGTTAATTCACCATTGCACAGTTACACTCCACTCTTTTCCCCCCCAGCTGTCTTTTCTGGAGCCTTTTTATGTTTTGAACTTGTAAGGGAATTTAATCATTACATGAGAATTATGCAACAGTCTGCAAAGCACCTTATTTACCCAAGGGGTGATATTTTTGAAAGTTGATGGCCTTTTAATATCAGTCTGATTCAGCTGATGTGGAGATATTTTTAACCCTTGGTTAGCTCGCATTCATAAGGGTGGGTCTCATCTGAACAAGCCCAGGAGGAAGTTCCACAAGAACTGGATGCCAAAACACCCTTTTTGGTCTGTGGCTATAAAGACTCACTCCTGGCATCCCTTTCTAAAATAAGTGCTCAGAAGAGTTCAGTTCCCTGCCTGTTTCACCACAGGAGCAGCTTGTCTGGGTGGAGACTTCAATACTGTCAACATCTCTGATGAGCTGAGCTGAGGGAAGTGGTCCAGTGAGGGTGAAAATACATTATCAAGATGAGGATTTTGCAGTTTGGTTAAATCACCACAAAATCATGGAGTTAAGTTGCAAGACACTTTCCAGCTAAATTCAATGAGTGCTTCTTCTTCCTATGTAATCACCAGGTGGGGAAACTGAGGTTGGAAATATTTTTATCAAAGGCCCAGTGCAAGGCAGCGCCCTTGGAGACAGCTGCCTGACAGTGCTATTTTTCACTCATTTTACTCTCCATTCAGAGGAATGTGTGCAAAAAGGCCACAGGATTTGGAGGGAGCAGACAGGAGTCAGCTGGAGAATGCCTACATGGAGGCACTTCCTAGCAGGCACTTTTTAGAGGGGTAGGCAGGACAGCTTGAGCTGAAATCATGAGGGACCTGCATGCACTGAACTCCTAAATCAGCTGGTTTAGTAGAGGTGGGAAGGCATCATTCCTAAAATACCTCAATGTCTTCCCTGATTCAACTCCCTGGATAGGAAAGGAGCAGGAATATTAATATCTGCTTGATTTTCTGCAGGTCTGTCCCACCATGACCCCATCCATAATTTGTTCTTTGAGGACTGAAGGACACGAAGCGAGCTGTGTGTCACGACAGTGGCACAAGGATGCTTGTCAGCTCATTGGCAGGGCAGGTGGAGGGCCAGGAAAATACAGCTGCAAAATTCATGTTCTCAGCCTGATTGCTTCTTCAGGACTTCGTTTTTAGAGCAGCTTCATAAAATACGGTAATAAAATTGTAATAATGTTTCTTTTAAACTTGTTAGGAGCTATTCATTCTGCAAAGTGCAGTTTTCTTTCCTCCTCTCTGTCTTCCTGCCTGTATTTTTGGTGTCCAGCCTTTGCTGTAATCTCCCTCTGCTCATCGTCTCTTGGTTATTTTTCTGCCTTTAAACTCAGTAACACACTGCTTCTGTTAGCAGCAATGTAGACAAGGGACCAGGAACATCTCCATTATAAAGCCTCATTTGGAAGAAAGGAATTTTATATATATATATATGTATATGTATATATGTTTTGACTAGACGATATTTGCTTCAGGCTACGGCCTGATATACAAGATCTCAGATCTCTGCCTGGGAGCACGAGAGGAAAAGAAAGAAATATGTTTGATAAAGGAAAACAGAGGGGGAAAAAGAAACCATAGCAAGTGATTGCTCTGGGATGTGACCTAACCCCTTTGGTATTCTGGAAAGAGGAGAGGAGGGGAAATAGAGGATATACCGCAGTTTTAAAATTAGCTGCTCCATATGTGCATCAAGTCTTTCCTTATGGCTGAAAGGAGATTTTCAGCCCCTGTCCCAACTCGGTAATTACTCAACAGATGAGGGCAGCTATGAAGGAGCCCTTTCACTTGGCTGATGACATAATCAGACTTTCTGAAAACAGTTCTCCTATGTATTTATTTAACTGATAGACTGGAGCAGTCTCCTTAGGAGTCACTTGAGTCTAGAGAAGGCCCAGTGAACCTTTCAGTGGATAGATTTACCTTCATGATTAGAGCAGATTGTCTGGTTTCCTGTGGAGGTTTTCCTGCTGACCCGACACAGCATTTTTTAAAAGGGTAAAAGCTGTCTGAGTTCAGATTGCTCAACCCACCTTGCAGGACACAAGGGAATTGCAGCCATGGAGGTTTCTCTGGCAAGGATAGCCCAAAAAAACTCCCCTCTAGAGCCAAGGGATACTCTACCAAAAGAGCTCATTTCAAGCAAGACACCAGAGCATGTGCTCTTTCTTATCCAAAATGGTCAGAAGAGGTTATTGCTACAGGGAATTCCAGAAGAGAGGAGAAAAAATTACTGAGAATTAGCAACTTGGCTCTTCTGCTGGTGCACCCTTTGAGGAATTTCTGTAAAATCATCTTATAATTGTATAAAACATGCTTAGCTTCACCTTCACTAAGGTCAGTTAGAAAAAAAAAAAGGCCTTTGAGCTCTACATAGATCTATATACATTTGCATGTCTTTTCCTCTCTAATTATGTGCTGATTATCTCCCGCTGTTTCTGAGAAAATGTCAGCCAAAACATTTACTATGAAACCTCCCACATTTTACTGACAGTCCAAAGGCTGTTACTGGGATATAAAAATAGCTCCTTACTTCCCTTGAAAAAAAGCAAAAAACCAACCCCCTTGAGCTGCTGTGCTGTCTCATGGGACTGTCACTGGGGCTGGAAGGCTGGGGGTGGATTTCCCATCCCAAACCCTGCAGGCAGCTCCTCCTCTCTGCAGACCCTGCAAATCCCTGCCACGCACGGGTGTAGGTGGGTGCTACCTGCACCAGGTCCATGTTCACCTTTCTATGTTCTGGCCTTGCAAAGAGCAGTTCAGCATCTCTGTCCATCATGCTCTAGAATAAACCCCTTCCCACAGCTTTCCGATGGGTGTGGATGTGCTTGGGCGCGTTGGATGAAGGACGTGCTGGGTGGGAGGCACCTTCCCTTGAGTTTGCTGAAGACATACCAGAAACATCCTGTTTCTGCTCCACACATGGCCCCAGTGGTCCCTGTAGCTCCAGCCCAATGTGGTCTTTTAGGTTCTATTTCAAATTCAGGGCCCTTTTTGATCTTTATTTCTCTATAATGTAAAGAGGATTAATGTTGTCAGATCTTTGTGCCCGGAGTCCCCTTTCATGTTGCAGCTTCATGCTTTATTATGTTGGGGATGCTATTTTGAGATATTTAACTGGTTACAGTTTTCTCCTTGTGCCTTAATGGCATATAAATTTCATTTCTGATATGATTGGGGCAGTTACAGGGAGTCCTGCTGCCAGGTTATCAAACACAGGGATAAGGAGCCACCCTTCTCCCTTCACATGTGCCCAGGCAGAGCCACAGCACTCGGTAGGGACTGACAGCAGTGACCTTCCTCCTGTAGCTGCACTGAACCACAGAGTCCCCCAAGATTTTCAAGTGGTCATTGTGCACCAAATCCACTTGAGAACCCGAGTATCTGGGTGCTCTGTTTCCACCCAAGTCAAGATGCTGCCATCCCTCATGCTGGCTCATCTGGGCTTCTTTGTCTTTCCCCTGACATGTGACCTTGCTGTCACCCAAGGAGGGATCATGGTGTGTTTCTGTGTGTCCAGTTGGGAGCTCCTTGGAGTGCAAGGGCTGCAAATTATTAGTTTTATTTCTTTTACTTTTGTACTTTGTTTGTATAAGAAAAGCTTTGCGAAAAGAGTTTTAAAGGATTTGGGAATGGCATTTGATTTGAAAAAGCAAATCCTGAGACCTTGACAGCTATTATGCAGCATATATACTCTAGGCAAACCCTAGGAAACCCTCTCAAATTTAAGAGGAGTGAAAATAAAGTATAGATGTTGTCCACACTGGGTCTACTGAGAGCTTTGATCAGCTAAGAGTTGGCCCTGCATTAATTTTGGATTGCTAAAAATTGTGACCTCAGTCTGGCTGGGCTGCAACATCTGGACAATGATCATGCCTGAACCCTTAAAGGCTTGTAGAGGAGGCACAAACACCCCTAGCTCACCCCTCTGGAACCTCTAGACAAGCAATTGTTCTTGCAAGTATTGACCCAAAGATTTGCTGCCCCATGCAAATATGAATGCCTGCACTGCTTCACTTATCTCCAACCTCTCGCCTTCCAAGTGCTTCCAAAACCACAGATATGAACAGCCTCTCCCTGGCTCCCCTGGTCTGCCACTGCTGACAGCCCTAAAACTTTCCTGCAGAGAAAATTCAAGAAACTGAAGGCTTCCCTGCTGGTTGCATTTTAGGATGAATATTATGAGTCAGAAATCCTGGCCAATTTCCTCAAAATGTTCTCACGAGTCCATATGGCCTAAAATGTTCCATAATGAAATGAGCTGCTGCTTCACAGTAATAACAGAATGAAAATTTACTATTCCAGTCATCCACCTTGATCATAACACTTCTAAAGCTCTTTGAAAATGTAAAGTGCTCTGGTAGTGCTAAGTATTATCGTTATGCCAACAGCAGCTCTGTCTGTGTAAGGCTGTTCGTGTCCTCACTCCAGAGAGATTTTTATTGACTGACAGAGGAGAGTATGTCATCTCCTCAAATCATACACATTTAATTTCCTAAAGTAAGTTGTGTTAGTGATTTAACAAGGTTTAAAAGTAGGTGAATCCTATAAAGCTGGGCTTGTACTTGTCCCTAATATTCCACCAGCTAAAGTGATTTTCACTTCTACAATGCAGAAACGTGAAAGAGATTGTGCAGAGATTTGCTATTCAATCCTCTTTTTCCATGGATGCTGTGGTGAATGAGTCTGCAGGAGGGGATGTAGGTCAGGACAATGTATTAAGGAAATAGTGCAGAACAGCTGCAGAAAGTGAATGGTGAGATCTTAAATACGATTATTCACTTTGGAAACCCAAGCTTATGATTAATTCTGATCCCACTGGGCACTGTAACATCCTGTGACCGGGCTCTCCATCAATGCAGCACGTGCTTGCACATGCCCATCACCACAAGCTTCATCTTCACCTTGCTCTCTGCTGTCATGTGCAGAAATGCTCAGGAGAATTATCTTTGGTCAGAAGAAAACAGAAAAAAATCATACCCTGCTTGTGAGGCATGTATGAGCAGGGAACAACCTAGAGCTCATCCAGCAGCTGAGCTGTTTTCCTTCCCTGTTATTCCCCCATGTCTAAGATAGCCTCTGACAAGGTTCAGGGGTGAAACAACACAACCCTGAGATAAAAGAGGTATTCTTCCCACCAGGTGGTGGGCACAGACAGGGCACTGAATCTCAGACTGAGGATTGAACATGCCTGACTGAAGTCATGCACTTGTGCAGTCACACTCTTTTTGTTTCAAGCTTTTGCTTATTCCTTTGGTGACTGGAGCAAGTGTTTGCCTTTGGGGGCTGGAATTAGATGATCACTAAGGTCCTTTCCAACCCAAACCTTTCTATAATTCTTTATGAGAGATTCTTTATGTTACATCTGTGTTCATATAATTTTGAATTATATATTTATCTTGTGCTTCCCACCCATTATCAGGTGATGATCAAGCTGTCCCAATGGCCTTGGCTGAGGGCTGTGGTTTGGAAGACTTTTTCAGGTTGCAGGTGTCCCCTAACTGGCACTATTTGTCTGTGAGAAAAGACAAATCTGGTGGCTCATAAACAGCCAGATTGCAATTCTGCCCTATGGCATGGTAGATAATTTAAAGAAGGCTTGCTGTCCATGCAAAATAAGCTTACACACAGCACAAATGGCCCATTGCAGCAGAACATTTTCTTGCAACTTATCCTACAGATATATTTAAGTATCTGCCTGATTCAGACCCAGTGGTAACACTCACTGCTTTCAATGACTGATACAAAGTCCTTTCTGTTCACAGACAAGGGTGAGAAAGAAGGAGGGCAAAGGGAACATATTTTAGAAAATCAGTGGTCCAGATTTCTCATGTTTGATCTTGCTTGTGGGTTGGAAAGCCTGTTCCTACCTAAAGTAAAGAACAGATATTTAATTTATGCTGAAGCTCCTTATAAAAAATCATTGCTAGTAAATACTGATATTGCTGGTTAGGATGTAATTGTCACTGGACAAAGAGGAAGATAAGCAGGTCAAACATAACCTTCAGAGTGAAAATGAGGAGGAATCTGGTCCTATTCCAGAAAAGTCATCAGTTTCTTGAGCAACATTAGAAAAGTCACAGAGCTTTATGGGTCTCCATTTCCTCAACAGATTAATTCACTGTCATTTGTCAGGTGATGTGAAATCTCAGGGGAACTGTTTCACATTAAAAAGTAAGTAAGCATTCTAGAAAGCCAACTGATCATGTTTCATGGGAATTATGCAGCAAAAATCAGAAATACTTAAGATATCTTGGGTCAATAATATACCCTCTGTGTTGAAAGCTCCTACACTGGTTATCAAAATGAGCATAATTGGGGTAAATAAATGTCCCCTGAGGTGAAGACTGCTTCTGTACCTGTGTGCTGCCTGTGGGAGCAGGGCTGCACACATCCAGGTGATGCTGTGTGTGCAGGGAGGCTGCCATGGAGGAAGGGGATGTCCACACTGGGCTGCTCAAACCACAATGCCCTGTGTGCACACACTTGCACACTCACTCATGGCACCTGCACTGGGGCTGGACCACAGGGAGCTCTTTGGCTGTTTCTATTGCCACAACACAATTAATCTGCAGATGGGAAATGCAGGAGCCAACAGAGGGGGATTTCTGTACTGGAGCAGATCTTCCTGCTGAGAACATCTCCCCAGCTGGGACCAGTTAGACCTTCTCAGTAGAGCAGAGGAGTTGACCTCTACCCCGTTTGCTCCCGAAATGCAGACCCCTGTGGCTCCTGCTAATGGAAAAATCTCCATTTGTTGTAGGACAGCGTTGGATCCATGCCATCTGCAGTGATAATGCATGCACAGTTGACAGAAGAGGATAACTTGCACTTCTGTTGCTGGTTGGTTTAAAGCCCTGAGCAAACATCAGCTTCTATTGCCTCATGATGCACTGGGAGATTTGTGCTGTTGAGCTGCTACCAGGGCTGTGACAAACAGGGACAAGAGGGCTGAAGTGCCCATGTGGGACAGCCAGTCTCAGAGGCTGGCAGTCCTGGCCTTCCTTTTTTTCTGATTGCTTTCTACAGCTACCACCACACCAGCATTCCCAGATGGGGTACTGAGTTTCAGGAGGTATAAATAGTGGCCCACACTCCTGCAGAGGTGGAGAGAAGTTACCCAAACTCTCCCATGCTCTTCCAACCTGATGGTTTGCCATGGGGCATCCTAACCCACTGTCTGGTTTCTCTGCCCGTGCTTCCTGGAAAGAGGATAAAATAGATGGAACGCTCTGAATCGAAGCAGCAAGTCAGTCCCTTCATTGTCTCTATGGACAGAGCAGACTGAAGCTGTTCAGAACTTAAAACAAAGAGGATTTACGCTCTCAATTTAGAAATTTATGACTCATTCACATTTTGGCTGTTAGAAGCGGCTGTCATTTCCCCTGCCCCCAAAACATCCATGCCATAAAAAATAAAACCCATAAGCTCTTTGCTGTTCTTATCTTGATTCACAAAGAATTCAAATGTTCACTGTTGCTCTCTGGAGCTTGACTTCCTGTTATTAAGAAGGACATCCTAGTATTTAACAACATAAGATTTTTATTTTTTTCCCCTTCTTCAAGCCAGGCAGAAAGTCTAATGATTCTGGGGTTTGTTTCCTGCTTGTAATTAAGTAGGTCACAGCTGCAAAGCAAGAGAACAAGAAAATATTCAGATCACACAAAGCCAAGAGCTATTAAATCATTTGCAGCTGAAGGATATGGCAGATTTTCTTTTTAAAAAGAAGTCTCGAGTCTGAGGAAAACAAATATAGGAACCTTCAGGAGAATGATGAACTTGGAAGTTCTGCCCAAGCACCACAGTAGCTCAGAAAAAAGGGAGTGATCAAAACCCAGCTAATGTTGTTCACAAGTTGAATAGCTCTATGTGGTTGAAATAAATTCACTACTTTATTGCTCAGAGCCATATATTCTACCCATGCAATCCAATTTGAACCACATGCAAGACTGCCTTCATTTCTTCTGGGCAGTTTCCACCAGGCCCTCCGTGCCAGCTTGGAATGCCACACCATGTCCTCTCCTGTAGGTCCCAGCTCCAGATGCAGCTCAGACACAGCAGGATCTCTACCCAGACATGGAGCTCCCATGGCTCTGAAGGCCTTTTGATCTGCTCTCACGGTCTATGCTGTTGTGCTGCCCCTGATTTGGCTCCCACTCCAGCTCTGTCTAGCACAGCAAGCTGCCCTTGGTGCCTGCACCTCTGCCTCCACCCACAGACAGTGCCAGCAGTGCATGGTCCCTTGCCCTTCATAAGCCACACACACATGGGTTCAGCAACAACTCTGAAGGGCTCTGAGAGCCGTGGTTCAGCCTTATCATGGACAGGAATCAACTGACAAAGCCATGGCACAACCTTGCAAAGCCAGGGAAAACTTCCTTCACAGGCAGAGGTGTTGGTCTGTGAGACCCAGGCACTTACAGTTGGTCCTGATTTGGTTTATTTGGTTTATTTCATGGTTCAGGAGAAGGATAAATGACTGCACATTTCTGTTGTGGTGCTTTTGCCTAGACCTCAGTATAAACACTCCTCCAAGCCATTGCTCCACCAAGATGAGGGGACAGAGAGCAACAACCTTCCTCAGGTACACTACCTGGGACTATTCTGCTCCATCATGAAAAGGAGATGAAAAAGGGCATCAGCTATGAGAACTGCCCCATTAAGTGCCTGCCTTGGTCTACAGAGCAATGGGGATGTGTCCCAAATGCATCACTGCTGTAACAATGGGGCTCTTATTCTGTGCACTAAGAAAAATGGTCATTGGGAAGATTTATGTCTGAAGCCCACCAAAATCAACACTGAACACGGCAGTGGCCCAGTCAGACAAAAATCACTGCCTGGGCAGGCAACACCTGCTGTGAATCTGTTTGATTTCAAAACAGTGTGTTTGGTTTTGTCAGAGAGTGATTAAGATATGGGTAGAACAGCAAGAATGAAAGCTTATTTCTGCTTCTATGAAAATGTGATCAAGAGAGACATAAATTTCTGCCATTATAAGTTGGTGATGACCTAATGTTTATTCAAGCTCTGATTGGGAAACTTGTCATGGGAAAGAAAAGCCCACGTAGATGGTATTCTGGGCTCTGTCCCTGTGTGACCAGACATGGTCAGTTCATCCCAGGATAAGAGAATGTGGACCTTTTCATGTTGGTATTTCTTGGCTTTGCAAGCTAGGAACAGGGAGGGAGAGTCGGTCATTGCCTCCCCAGCAGGCAATGGTTATGAAACAGAAACAACAGAAGGTTTTTCAGAGGCTGGTGCCCAGGGAATTTGAGGTCAGGCCTGCAGTGTCTCCTTGCAAAGCCCTGACCTCAGGGGAGAGGGGCTGAGTGCAAGACTGAGGTGGTAGACACCCTGGGTTGCACAAGATGCCTGATCCATCTTCACATGATTCAGGGTGTCTGGATGTGTGGGTTTCCATCTGCAATTTCTCTAAAAGGCAGTGATTTCAGAAATGTGTTGCTCCCTTCCCTCTAAAATGGGGTTCTCTCACCCTGAGCCCCTAACACAGAGGACTCCTGTGGGAAAAGGTGCTGATTTCAGAGAAAACACTAGTGCTGAGTGCCATAAGGGATATTCAGAGACCCCATGGTATCTCTTGGCCTTTGCAGGAAAACATTTATGCTGCCTACACCCTGGATCTGCTCTGGATCTTTCGGCAATTTCCCTTCCAATCTAGGGCGGATAACAGCATCCATGGATTCATATGAAACAAAGTTCAGGAATGAAAGATTTTCAAAACACTTCTGTGACCCAGAGCCTGGCCAGCACCACAAAGTCTGCTGTGACTGATTGTCAGGAAAGGAGGCTAGGTCATCTGCTGGCATCAGCCTGATTATCTTTCCCCTGACACCATTCTCCAGAAGCCAGAGGTTGGCCCCAAGGACACTTTAACCACTCTCTGGTGACTGATTGGACACATTGGAATGCACTAACACAACTGTGCTTTTAAAAATCTTCTGGTTTTATGACTCTTCTTGGCCAGGTTCCCACTTGCTTTAACTGAAGCAAACCCTTTTTCTCCTGCAGGAAACTGCCACTATTGGTGCATTTGAAAGTTTATGGGACAATACACAAAGCCTGCATTACAACAAAGTCCAAGATGGAAAAAGGAAGCTTTCCAACATTTCAGAGTGGAAATTATGAAAATTAGAAAGCCTCCTCCCAGTCTCTGGTGTGGTTTGCAGGCATGAGTTGGGTGGAGGGATGCTGGAGAGGGAGGAAGGGGATGTGGATCTGCACTTCCAGCTAATGGGAGCCCTGAGGTTTGATCCTGCATCAAATACTCCTAGATTTGTAGGGTGTTGGCAGTTCACCTTGGCTTTTACCCTGAAAGCATCTTGGCTGCCAAGTGGGAGCAGCAGCACTGGCTGGGTCTTGCAGAGGTCTGCAGAGGATCAATGTCTGCAGAGCCTTGTAATAGCTAAAGTCCAACATATTATAAGGAATAATTTTAAATTGTGATGTGGGATTGCCTAACTCCCCTCTTACAATAGCCTGTTTATCATATTGGCCTTGACAGATTTTCTTGGATGGTGTTTTCAAATATTGGGAACTCCAGGCTCTGCCCTCAGGCAACAGTGACAGTTTTGAAGTCAACTCTGAGGAAAGGAGAGCCTGTGAAATATTGGCAATTCATTTTTCCTTTCTTTTTTTTTTTTTTTTAATCTGGACCTTTAATAAGGGTAAACTACCTGTAGTTTAACTAAACTAACCTGTAGGGTTTTAACCTTGATCATCCTCCTTCCCCTGCATTAAGAGAAGACTGAAAGACAGAAAGTTACTTGATGCCAACCCCATTTAGCTTCCTAAGATGCTCCAAAGCATCATGGATAATATTACAACCCATGCAGGGCAAACCTTACAGTAAGAAGTGTACTGTGCCTATGGAATCTATAGCAAATGGGTTAATAAAAGCAAGATGTTGGAGAGCTTTTTTGAATTACTCTGGAGGACAAAAAGGACATTGACATTCTCCCCTCTGAATAGTGGCAATTTCTCCTGGATCACATTGATCAGGGGAGCTCACTGATCTGTGCTCTTCCCCTGAGCATCCCACAGTGCTCTTACCCAGGCAAACCTCAGCATCTTTTCCAGATACATTAAAATATGTTTTTATTTTTTGGCATTTATGCAGAGAAACTGATGTGAGGCACATATCTCTTTGAATGCCAGATTAAATCTATTCTGCAAAGAAGGAGGGGCATTTGGAGAGGGTGCAAGTACAGGATTTACTTCCTTTTGTACCTCCCCACCTGCCCTGTTCTCAGGTGAGGTATCTGGCTCTTTATCAAGCCACTGGTACAATCTCAATGATCCATTTCTGGTGCCCACAGCCTGAAAACACATAAATATGGAACATTGTTCCAGAATATGGTCATGGAGCTGTCCTTCAGAGCAGCTTCAGACATTCCTTCAGGGTCTCTGAAGACAGATCTCTTGAAAAGAAAAAGTGAGCACCCCCAAGATACCCCCTCCATCCCCCACCCCCTTCACCCCCAAAAGACTCAAACAGAATCACTTAAAATTGAAAAATTGTTTCTGTAGACACGGCCTCAAGGACACAGAGAGCTGGCTGGAGCACAGGGCTCTGCTGCTTGGCACCTGCCCTGTGTCTGCTGGGGTCATGCAGGTGGACACAGAATCATTAAGATTGGAAAAGACCTCTAAGATCATCAGGCCCAACTGTTAGTCCAGAACCACCGTGTTTGCCACAAAACCATGTCCCCAAGTGCCACATCCACAAGACTTTTGAACACCTCCAGGGGTTGTGATTCCACCATTTCCCTAAGCAGCCTGTTCCAATGCCTGACCAACCTTTCAGTGAAGAAATTTTTCCTAGCCAGTCTAAACCTACCCTGGTTCAACTTGGTGGACAATGTTGTTGACAAGAGTATGTATTGCTGCTCTTATGACACAAATTTTAGCTTTGCTGGGACTCAGGTGATCTTCTAGTGATCCACAGCAATAAGGAAGCAGAACTATATCATATAGATACACATTTTCTCTGGAGACACTGTGCTTATGTCCTGTAACTGGAAAGCCAACTCATCCCATGCAAAATTGCCTCTGAAGATACTGGGAGGTGTTGTCACCAGAAGACACACATTACTCTATTTTCTTTGGCTACTGAAGGGTCCTAAAACAGTAACAAAAATTACTACAGTTTCATGATGAACTTGTAGATGTAAGCTGGATGAAGTTAGAAGGAAGCTGACATGAGGAACACACATTAGTAAGAACACCAATCCCTACCTTTAATCTCTCTTAGTTGAGTTTCTCCAAAACTCATCTCATCCTCCCAACTCATCTGTTGGGAGCTGGCAGGGTGGAAATTCCCTGTGGCAGGAACTTTTGAACTAAGGCTGATTTGATTTGCACTTGCAGAGATTTCTATACTGAACTAAAATGGTAAAGCTTTTAGTGAGATGGTACTTGTTCTGCACAGAGATCCCCAAAGGGTAGATGCTCAGTGTACCAACATTAATTGCAGGTTATCAGTCCTTAGCTATTTCACACAGAGTCAACCTAATCTGTGTTGATGTAAAATTTGGAGAGAAAACAGATATCCATGGTCCCACCCCATTAAGACTGGTGGCTTTTATAGCAGGAGTACTGGAAACTAAAAATTATTTTCAACCTCAGTTAAGAAACTTGCTCACTTATTTCAAAGCATGCACAACCCTAATTGCACATTCTAAATATATTCCAGAAATACAGCTGGATTGTAGAGTGTGTGGGGGTGACTCAATGACATCATTTGCAGTCCATTATCTTTCCAGAAGGTTTTCATGTGGTATCTTTGGGAAGTGGAGACAAATTGCACTCCATGTCTATGCCATTTGGAGAGTGTGAAACTTTGGTCCCAAAGTGTAATCAAAGGGTAAGGATCACTTATACCCATTTTCTTGTGGAATGAAAAATCACCATTTCTTTGAAGCCATTAGAAATTATTGAGACAATGAGGATAATATATACTTCACCAGGAAAGAAGCTAATCTCAGACAGAAAGTTTGGCCACGAGTCTGGAAATGTGTTTGAAATCTCAATCCAGCTTTCTGAACTTGAGTCAGCAAAATAGGAACTGTGTGACTACCTACACAACACATTCCCTCTTGGTCAGAGCAGCCTTTTTAATGATTTCCATCAGGCTGGCTGGGGCAGCCCTGGTGCTTAGGAGCTTCACTAAAGTCCCTGCTGGTGTTTAAGAGGCTTGTGTTGGTGTCTGGTCTGCACCAAACAAGCCTTTGAGTGAAAATGGAAAAGATCTATGAAGAGTAAATGTGCTGCTCATCCACTGTTTTGATTTTTTTTTCCCCAAACACTGTACATTATCCTGACTTAAAAGGATGAAAAGACTGAAGAAGTTAAGAACTGGGAAAAGGCATGTGTTGTACTTTCTGCTTGATGCCTGAAAATGCTGTTAGTTCTGGAAATTGTTGAAGCAACATTCAAGCAATCCCTTGTACAGATCAGGAATTGATAAAGTCTGAAGGCTTTCTATGTCTGGACTTTAAAACCCAGCTGAAGGTATCCCCTTCCAGGGATAAGTCCTGGCTAGAAGATGAGTTAGGACTAGGGCTTTAGGTTGGGACAGATTGGAAGGTATTTGAACCACCCAAACTGCCACTTTGCATTATCTATCACTGGCTGACCTTGCAAGAAACAGAGTCTTGGAACTGAAAAGCCCTTCCAGGAACCTTCAGTTTAGGGTGGTAAGTTCTTGCCTTGTGGCCTGTGGATTGAGGGAATTTAATTTAATTTCCCTCGAGGGAAATTAACCTGGTACTAAACCATGACAAGTCCTTTGTGTGAGCTTGGGGCTGCTCCTGGGAGTGAGATCATGGTATCAGCTACCTGAAAAAGCCCTTTGGGCTGGCTTATTAGCAAAAAGGATCTATGAACTAGAGGAGCCTTTTCACCCCCTCTAAAGTTTTTTAACTGGATTCACATGATTCTCCCCTTCCCTTCACCCGAATCCAAAACATTTTACTCATTTCTGGCTCCCAGCCTCTGTTCCTGGGCTTGCCCTTGCTCTGTTCCCTGGCCTTTCTGTCCCAGTGCTTGGCCAATGTGAAGGCAACAAATGCCAATTTGTAATGAAAAAAGCTTTTCATTTTTCTCATCAAAATAAGAATCTGAAGGACTGGAAATTTCAAAGCAGAACCTCTGCTCGTGAGGTCTCCAGGCCTTGAGAGCGTTCGATAATTCAGTTAAGCTCCAGCCATTTGAAAGCCAATTTGAGCAGGATCCTGGTTCCAAATTCTTCAGAGTTCACCAGTCACTATCCATTAGCCTCTGCCGTGCTCTTACCTCTTGCACTGTTAACCTGCATGCATTCTGGGGGGATGAAGTCTGGCGTGGCTCCTGATCCGTTTCACAGAGAAGTCTGTTTTGATTTGTTACACCTTTTAGAAGTGTCACAAAATATTATAACTTCCAGACACCTGAGAGGTGCACTAAGTATTTATCTGTCTAGGTAGAGTTCAAATTAAACCAATTCCTCCAAAATACTTGTGAACAGGTCAGAAGAGATAAAGCTCAGATGAAGCAGATAAAATTGATGTTTCAGCAGTCACAAGTGATTATATCAGAGCATTACAGAGGTGACAGCTTTGCTACTTAAGGTTAGCCTTTTATTTTTTTTTTTTGGATACAATTATTTGTCTATAGGTATGGTGAATAATTTTTCATCACCTTGAAACTTGAGTTATTTCCAGAAAACAGCTAAGACAACAGGAGTTCCTTGCTTCAAGGTCTTTCTTCTGTCTTTGGCAACTTCTGCACTCAAACATCTACTGTTTGTTTGTAATCTGTGATATCTGAGTAACTCTGCTGTCACCTTGGCAGCCCATCAGATCAGCAGTGATGCTGTCAAGGTAAGATACCTGTCCAAAAAATGTCAGTGCAGGTGCTAAGCAAAGGTCTGCAGGAGCTGCACGCCAGTGTAAGAGATTTCAGGTAAATAGTGTGAACTGGAAAGATCAACTTCCCTGAGAGCCCTTGCTCAGCCGTGCTGTCAGAGCCAGTGCTCACAGCATCACTCCCTGAGTGTGCATGAAGGGCTCCTCGGGCCAGGATCACCCCTCCATGAATGCTGCAAGGTCTGCCTGTTCCACCCCGCTGGACTCTCCGCTCCAGCCTCGCTCTGAGAGGTTTCTCACCACTCTGCTCTTGAATCCGTGCTGGAAAAATGGTCAGTAGCAAGCTGAATGTGGAATTATGCTTTGTCTACTAGAAAAAGAAAATCAGTAGCTCAGAATAATAAAAGTAGTAAAAAAATAAAAATAATAAAAAAAATTTGTACAGCAGCAAGATACTGGAACTCTTTTGCTGGGTTTTGTTGGAGGCAATCTCCTCTCTTGCCAAAAGCAAAGGTCGCCATAAGCTGCAGAGTAGCGTGGGAAAACCTGCCTTGGAGTTGGCCTGCAGAGCAGAAAGACTGACTTTTTTTTCAACCCTGGGTTCTCTCTTCTCAAGAGACATTTATTTATAGGAGGAATGACGTTTCCTGCTGCATTCTTAACGTGCTTGCAGCTTGGGATAAGAACATGGGAGCTTTGTCTTCTGCCATCTGTTTTCTATGGCAATAAATATCCATTTACGGATTTATCTCTGCCTGGTGTGTTTTAAAGTCATGATATGAGTGAGTGTTCATGGATATCCATTCAGAGAGGAAGTGTCATAGGTAAATAGCAGCCCCAGCTCCATGCTGGTATAGATTTACATTTGTGTAATGGACAGTGGAGCTGTGGCCTGGGGCTTTGGCCACATTTTTTATCTTAACTTATCTTCTTTGGAAGCACAAGAAATAAAAAAGCAATCTGGACTAAATTCATGCTGAGCTGCAAGCATCCACTGACAGAACAAGGCATGAGGCTTTTAATTTACCATAGCTGAGAACTGGGACCTGAAGCTGGGGCACTAACTGCAAAACCCAATTTAAAATGGCTTTTCCAGCCAGACCTCTCCCAGCTTGATTAGTTTCTTACAGCACTTCATTTTGCCTGGAGATGGCCTTCCTTTTTACACAGCCTCTGTAGTGCCAGGCTTTGAGCCTCAAAGGCAGAAGAGAGGGCAGACTTATTCCTTTTTAATACAAGAAAGCTACATGCTTTCTGTGGGTTTTCTGACTCAAAAAAACAATGCCTTATGTTTGTGGTGAGCAACATTCCTGTGGCTGGAAAATAGCCAGTGAGGTCTTGAGAGGAGTAAATTGTGTTCTTCCTTAGGAGTGCCTTGAAGCAGCAGAAAGAGATCTCTGGATGGTGCAAGGCATTTGTTAGACATTAGCAGGACTCTATTCATCTTCCTCTTGCACACATCCACAGCACATGGATATAATAAACATAGCTGGGAGGCACAAACCATCCCACATCAATAATGCAAAGGGAGAAGGGACTGCATATTTAACATGCTGGGGGAAGACCCAGAGGAGGAAGATATGGTGGGGAGGGCTCTGTCTTGAGAAATGCTGTGTTAGGGATCACAGAATCACAGAATCACAAGGTTGGAAGAGACCTTCAAGATCATCGAGTCCAGCCCAGCCCTAACACCACAACTGGATCATGGCACCCAGTGCCACATCCAGTCTTTCTTTAAACACATCCAGGGATGGTGACTGCACCACCTCCCCGGGCAGAACATTCCAGAACTTTATCACTCTTTCTGTGAAAAACCTTTTCCTAATATCTGACCTAAATTTCCCTTGATGCAGCTTGAGGCTGTGCCCTCTGGTTCTGTCAGTGCTGCCTGGAGAAAGAGCCCAACCCCACCTGAGCACAGCCACCTTTCAGGGAGTTGTAGAGAGTGATGAGGTCACCCCTGAGTCTCCTTTTCTCCAGGATAAACACCCCCATCTCCCTCAGTGGTTCCTCACAGGGTTTGTGTTCCCAGCCCCTCACCATCCTTCCCAAACTGAGTGGCCAGAACTGGACACAGCACTCAAGCTGTGCCCTCACCAGTGCCAGTACAGGGGCAGAATGACCTCCCTGCTCCTGCTGGCAACACTATTTTGGGGCAGGGGGGTCATCTTCTAACCAAGCTGTATTTAGAGCTGGCTGCAGTTTAAGGAGTTATTAATCAGTCAAATATGTGTTCAGAGGACCTCCTTTGCAAACCCCCCCCCAAAAAAATTTTGGTTGCCTTTGCAGTGATCCCAAAGGCAATCCCAAGTGCTGGTCAGGATGAAAACATCTCATAGACATCAGCATTGAATTAGATGAACCCAACTCATGCCTCAGTCCTGACACCAGCTGCTGGTGTGCCCTGTGGCACAAAGCACAAAGCTTAATTCTGCCTCAGCTGGCATGTCTGGTGGTCTCTGTGCCATCCCTACTAATATTTGGCAGTGCCCTTTTTCACTTGGACTCCTAAAAGCCTTTGTAAAGCCCTGTCTTCTGGTGAGTGTGTGCCATGCATTGCACAGATCTCTCACATCTCAGGCTTTGCATGTGAAACCTGCTCACTCAGGACTGTATCTTGGGCTCTTTCACTGCTGCTGTGGGATTTTATGGACTCTGAGCTTAGAAACAGATTTTGAGTGGCTTCAGGACCCCAAGTGCAGAGAATCTGCCCTGCCAGCTCTAGCTGGTGGGGGGCTCCAGAGAGAGAGAACATGATACATCCTTCAGCCAGGCTGACCACAACCTCATGGGCCAGATGCCTGATGAGGCAGTTCTGTGATGAGGCAGAGAGAAAAGCAGCAAGGACAGAGGTTCAGGACAAAAAAGAAGTGATTGCAAAAATCATCCCATCAAATTGTCTGGCAACCCTTAAAGCAAGGCTCCAGCATTTGCCTGAGAAGTCTAAACCATCCCAACCTTAGGTCAAGAAGTGGGAAGGAGAGAAATAAACTGTGGATGTGAGTGAAAATAAAACAACACAACCCCCCTGACAGTGTCACTTGGGCTGTGTGTGGAGCTGTTAAGTCTGTACACGATGTTAAGTCTCCTGCAGTGTTGGCCATCCTTGTGCAGCTGTTCTTGCCTCCTATATAAACACTAACATTCTCCAACACCTTCTTCTGAAGGTGTTTCCATGCTCTGCCTTGCTCCCTGCCAAGGGGTTATATCCTGGAGACACCCTGGGAGAGTGCTGCTGGTTTTTGCACCTCTCCATCACATGGACTAATGCACAGAGCAAAGCCAAGGCTCAGGCAGCTGCTGTCAGGCAGGTCAGGGTGGATAAGATGTTTCCAAAGGGAAAATGTGCATGTATGGAGGACATTGGTCTCACATTTTCTGCACTGTTATATGTCTTTCAAATAGTGATAGAGAAAGGGGGAATGGTTTTAAATCAAAAGGAAAGAGATTTAACTTAGATGTTAGGAAAAAAGTCTTTACTGTGAGGGTGGTGAGGCACTGGCACAGGTTGCCCAGAGAAGTTGTGGATGCCCCATCCCTGGAAGTGGTCAGGGCCAGGTTGCATACAATCCTGAGAAACCTGGTGTAGTGTGTGGCCTCCTGTCCCCAGTGGTAGGGTCAGAATGAGATTATCTTTAAGGTCCCTTCCAACCCAAACATTCTATAGTTTTATGATTTGTCTCTACACTACTCAGCCTCAGGCACAGTCTGTGTGAAATCACGAGCCACAGACAGGGAGGGACCCCCTGTGGCCATCAGCAGCAGAGATGGTGGCTCTGCAGCAGCTGAGAGCTCATTCTGGATGAAAAATCATCTGCCACCTTGCAGGGAGCCCCCTTGGAAGGGGACACCCCACTCTGCCTCCCCACACTCACAAGAGCAGCTGCAAACCATCGATGCCAGCCCTGGTCCAGGGGCAGCAGTGCCAGGCAGGGAACAGGAACAAAACAAAACCTGACCCAAGGCAGGTGAAGGCATCAGGGCTGTCTGCCCTGGGCCCCCTCAGAACCAGCATCTTGAACCACAAAGCCCAAATTTACCGGGAGGGACGTTTCTGAATGCGCTCCAAAGCAACAACCCCCAATCAAACAATAGCAGACCAAAGCTGTGTGAATAATTGATTATCTTTGGTTTGCTTGACGGACTGGAAAGGCAAAGGAAATATTTTTCAGGTTGACACAAAGTTATTCTGCTTTCTCTTCTGCCAAATGGAGGGGAAAGAAAACCAAACAACAAAAAGGCTTTGTGTTTAAACAAAACATTTTTAAAGAACTTTTAATTTTTGAGATTTTTCTCATATTCCTTAGAAAAAGAAGGAAATTGTCTAAATGAAAATACACTCTTTTTGGAAGGAAAAACGCAGAAAAAAAATTGGTTTGAAATGTACAAAGCAGATTTATTTTTTCTTTTGAGTGCAACAGACTTGAAGTAAACTCACAGGTGGCTGCAGCTGCAGCCAGACTGCTTTTCAGCAAAACAGATCCTCAAGCAAAGGCTTTCCTCTGTCCTGGGTGAAAGGACCAACTCTGAGCCACTCTGGGCTCGTAGAGCTTCTACCCTTGCCACCAGTGAGCACAGCACCCTTGCCCACCCTTGGTGCACTCAACCCCAAACCCCTGTGGGCAGGAATGAGCAGAGGGTACCTGTTCTGAGCCAGCCACTGTCTGGGGATATCAGTAGTGACAAGCTGGGCTGTGAGGGTGTGTGCAAGGTGTCCCTGTCCCCTGGGGGCTGTGCTGCCCTTGCCAGCTCTGTCAGAGGCAGCACCCAGGCAAAGGCAGCCTGGGAGCACCTGGTGTGTGCCAGATGTGCACTCAGAGTGGGCTCTGTGGGTGTCCAGCACGCTCTGAGCCCAGCCCCCTGTCCCAGCCGCTGCTTCTCTTCCAGCCCATCAATCTTCCAAGTGCCAGGACCCCCAGGTTCCCTGGCAGTGCTGCTGGGTGATGTGCTTCCAAGTAATTAATGACACCACTGCTGTTTTCCCGGGACCCCCTGCTATTCCTGCTGCAGCATGAAAGCAGCAGCATTGCCTTGGCTATCCAGGGACAGCCCTGTGGTGTCACTTCAGCTGGCACCAATTAGGGGGACTCTGTGCACTGCAGAGCCCTCATTGCCACCAGTGCTCGCTGAACAGCTCAGCTGGGACAGACACTGGTGGGCATCTGCATCTGCTCACTGACACAGAGCCCTTCCACACCACCCTGAGCATAATAATAATAATAATTATTATTATTATTATTATTACTATTATTACTATTATTATTATTGTTACTATAATTATTTACTCTCCATTGCTACAGGTCAGTGCTGCCATATGCCATCATCTCAGTGAGTATTGAATATTTGAAACAAATTTTTTTTTCCAGAAATGGTTACCCCAACTATTGCTACAGAGTCTTTAACTAGTTACATTTGTTGCATGCTATCTTACAGTTCCTTCTGGCACAGATTTCCACTCTAAGTTGCCACACAGCCTCTGACAAATATTCATTCCCATTCATCAGCACACAGGTCCCACCAACATTAATCCCTACCATGGCACACAGCAGCAGTAATTTCTTCACACCATGACATAATCCCTATTAATGCTGACTACTAACAGGGCAGACAACTGCCATCAAATGGTACCCTCCTCATCCTCTGGGCATGCATTCAGGACAAACAAATCGTGGCTTACCCTTTCCACACTGCGTCTCCTCAGTGATCCATACGGTATTTTGAATAAAAGTCTTCGGGTCCTACCCGGAGTCACAGCTGTCTGTACTACCATGGTGCAGAGCTAACTCTGGGTGTGTGTGAGAGAGAGAGAGCTCACAGCACACACAGCCTTCCCTTGAAATAACTTTACAGTCTCATCTAGATTTCCCAACTATCAAATAGCTGAGTGGGTTTTCACATCAGACCATATGAGTCAAGATGTGGCTTGCTTGAAAGAAAGAAGGAGGGGGGAAATGGGGAAAAAAAATTAAAAAAAGGAAACCCCAAGCCCTGTAACCTTAACAACATGCTTCAAGCAGTGTATCTTTAGCTTCCTTCTGTTTCTTGGTGTAGTTTGCTCAGCAGGATTGCTGTGCCATAGAGGTGGAAGAATTAAGCTTCTGGGGAGAATGTTCCAAAAACGTCAAGCCCGCTTCTTGTTGCTACAGATGGTAACCAGGTCAGTTGTCTAATCAAAGCTCGATCTGAGTTATTACACGTTTTGCCATGTGACTGCAGACCCCTCTGGTTTGCTGTACAGTAGATCACATGTCCACCTTAAAAAGAATATCTGGTGTATCACCATCTGGTGCAGAGATTAGTGTTAATTCCTGGGTTCAGATATTCCTCCCTCCTAGATGCTGGAAAGCACAGAGGCAGAGCAGAGAGCCTGGGCAGCTCCTGTGGGCTGCTCAGCTGAGCTGAGTGCTCACAGATCCAGGCTCTGTGTGGCACAGAGCAGCACAGGCATCAGGACAGAGAGCAGGCAGCACCACTCACACTCACATCTGTACACATCCACATCAGTGAAAGCCTGGTGGGTGATGCCTGCAGCTTCTATGTGTACTTACTCACAGAAATGATTATGGTACAGTCTGTGACTGTCAAGTGTTACTTCACAAAGTCACTCTCAATGTCTACTTATTTTTTTTTTTTTCTCTTATAAAACCACTTTGGAGTCTAGAAGAGTTTGAAACTTTATTTACACTCTAAATTGTACACACATGATTTGGAAAGGGGAAAAATACCTCCCCTTCCCACAGCCTTTCTATAAGACCAGGAGTTGTCCTAAAGCAGCCAGGTATAATCCTGTGCTTTTATAGGAAAGTGTTTTGGATGTTGTCTTCATTTCCATACTCTGTTAGAGGTATTGGTCCACATGCAGTTTAGAGTTAATGTGTGCAAAGTGGGAGCTTCTCAGCCCAGCAATTCCTTAGTGGTACTAATTTGCCCAGTAAAATGGAAAAGATGTTGGCCCATGTCCTTTTCCTTGAAGCAGTCTAGCTGGGAGAGCAAAAATCTGCTGAGCTGGAAAGCCAATCCCTTCCTCCATGTATTATTCTCATTTTAATGCAAAACTAAAAATACTTTGTTTTGATCCAAGTCCAAAGGCTGGGATGAAGGTGTTGGGGACATGACATTAAAGCAACCATTTCAAATAAAAAAGAGCAACTCTATCTGCTCAGCATATGCACATGCATTGAAACCAGTCAAAGAAAAAAAACTGCAGCTTGATGTGGGAAACTCTAAATATTAAAACAATTGGCCTTTGTTCATAATGAGTTCCATATGCCTCTTGCCAAAGAGAGTGAAAGAGACAGGAAAAGATGGAAATATCTTAAGCATGACTGACTTATATAGGTTCTTTATGTGCAATAGGTGTACAGTTAGGGTCTGTGCTTCTTGCAGGTTTTTTTTAATGATTGCTAGTGCTCCCCCTGCTATCTCACAGCCTGCCTACCTCTTTTTTTCAAGCATGAAGTGGTTGGCATTTCCCATGGGGAACCTTTTCCTGCATCAGCAGAGCCCCTGGGGACCAGCTGCTGGAGAAACAGGGCAAAGGTGGTAGCAATTAGCCTTGCTGGGAGCTTTTCCTGAATAAAAGCTGAGCCATGCCTGAGTCAGGACCTCGGGGTGGGTGTTTCATACAAGGGCAGGGCAGCAAAGCTGTCCCTGTTCACCTGACCCAAAGCCCCGGGTGGGGCTCCTTCCCCAGGAGCTCTCATATTCCTGCAAGCCTGTTCTCCTTCCTGCAGGTCCAGCTCATGGAAAAAACAGCTCTGTAGGTAGAAATTTATCCACTAGAGGGGACAAAGAGCCACAAGACACATGGAGATGTGTCTGTGAGCCACCAGGCTCCGGGACCACAGTCCTGTGGTACCAGCATGAAACACTGATATTCTCCACAGGGGAAAGGGGAGCATTCATTCAGTCATTTCCACAAACCTCAAGTGGTTTTGCCTAGATTTGTAGGTCTTGCCAAGGAAATGTAAATCTGCGTATTGCTCAAGACAGCTGAATGATAATAAAAATACTCTTCTTTACAGGAAACATCTTGCACATGGGAGAAGTAGAAGAAATCCATCCATTTTCATGTTACTGGAACCAATTCCAGTAAGATCCCCATATACCCCCCTGGGCCTGACTCCTTGCTCCCTCACTGTGCTGCACCCCAGGCACAGCTCTGTGGGTACCCTCCATGGAAAACTGGAGACCTGGACCCACTGTGACACTTTCTTCTCTTTCATTCCTCATTTCCCAGGTAGTATGAACCTGGAGACAGGAAGCCAAACCTTAATCATCAGGACTGTGGAAACAATCCAGGAGGATGAGATGTTAGCTTTATATTTTCTGTTCAAAGCAGATTGGTAGGCAATTGTATAAGGCAGTCTACTAGAATTCATTTGATGGGTTGCCTAAAGGTACTAATGTAAAACATGCTCCCATGAGGGTCTTTCTAGTTGTTCCCAGAGGGTGAGTTTGGGTGTTTGTGGCAGGCATAAGCACATCCAAGTGCACTTCAGCCCATCAAAGTCTGAATTTGCCTGTGGAGATGCCCCTTTCCCATTTAGGTGGCTGCAGGTGCAGATTGAGATGACCACGCTCATCATGGATTCTTCATTTAACTGCACTGTCTGCAGAGACCATCCCCAACTGAACAGCACACTAGGAAATAAATCCCCAAATATTCTAAGGGAACATCCTGACCTTGCCTCCACATCACCCCAGAAGGGACACACTGTATTTACTAACTGCTGAAAGACAAAGCTCTTTAAAGCAGTGGATGCTTTTCAGTACTAATTGCAGGCTGCCAGGAGCAGTGGTTTGTGGTAACAATGCATCAGAGGAAAGTATATCCAATGGATTGCTGTTTGGACTAGATTTCTTTTTTGGTCTTTAATGAAAAGGAGAGAGGAGCCATTTACTGCTGCAAAGTGTGTCTTGTATTTGCAACACAGGAGTCAAGTTTCAAATCAGGGTACTCCTAGCAGAGATCAATGAATGGAAACCAGTGACAGCAGTGGCACAGACTGAAATGCAGTGAGTGGTATCCATCTGATCTATCAATAAGACATTGTATTGTAAAATTGAAAAGTCACCCAGTACAGAAAAATCCACTTAAGTTCAGTATTCCATGAAGACACAAGTATGGCAAGAGATTGAGGGGAAAATAAGGATAATTTGCAGCTCCTGGCAGTATTTTCCACCCTGGACAATATCTATGGCTTGTCAGTAGCAAAGCCAAATTCTTCCCTGGAGTCCTGATAGGGAAACCACTTCTATTTGAGCTCTTTAGCAGCTCCTATTAATCTTTGTGGGATTTCTTACTTCCCACTGTAAGCAATCCTCCCTAGCTCTTTTGTTGGAAAGACGAGGAGAACAGAGCTTCCCCAGAGCTTTGGGGCTGCAAACCCTACAGTGACAGCTTACATTTTGTTGCACTCAGAATCAGACTGCAAAGGAAATTGCCTTGTTGGGAGTGAAAGATGTGCAGAGGTTGTCATTGCAAATCCAGCTTGCCTTTGATTTAAAAGAAGCTAAACAATTTTCCAGTCTTACATGGTGTTTTACAGAGAAATGTTATGATCACTCTAGCCTGGGGAGGGATGTGGGAAAACACACCGGGTGCAGCTCCATTCCCATGAGAGTCCTTTCCACTGGAGCTTGCAATAACCCAGCAGCTTGCAGGGGTGAGAGGGAGAGAGGCTGTTTGTGGTCCCCAGCCAGAGAAAGCCTGGGGGCTTCCCCTGCGTGTCAGGGCTGTGTCACATCAGGGGCCGCACGCACAATCCTGTCCCTGCCTCCCCTGGGCAAGAATGCATGAGAGTGCCTTTGCTGCCTGCAACTGCACAGGCTGAATGTGGAGGTCAGCCCCCCACTGGAACTGTGCTTTTTGTGCTTTGGCTCACTCTGGTTCAGTGCTCTGGGTTAGGCAGTGATCAAGGTGGTGTTGGACTGCACGTGCAGCATGTCCATCACTTGTACCAACACAGGCCATGGGGAATTTGGGCTCCTGTCACAAATTTACATCGTGCTGCAGCATGGTTGTTTAACCACCTGCAGTTCACAGGTGGGTCTGGCTAGCATAAGCCTAATCAGAAACCCAGAACCAAGCCCTTCTGGACTCAGAGAAGTTCATATCTGATGCACATTGCTGTAGATTGACACAGATCATCATGTCAGGCGGTCCTAAATGTCCTCATTCACTGGCATTCCAGCAGAAATATCTGCTCTGCTGCTTTGTGTCCCTCAGCCTCGGGTGTTTGTGGGGAATGGCTGGCAGAGCAGAGCGTGGAGCCCAGGATGTCACCAGGCTGAGCCTGCACCTAGCCAAGCACTTGGACCCATCTGTCCACCAAGCCAGCAAGTTCTTGGCTCAGCCCCTACTGAAAATCATGGCACAGATGTAACACCCCACCAGGAAGGTTCTCCCAGAGCAGCCTCCATCCCACCTCCAGCTCTCCTCTGCATCCTCTGACCTCTCTGGTCCTGACTGGGGAAAGTGGTCCCAGCCTCTGAGCACTCAGGCAGATGGCTCCTGAAAAACCCTGCTGTCCAGAAGAGCAGCAGCAGATAGCAAGCAGTGCCTCTGCTAGATGGAAGGACATTTCCCCTGGGTTTTAGCATGCTGGCAGGTCAGTTCTTTTCCCACATAACTCACAGAGACAGAAATTAATTAGGGAGGGAACTCGCCTGACCCCACTGCCCTGGAGACACGCCCCTGTAAACATCACGGAGGGATTGAAGGGGCCACCTCTGACTTCCAGGGCTAACATAAACAAAGGAGGAGGTATTTGGCAACAAAAGCACATTCCCACATGGAGGCTGTGCAGCAGAGGCGGGTGTGATGCACACACGAGCAGGCGTGCTCTGAGCTGGGGGCTGACTACGCAATATTTCTACCGGGGGTCTGGTCTAAAGCCTTTGCAAATCCTGGTGACTGCAAGGACCATGTGAATACTTGGTGCACCTCAGTATCAAATCTTAAAAGGTGAGCAGGCTATTCCTGTGGAGTGCTTAGCACTGCTGGTTTGCTTCAGTTCCTGAAGAAATAGAGGTTTGCTCAGCATGGCATGGAAGGTACTCAGCCTTGAGCTCGATTTAAGCCTCAAACAGGATACGTGACATATGGACTGTGTCAAACACAGTGAAGATAAATTTCTTCTTTGTTCTCTGCAATTTTCTCTCTTTTAAAACTTCATCCTTGTTACACTGCTTTGATTAATCTTAATATATTGTGGGAAAGCATATGTGTCTGTGTAAGGGAAGGAGAGGGAGTTATGTTGCCCCAAGAGAAAGCCACATGAATAGCAGAGAGACCAACATGTCCCTAAAGAAAGGAGGGAAAAAGAAGACCCCTGAGAGATGTTACGAGGAGGTTTTTTTAAGCTTTGCCACACTTGGTAAACAGCTTCTCAGGCAAATTGTGTTTTGTAGCTGAGGTCTCGCAGGCATGGAATAATGACTTTTCTCCAAGTGAGAAGAAAACTCTGCATCAAGCTGAAAGAGGAGCTGCTAACCTTGGCAAAAACCAAACCTGACTTGGTTGTGTTTTGTGTGTATTTTCTGGACAGATAAAGAAATGTAAAAGATTTGACTCTCTGGATCCTCAGTCTTGGAATCCTGGAGTCTCTCCCAGTAATTCCTGTGTGAACAGATGTTCATACAACAGCCTACCCCAGTCGTAGGACACACCTGAAGTGGCATTTACCTCTCCTAACTTTGGTCCCTTTATGTGAGCTTGTCACTTTTGTCATAGCTGGAAGGAAATGGGCACTTGCAAGATTTGAGACACCAGACCTGCTTCAGCTGCTTATTTTACTGGAGGTTGAATGGGACCTGAGAGTGTCAATGTCCCTCCACCAATGATGAAGCAAACATGACAACTGGCCACTCTTTGTCTGCCATGCCAGCTCTCAGAGGTTTTCCTCTGTCTCTTGGTAGCTGTATTTAATTACCTTGTGTTTGCTAACATCCCTTCTGGCATTCACACTCCCAGCTCTTCCTTGTCACTGTCTCATGTCTGTGTGTTGTTCACCATGGTTGGCCAAGCCTAGGCTGCTCCGCTGAGCTCTTCTGTTCCACAAAGGCTCTCAGAGGGTCAGCAGCACAACCTGACTCTCATGGGAGTGAGCTGGGAGCTCTCTGCAGCTGATGGCACCGTGTGCAGGGCAGCAGCACACCACTATGGCTTTTCTTCTGCTCCAGAACTGTTCATGGCAGCTGGATTCCTGGGTTGGCCTCAAAAATGACTCAACAGACTCATAAAAGGACATCTGCTGTGGGCTGCTAAATTTGAAGGTGCTACTTTTGGGTCATGAAACCCTGGAGTACAAGGAACTGGCTGTTGAAAGGTAACTGTGGGGATTGTGGTTATGCATTTACCCTCTTTTAGAGCTGCCTGTAGGGACCTGATGTTACCTGCTGCTCAAGACATGGTGCTGGACTACATCATTCACTGGGAAGACCTGGTGTGATTATTTTTCATTTCTCCGTTTCAGAAGTGTCTAAACAAAACCTGAGGCAAGCTACCTAATTAGATCTCTTTAATGGCACAGTCCTGCTAAACAACCTCAGTTTTTACTGCAGGTCAAGGGGCCTGATTCTACTTCTCTTCTCTGCACTGTCATAACTCATGCTGACTCCAGTGATGGAGGGTGAAGTGTTAAATCTCCTGCAAACTGGATACTGAGGAAAAACGGGGATGCTGTTGTTGCCAGAGAGAAAGCCATTAGGAGCTGCTTCAAAGAACCAATTTCTCAGATAAACAAACACATGGAAATACCCATTATATTGTAGGGGGTGAGGTTAGCACCCACAATTCTGCATTATGTATGATTTGTGACTGCTCTGGGTACAAATTTGTTTCTTGCTCTTCGATTAGCAAGCCCTGGCAGCCTGGCAAAGCCACACAATTTATTGCTGCTGTAGAGGTTAATGGATCACTTTACATGTTGATAATGTCTCATTATTACAATGGTTATTAAGAAAAATGTAAGACAGACACCAGGAGTCGATAGCAACTGCAAGAATGTTGGTTTGGTTACTGGAGGGATGGGGACTGCCACGAGCAGGGCTCACAGTGCAAGTGGTGGCTGAAGCAAGCTCATCACAACCATCTTCCTGCACCCCTCCTGTCTCCAGATTGTCCTCAGTCCCAGCTATGGGGGTGGCTACTGTTTGCTAGTGTTGATGGCATGAGGAAATAGGAAAGTTAATGGTAGAATTGCCCAAAGAATGGACAATTTTGACAGCTGTCTTTGCCAGAGCATGCTAGGACTAGACCCAAAGTCACACTTCATCCTTGGCATCAGAGATCTGTGAGACACTGATAGCTGGATTATTCCACAATTGTGTGGAGTCTTATACTCTGGAGGGAAAAAAATCACCAAACTGAGCTTCTGGAAGTTGTATTTCTACTCCTTTATAAGGAGTTCTAAGTGGGAAGATGGAGGAGGAGGCTGCTTAAATGGCTCCATGTTCCTCTGTCTCACCTTCTCAATCTGTAACGTGAAAAATTATCAGTGCTGATTTTATTGTTGTTTCACTATGATTAATAAAGAGCCAGGTCAACCAAATGCCCCTTTCTTCACAGCTTAGTTTTAAGAGCTGGAATCTGTGGGTATTGGTAGCCACCACTCCAAATCCTTACTGGGACATGGTGGCCTTGTCCACCTCTTAGTGCCATGCCCATTGCCAGAGTGCACCAGGGAGCTGTGTCTCCTGTGGTGCCACTGGCCAAGAGACCTGACCCTCATTTCAGACTCTTTAATCTTAGCATCTCTTTCAAACATCCAGCTTTAGATCTGTCTGGATACAGGAATTTGACTCCCGCCTTAATTCCAGTTCATCCCAGGTAATTTCTTCTGACTGGTTTCATACTCTTGCTATTTTGGTGTTAACTCTGCCAGAACCTGACAACATGAGGAGGCAGAAGAGCAGCTGTTTCTCTGGGTGATGGAGGAGGCTGGAGCACAGCAAATCTGGATTGCTACATCCACCCAGGGCAAAGCAATCACAGCCCCTCTCCATGCCAGAAAGCCCTCACAAATTTAATTTCATAAGATACTCTCATATATATACACATATAGGCTATGTATGTAGATATAGATATTTCAAATACATATTTAAAATATTTTTTTATATACATACTTAGACATATATACACATACACATAAGTATATATTTTTCTGTGGAGTGTGGTGGGAGGGAGCCTGAGGAGCCAGCTGGGAAAATAGATGTTTGCAGGAAGTAGAAGGAGCTATGGAGTGTACTGTGGATATGAGAGGATGTGTGAACCATTGGAGATAAATTGCCTGCTGTACTCCAGGTGATATCTGGAGTGGGCCAGCACACAGGGTTCATGGTTTAAAGACTTCATTTGAAGGGTTTTTCCTCTCCTGGGATATCCACTGCAGCTCCACCATGTCTATCCATGTCTCCTTTTGGATGCCAACTGATGTTTGACTACTTCAGGCTCACTTTCCTAACAGGATTATTATCCCTTTGCCACTTTACTTGAAAGTCTGTTTTTTTAGCAGGTCTAAAGCCACATCCATAATGCCAGGAAAAGCATCCCTCAGTGGGGCAGGCTCCACAACCCTTCTCACTTTCAACCCCTTCCAGGCATCCCATGCAAAGTGCCCCATGCATGCTGGGCATGGCATATCCTGGAGATACACCATGTTCTTCCTGTGCCTTTGGCAAGGCCTGGAGGGCAGCAAGGTTGATCCTGAGGTTTCCCTCAAAGGTCTCATTCACAGACTGTTCAAGAATAATCAGTGTGTCCAGAGGCAAGGAGGGTTTAGCTCAGGGATGCCTTTTGCAAGCTATGAGACAAGGATTTAGAGGCTGCGCTTCATATCCAGACTCCCTTTTCCCTGTAGCACACCCGAGGGACCTGCTGAGCATTCCCTGCACCACCCCCTACTTTGGTCCCTGTCTCCCTGTCCAGCTTTGTGCAGGCAGCCAAGTCCAGCCCCTCGAGCCCGGGAAGCAGCCCGCCAGTGATGACAGCTAATTATGAAATGTCATGTCAGAGGCTTCCCTTTTATCTCATCTCGTAGAGCCCAGCAAAGCTCTCCAGTGCCCTTTGGAAACAGGGGAAAGGAAGTGTCAGTGCAGCACCAGCTGCTGCTCTGATAGCAGGATGAACAACATGTCCTGGAAGGAAGTGGCAGCTCGTGCCACGGAGATGCAAATCTCTGGTCTCCGCAAAATGAAAGAAAAAGGTTGTTTTTAAAAGTGTTCTCATGTAGTACTATCTTTCCAGAGGAAGTGTTTAACACATCTGCTGGCGAGGCTTGCCATCATCCCTGCAAAACAGCTAAATTCACTCCAGGTGAGTTCCTGAAGGAGAATTCAGGTAAAAAGCTTGTCCAGAGAAAAACTGGCCCAATCCTGTAGTTTTTCTTCAGTCTGCATTGCTGCAGAAGCCAAATTACATCAAGGTGTGTTAGTCTGAGCTATGTCTCACTCAGTTTTTGTTAGAAACTGGTGGTTGCTTCTCATTTGTTGTCTGCTATAACCTTTTACACTGTGACAAAATGGGCTTGATAGTTTAGTACAAGCTATTAAAGTGAGCTTTGTCAGGGTCCACTGATCCAGGAATGGGTTACTGCCCCTAAGGTCCAAGAAGCATTAAAACCAAGTTTCTTTGGAAGAAAAAAAGATAACTCAAGGCCCCATAGACCACAATTTTGCAATTTTGTAAGTAATCACCTGGTTTGGAGCAGTGGAGGGCACCAAAGAATTGGAAGAGGAGCATTACAGTGAGCGATGGCTTCGCTCTTTCAGCAATAAACCTGACACAGATGAAGATGCATGGCATGGAGCAGACTTCAAGATCATTCCCAGGAGGGTCCTGTTCTGCCCACAGCCCATCCAGCCCCACCATGCTCCTCATGAAAATTCCCATCTTGCTGCAGCAAAACATGTGGTAGTGGATCAATGACCTTGGACAAATCTGGCTGCTAGAATGCTCTGTAACAGCCAGAGCTTGATGTTTTGCCCTTCTTTCATATTGAGTTTTATATTTACTTTTCTGTATTCATTATATCCAGAGGGTATTTTTAGCATTGCTAAATGAATAGGTGGTTTAGATCAAACACAGTGGCAAGACAAGGTGATGTATGAGTAAAGCCTGAAAATTGTGCCTGATAGTGGTGATTCTGCATGTGGCATTTGATCGAGATTATCCAAAATTCTTCCTGCCTTAATTCCTAGGTAGGTTTTAGAAGAGTCCAGCTAGCTGCAAACATGGTTGCTCGTAAGGGAAAACCTTTTTCCTCGATTTGCACAGAGGCTAGACTGGATTCCCAGCCCTGAGGTGAGGTGTGAAGCCTGGACATGCTGCCCCTGTGTCGTACAGCCCTAGGCTCTGCAGAGCACACAGCTGGGACACTACTGCAGTGTCCCCTGCACAATGCTGCTCACACACCCAGCTCCTCCAGAGCCAGCTGTGCTCAGAGGTGGCACAGCATGGCACTGCACAGACATGTCCCTGCATCACAATTTCAGCTGTGACTGCACTGTCCCAGCTGGGGGTGTTTCACTGGGTTTCTAGAATTACAGATTTGAGTGACCAGTTCAAAACACAACCTGAGAAGAGCTCCATTGGTTTCATAAACTGAGGTCTGCACCTCTGGAGAATTTGGCCTACATTTTATTTGGCCAACTGTCACCCTCATTGCAAAAACCACCAAACACCAAACCCAGAAACTCACAAGGAGAGGCATTTAGATGGAATCAAGGCATGGACATTAAAATAGACAATGGGACATGAAAAGCCAAGAAGATATGATTCCCTACTTCCCTGTCTTACTGGGCTGTGTGGTTCCCAGCAAGACATGAGGATTTTCATGCCCTTCAGACACAATCAGACACATTTAGGATTGGTCAGCCTCAGTCAACCCTGACTTTCCAGCTGTTGTCAGTCTCTGAGATTCTGCTTGGAGCTACCCTGTGACAAAGTGGTTTAAGTACCCACTGTTCCATGACACCTGTGCCAGGAGGGTCTCAGTCCCCCACGTGTCAAACACCCAAGTCAGTGAAGCAACGCTGAGCTATAAATAGACCAAGAGGAATTATGGTGCCAAGTTTATCCTACAACATTTGCAAGTACTCCAAAGAAAGCACTGTCCCCTTCCCACACAGAATAACTTTCACAGCGTGCTGTGGTCATGAGAGGCAGATGTTACATCTTTGCTTGTCATGGGGATTGAGATCCTTAGGGATTTTCTCTGGGATTCACAGTACTGAGAGCTGGGAAAAGGAGTTGAACCCAGAGCAGCAAATAATCACTAAGCTGCTTCAGATATTACAGTCCAAAGAGTATTTCACTATTTCATGCCCTATGTAGAGGCTTTCACAGGGCAGTCTCCAATAATGTTCATTACCCCAATCTCAGCAGCCTGGGAAAGGGGTAAAGGTACTTTCCAAAGTACTGAGGGAAGATGACAGCACAGAGAAACTTGAATCCATTTCACAGCACAGATGGACACCTCAATAACTGGACCACAGGCTAGATATCTGGCAAGATTTCCTGTTTTCCACTTTTGTGGTTGATGCCTAAGATTCCTCATCACTAGACCCTGAAATTTGAAATATTCCATTTAAGAGATGCCAAAACCTCTTCTGAAAAATCAGAAGGTCACTTGCCAAATTATTTCTTATAGCCTGAATTCAGAGCGTACAGATCACCTTGGCATGACTTTTTTTCACAAAGACAAATGAACTGGCAATCCTTCACTATTACTTTCCATCCCCTCCCACCAAAAAACCTTCCAAAACACGACCATCTCTGACCTTTAGGCGAAATCCATCAGGCTGTGTTGGAAAAGACAAGAATATGTTTGGAAATGCTTTGATATTTTTAAGAAACTTTAACATGAGATGATAAAGACAGATTCTTATCTCAGATCTGTAGAAGCAAATCATACATTGCTTCACTGAGCTTTGATGATTCCAAGGAAGCAATCCCAGACTGGTACTGGTTTAAAGTATTTGATACATACAGGAGTAATAAACTGGATTCTCTTGAAAACACAACTGTTTTGCTCGTTCCTCCATCTCTTACAAAATAACCCAAGAGTAAAAACTGTAATCCAATAGCTGTCAAAATCCTAAAGTCAAGGACACATGATGTCAAGCAATGCACAATTTAAATCTCAGTCAATGCAATAATTTTACAGAGATATTCCTCAAACTGATCAAATCTCTCCTCCTTTTCACATCAAATTTGTAGATGATACACAAAACCAGTGCAAAATCTGTCCTGTCTTGGATCTCACACTGATCCAGTTTTGCATGTTATGGCTTGCAGGAGATGCCTAAACCACAACATATTGGTAGAGTTGGATTACACACAGTTTATCAGGAACTGTAAAGAAATTAAGTCCATGTAACATTTTGAATATGCCATAAAATTTGTATACTGCCTTCTGGATTATTGGCATCTCAATTTAAAAAGGAAATTGTGGCTTACTTACAAACACATCCATTAGTAGGTGCTCCAGTGTCACTTCAATATCCTCTAATTTGGCTGCTAAAGTCATTGTGAAGTCAAACAGAGGAAAGCTGTCAGAAGTCGCAATCCAAAGTGTCTGTGGCCAAATCTAGTTCTCAGACTGTCACAAACGAGTTTCTCACAGATAAGGGAAATCCAAGAAATCAAAACTTAACATCAGAGCCCAGATGATGCCTGGACTCCGTGCCGGCTGTCAGCCCTGCTTGCAGGACTGAGGATTATTCCATGTGTGCAAGATGGGAGCAGAAGCTGCTCTGTGTGTGCTGCCTCCCTTTCAGAGCTCCCCAGCCAGAAGCGTGGAGTTATATCTGGGAAACCACAACAGAGGGAGGGAGAGACACACACACAGAGAGAAGGAGAGAGAGGGGAGGAATGGAATAAACTGCCTTTGACTATGACTGATATTTATAGGACTGCTTGTTTTTGACTCCAGTCCATTTCTCTGTTCATTTCTGACCTTTCCCAAATGGCCCAGCACACTGGAGTGTATTGTACAGGAGGGGCAGCGGGTCCCACAGAAGTTGGCTGTGACCAGTGCTGGGCCAATTCACACAAGCACTCCCTCAATAGCTCTTTGTCACAGCATACCAGGCTCTGCGCTGGAGCAAGTGACAGAGGAGAGCACAGACGTGTAAAAAACAAGGAAACAAAAGTTGTTTGGATACTAATTCTTTCCTAGGAGTATTAATAGATCCCCTCACCCACTCCCCAAGGCACTGGCATGCAGTGGTGACTGCTGAAGTTATGTATGGAGGGGAATAACCCCCAAAAATACTGCAGGGTGTGACCCTGCACACAGTGCTTCTGACACATACTCCCACCACTCAACCCTGTCAGCTCTGCAGCATCCCTGTCCCCTTATCACTTCTCAGGACTAGACCCTTCCATTTACTGTATTTATGGAAAGTTTAAAGTGTGAGCCCAAGTGCTTGCTGTTCCTCCACACATCTGCTCCTACTTAACTCAGTGGAGAAAAGGTTTCTGCTTGCTTAGCTCTTTGTGCCTCTCACAGCTCCACATGGAGTGGGAAGGTATTGATGGACATGACTCAACCAAAGCAAAACCCAGATGAGGTTCCCTTCAAGGATTTTGTATAGTGTTAACTGGAACCAACTGGAAAGGAAACTGAGGCACAAAAAGGAGAAATACTGAAAGTCTTGATATGGCCAGGACTGGTGTCAAAATCTTCTGCATCTTAGACAGAGCCAGGTTCATCAAACTGCCTTTCATGATGTTCACATGGCTCAGCCAAATGATTTTTTATTTATTTGACATGTACACACATAGTTTGAAATCTGAGAGTGAAATCTTGCATGTGATGTATTCCAGACACCGGACAAAAAATATCCACAAGGCTGCTCTAAAGGCTTCAGAAACTTAAGACCAGTATTATTTATAAAGGTGTGAGATGCATAGAGTTGATGGAGCTTAGAAGGACCTCTAGTCATAAATTCCAACTAAATATTCCTAGAGTTATAGCTGAAATCACTTTTTCAGACATGTATCCATTAGCATCTGAACAGGAGCTGCCTCTGATGGCCGAGTTTTACTAGACAACAACATGATGGGACCATTTGGGACATGTTATGATGGATGGTTTCAGCAGCAAAGAAGGACATGTCATTCGTTTTCCAGCTGGACCAACTCTCATTCACACATGGCCCTACATCAGATAATGGGTCGACTGCTCCAGAAATAAACCCAGCACGGGAAGCTCGTGTACTGCAAAAGAGCCTGTTAATCATTCACATGCTGCCCTTTCATTAGGCTTTGACAAAGTGTCTGTCTTCACCAGTGTGAGTGGAGGGGTGTTTTAATGAGCATGGATCAAAACAAAGAGGAATACATTTGGAGGGAAGGCGGTGGAAACCCAGGGAACCAGAATGCAGTGAGGCAATGAGTGAGCTGGTGTGCATGGCCACAGGGCTCACCACAGACAGGATTTCACATGTTCTGCTCTCTAGGAAGTATTTGCAGGAGAAGACCTGACTGCTGGCAAGGTCTTCATCCCCTCCAGCATGCGTAGAAATTCAGAGATTCCAGGAATCTGTGATTCCTACACAGCCAGGCTGGGTGCAAGGACACATGACTGGCATTCTGCAGGTCCCTGGCCCACAGAGATCAGTGTTTGGGCTGTGTCAGATGAGCCAGCAGTGGTCCAGCCGGACTGAATCATGCATTTGTCCACCTCTAACTGACCCAACTACTGTCCAACTACAGCCTGACCACAACAAGAACTTCACTGGAATCAAACATGTGATCCTTTCTGTCCTCCCCACCCATTTATCGCACAAAGGCTAAGTGTTAAATACTGAAACACGAAATTAAAGATTCTTTTCTGTAGGCTCCCTCTGTGCAATGGAACAGGGCAAGCATGTCACTTGTGCCCCTTGACTGTCCCTGTAGCTGCATTGTGCTGGTTACAGAGATAAACAACAGGAGACATCTTCCAGGGTCAGAACGCAGTGTCCACGTGACAGACCCTTTGACTCCAACACAGGCTCATTTTTGTCTTCACAAAGATGAATTTCAAGATTAGTTCAAAACTGATGGAGAAAATAGTGTCAGGCACAAGAAAATGGCCTAGGGGAGCACATAACGCCTCCCCTGATGTCCACTCAAGAAACACCTGGCACTGAAAACACCACGTGCTCCACTGGCAGTGGCAAGGAGGATGAATGAATTCTTGGGTTTTCACCCAGGCTCAGCTCTACATGGCTGGGATTCCCTTATTACAACAATATATATTGAAATAGCAGCTCTTAGGCTCTTGCAGTTGCAATATTCAGCTGAGCAATTCTCCTGCTGATCAACATTAATTGCCTGTAGAGGTGGTCAGAAGTTTGGGTAAAAATGCTGTTGCTGGGAAAAGTTGCTTTGCTGAAAGTCCTGTGGAATTTTCCTGACTCCTAGACTGCAGGGCATTTTGGTTATATCTCTTCCCTTTTTCCCTTCAAATTGCAATAAAATTTCTAATTCAAAGCAAAGCACAGTGGGAAAAAATGTAAAATATAGAAAATGTGCAGAAAGAAAAAAGAATTACTATGTTCCAGTGATAAGTGAGGCAGTTGGTGTGGCTGTGGTACTGATACATACTGGTATACTGATAGTGAAAAAAAGGGCACCAAAGTGTAGAAAGCTATTTCTCTCAACCCCTTGAAAAAGCAGATAGCAGAAATCAGAGTCACAAAATCAGATCAAAGCAGAAGTACTTCTTCAAACACTCTGTAATAAGTAATAGCTCTGTAATAAGTAATAACTCTAATAAAAGCTCTGAACCTATCCCATTGGATCTCTTCTAGCTCTTGCTTCAATTTTGCTTACCCTAAGTGACCTTTTTTTATGGAGATAGCCACTCACATTGCATAAACAAGAAAGAATTTCTCTCAGTTCTCCAGGGATTTTCCCCAAAATCTCTGTTCATGTGCATTAGGGGCACACAGAAATGAGATCACGTGACAATGAGAAGGTCTAACCTGGTTAATTCTTTACTACAGTAGGTCCAAACAATTTCTTTATTAAATCATTATTTTCATATTTTCTAATTTCTGAGAATGTATTACTTTGGCCTTTGCAAGCATGAGACCTCTTCTATTTAAAGCAGAGCATCCATCTGACAACACACCAGGGTATTTGTGCAGAACAGGATGTTCTTCTACACCCACATTTTCTCCTCACTTCCTTCCTAGTTTTCTTTGACCATTTGGGAATAAGATACCAGAGAAGAGCTCAAAAGGGGAGATTATTGTAGCATTTTTGCCAAAATGACATTTCAGCAAAATATGCTGTTTTTCAAAAGCTGAAGTGTTATCTGGGGACACACTGGGTCCCAGAATTGTTTTCTTAGGGGAGTTGAAGGGGTGAAGGTGGTTGGTGATGGTAGGAAAGAGCTGCCCTGCAAGCACAGGCTTACAAAGACAGGGGTGTAAAAACAAACCAAAAAGTTTGCTAATGCCAAAAGTTGACAAGAAAGGGTTAATGAGCTGATCTGAGTTTAATTAGTCCCAGGATGTTATGTTTGGGCCAGCCCAGCTTGCAAAGCCGGGAGCTGAGGAGTCCAGGGAGGATGGGAAGGCTGTTTGTCCATGAGGCAAAAAACATTCCTGGGTCATGGAGCCCACTAGGAAAGGCCTCCTGGCTCTCCTCCACTGCTCTGGCCAAGGGACCAAGGCTTCAGTCATGAACCTGTGTGACAAATATGCATAAAAGTCCATTTGGGGCAGTGCTTTTGTCATCCCACAGGTGTGGGATGGGTTCCAATTCAGCTGTGGCAAGTCAGGCTGTCTTTCTACACAGCAAGTAGAGAACCTTTTTGCTTGAAATAATCAAAGTGAGGATTTGAACATGAATCTTTTTTATCTCCTCCACAGGTTTTTCTATGCTTTCTCCTCTCAACAAAGAGTTGCTCCCTTTGGGGAAGGTGAAGAGGGACATCCCATACTCTTGGTAAACTTGGATGACAGGGAACCATCAGCTTCCAAAACCTTCCTTCCATCTCCAGTTTCCCTTTCCACACAAAAACCTGGACACCCCAGGTTGAATTGTGGTAATTCACTGAATCTGGAGCTGAGTGTGAAGCCTGCCAGGTTCCAGCTGGCCCAGGGCGCAGCCATCTGCCCTCACCTTGGTTCATGGTGCTGTAAGTCAGCCCCATCCTGCAGTAGCTTTCAATGTCACCTGAAGGCCTTGGTGATAGTTTCTCAATGAATTAATTAAACTAGTGCTGCAGCAAAGGCTGGACATCAGCCCATGGCTCCACCTCAAATCTCTGATTCAGGATGAAATGCAACAGCCTCATCTGATGAAGGCATCCAGCTGTGATATATCTCCAGAGAAGGAATCTTGCAAACCTTGAGTTCATGCAGTCAAGGCAACGAGCAGGGAGATGATTTGGAGTTTTCTCCAGGGATCTGAGTGAGGACACACATTGCTCTACCTCTTAGCAGGCAGTCTGTGAAAGAGGGAGAGCAGTGAGGGAGCAGTTTCCAGGTGATGCTGTGGTACTCGGGCTAGTGAGAACAAGGGCCTGCCGAAAGATACGATGAAACTAAGTAAATGAGCAATAAAAGAGCTAATTAAATTTAATGTAGCCAAATGTGAAGTAATGTTCAAGCCAGGAAAAATGTTCTGAACTTCACATATAAGATTATGGGCTCTGGGCTCACTCAGGAGTAAGATATTTGGATTATAATAATTCTATGAAACATCAGTTCATTACTCGGTAGTGGTTGAATAAGCAAATAAAATATTAACATTTACCAAGGGGCGAGTAAAAGAGAATATTAATATGCCACTGAATCAAACCAGGGTTCACTTACATCTTGAATACTGTCTTTTGATCCTTTTATCTCCAGAAAAGACATAAAGATGAGGGGCAGGATTCAAGGAAAGGCAATAAAGATGATGAAATGTAAGAAAAATGGCTTCTATAAAGAAATGACTGAGTAAGCAAAGTGGACTCTTTGGTCCAGGGGGGAAAAATACAGAGAAAGAGACCTACAGAATGATGGTGAGTAACTTGGAAAGGGTAAAACCAAGACCATGTCCCCATTTAACTGTGTGGGACAAGGCTGCAGGTACACAGTGCACTGCCAGGCAAGGCTGCAGCACACCTGGGCCAGCTGAGATCCCACGTGTCCATCATTCCTCTCACTGGCAATGGAGTGAGGAGCCACTGCTCCCATCAGAGGGGTTTGCCAGGCTGGGGCTGGCCTGGCTGCCAGATGAGGAATGAGCGTGGGAGTCCTATAGGAGTCCATTCCTGACCTCTTGCCCGCAGTGGGATTGACACAACTCCACAATGCAGGAAAAATGCGGCTTCCACACGACAACAAGATAAACGTTTTTATAAGGAAGTCTCCCCATGGGAGATGCCAGCAGCTCTGAGGTATTGCAGGGAAGAAAAGCAATGGCCAGAGTCCTGGCAGGTTTGTCCCAACCCTTTTACAGCCTTTAACTGGGACATTCCTGTTTGCTTTATGAAGTGAGCTTAGAGTAAGCAAAATGGAGTCCCAGATCATTCTGCCTCTGAGGAGTCCCAGGTGCTGCAGAGCACTCAGCTTTCAAGTTAAAAAAATGTGGCTATAATTTCTATTTTATTGTCACTATATTCAACCAACATCTCATCTTCCTGGGCATAGCTGCTGCTGGCTGGCTTTTTTCACTGTCCCCATTGCATTGCTTCTCATGGGTGGTCCCTTTCTCCTTGATGGCCTCCCATTGCTCTCTGTAGCTAAGACATTGTCATATTTTCATGATTTAACTGAGTGTCCTAAAAGCCACCCTTTGGCTAAAGCCATTTGTCTACTGTCCCTCTCACATGCACTTTCATTTAAAGGCCACTCTGGGCAAGGGAAGGGAAACCTCAAGTTTTCTTTCTTCCAGACTTCCCCCAAGGCCAAACAAGCCACCCAAGGATGAAGGAGCTGTTTTGGCACAAATAAGCTGAGTGGGTGTTGCTTAGATGGGTTTTGTCTCTTTCAAGTGGAGAGAGGGAGCTTTGGTCATGGAGAACGTGGAGAACACAGAGGAATCAGTCACTTAGTCTGGCTATGCATGCCCAAATCTGCCTTGCATGGCAGCAACCTGCATGACAATCCATCTGCCCAAATCACAGCAATAGAAATGTGCTATTAGAAATGGTTTTGTCTGCTATCTGGGGTGCGGCGAGAGATTTCTGGAGACAGGGATGCTTTTTGGACACGTGGTTTATTGTTCATGGGGACAGCTAGCCTGACTAGCTCTAGTTGAAGCGTGGTTCAAGAGAGAGCGAACTTTCTCTTGCAATCTTATTTATTTCTTTTTATGTTGAATATTTAGGTTAACAACAACTAACTGGTACAGGGTACAAAAACCTACAAAATTTACATGCAGCCTATAGGAACTATTACATTAGCATACTAAAACCTTGGCAAACCCACCTTTTTTTCCTATCACCTGGCCGGGCCCAACCCCTTATCTCTTTGTCTGGGGAGCTGTATTGTTTTGTTATCAGGGGTTTGGCTTTCAGATAACTTAATCACTGTCTTCTTGCTTCACATTCTATAGCTCAAGTTTTGCTTTCAGCTCTATTTCTTCATTCTTAAAATCTTTCACCAATAAACCATCTCTGCAAGGCCTTCCTTCATCATCCTTCCCAACAATGTGCCTTTTAAATGCTGTTGATAAACCCTCCCCTTTTCTAATCCCACAATTCAATGGCTCACTGACTTCTTCCATTGCTTTCCCAAAGCATCATCCATTTGTCTCTGGGGTGTCCCATGTCTCAAGGTGACCTGCTGGGCAGGCTGCTGCAGTGACACCATTTCCCTGGGACATGGCTGAGCCATGCACACTCTTGGAGATGTCCAGATGCCACTGAGCCACATGAGATATTAAGCCATATTATTTAGCTCACTGTGAGGGATCTCACTTCAGCTTCCCTCCTTGATGTAGCAAATCAGCTGCATTATTAAAATGATTAAAAATAGACTAAGCTTGCCTGAGACTGCATCTATAATGGATCAATTGCTTTTTATACATTTTTTGGCTCCCTACAGTGCTGCTTTGTTATGTCACTTTCACTTGGTGGGTGAGATCTTGAAATAATAGGCACATTCAGGAGATATAAATATAGCTGTTTATTGCCTTAAACTGGGTCTGCAAACAAATCACAGTCCTAGCTTCAGGTATTTGGAAATTAAATCTTCCTCTCTGTCCCTTCCCTTTTGGACCGGAGTCAAACACTGGACTTAGCATCTTGGCAGCTGCTTTATCTTACTTTATCTTAAGCAATAGGCACTAGTTCTGCTGCACAAAATTTAAAACCTCATAGGCTGTTGATTTAAGAAGCCCTTGATGCTAGTCTGGATTTGATTCCAGTAAGAAATAATGTGGAGTTACCACTGAAAGGCTGCAGCGCAGCGAAATAAAAATAAATGCACTGCATTGTGTAGCTTAACGGGGTGCTAATTTCTTGGGAGCGCATAAATAGGAGACACAGAGCACATCTGTTTGCTGGCGTTGGGTTGGGAAAGTGCAGGGAAATTTGGAGCTCTGTCACAGGGACAGGCTGAACTTTGTTCCCATGTCTCACAGAACTGCACAAAGTCTCCTCTGTAGAGTTGCCAGTTAATTAAAAATTATATTTACGGTACCCTGGAGATGCACGCTCATAATTCTGCTTTTAGCATTTCTACAAAGTCTGGCACAGCAAGAGCTGGGCCCTGGTGATGCACACAGCCACTCCTGTGTGGTGCCACCCCTGTGGCTGCAGTCCTCACAGAGGGGCTCTGGGCTGCCAAGGCCATCTCCATCACACTGTGCCTGCTGATGGGTTTTATCAGCCACCTCTGCTGCAGTGAACGTGGGTCACCCCTCCACCTCACGCTGAGATTCCCAGGAAACAGAAGGGAATTAAGCTGCCTGTGGCAGGTACGGTGCTCTCAGCTCACAAGTGCCACTCACAGCGAGATGCACAGAGGAACCCCGTGCATCCAGAAGTACCAAAATAACAACCTGTGCTCAAACCACTGAACTCCCATCCCCTTGCCTCCTTCCTCCTCTAGCTCACATCCATACTGCTCACAGAAATTATCCTCAGGCACTTCCAGGGTACTTCCCTGGTACTCTTTGTACAGCCAAGCATTTAGAAACACTTGCAGTGTTTCCTGCTATGTGATGCATGGGCTTTTGGACAGCAGAGTTTGATGTCTCAAGGAGATGCAATGTCCTGAAACTAGAAACATGCACAGGATAAAATAATGCTGCAGAGGTGATGGAGGACAGGGGGAGCAGGGAGATCTTCTGAGATTTTAACCCCTGCAGTAAAGACAACTGCTCTGCAGAGAGTCAGTGAGAGAGAGAGAGGTTTCTCTAGAGGCAGATTGCAGCAGAAACCTGTGCTGACCACAGATGGAGGTTAGGAAGGATGTTTTTTCAACCTGCTCCCAGCTGACCACTCTCAGCAGCCCCTGGGGCCTCTTCTTGCTCTTCTAGCCTGAATTTGAAGAGATTTAATGTAGTGAAGCAACCTCCCAGTTCACCTGGACAGAGGATGTCCCAGAGGACTTCATCCCACAGAGAAGAAATCCCCACCTCCCCATCTCATGCTATCCCCCTCCCTTCCCCGTCTTCAAAAGCTTCAGCTTTGGAAAACTCCTACAGAAGTCCATAATTAAGCTTTTCCCCACCACCCCAGCCCTCCACATCCCCTGGCACCCAGCTCCACCCTGGTGCCAGCAGCTCACCTTTGGCAGGGAGGTGCAGACCCTGAGCTCGGCCGGCACCCGCGGCGAGGGTCTGCAGAGCCGTGGGAGCTTGTGCCTCATCCTCACATATTTTTTCATATCCTTTTTTTGGTGAAGATAAAGCTCCTCTTACGGTGTGTATCCAGTTGCTGGCAGCATGTACTGGTAGCTGTTAATTCCTCCTAAAGGCCAGACACTGCCAGCGTGCTGCAGTGAGTTGTTACAAGCTTGCTAAAAACAAGTTTCTGTAGTTGAATATTTAGCTGTTATTATATGCATAAAGGTTCTATCCTGATACCACTGAAAACAATAATAAGAATGCCATTAACATTTAATTACCAAGCCCTTCCCTCTATTCCTTTTTACACACTGCCAGTCAGTTCAAAAAGGATGGTGTCTGCTGATGGAAAAAAAGATGATGAAAGCTAGAGAAACTCCTTGACACACTCCTTTTGGCTTTATGTATCTCACTTTGAATTAGGATGCCAAACCAGGAGAATGACACTGCAGAGTTCTGAGAAATTAAAAAAACATGAATCAAACCTCAGCATGATTTTATTTACTTAAAAAAAAAATCCTCTGACTATGGAACCCAAAAAATAAAATGCTGTTTTGGCTTTTTCTCATGGCCTCCTAGTTTTTTTTTTATACTTCATTGTACTTTAATGCTCATCCCCAGGACAATGAAATGTAAAAAATCTTTTTTATGACTAAGCCTGTTGAGGCCAGATGTCTCTTGGTTGAAGGAGTAAAGGCTTTAGGAAGGGTCCAGGGAGTGTGAGAATCTCAGAGGGATACCATTCTCTGTGACCTGACATCCAGTTCCCCCCAAGTTCATTTCATCCTCAGTGATCTCTGTGCAGAGCAGATGTACACATTTGGTTTTTGTGGACCTCACCTGGCTAAAAGCCAGAGGACATCTTCTTCCCATCATCACAAACCCCACCAAATTCAACTGCAAGTAAGGCTGGAAACCATGGCAGGAAGCACCAATGCATTGCCAATGCTCCCACACAACCACAAGATTTCCCAGATGATTCCAGGGAGCAGACTGGAAGACATACCAGGTAAGGGTGGAACACCTGACAATATGACTGGGGGAAATGACTTTCCAATCCCAAATCTGGAGTGTGGCTCATCTCTGAAGGTGCAATCAGCTCACACAAATTGGGCATTGGGAAGACCACAGCACCTCAATCAGTGCCACTTAAATCCTGTCTTACATCCTCTCCCTACCCCAGGATGACCCCAAAGTGGCCTGACCCCCCAGGCCAAGCTACTGACCAAAGAGGAATAGAGCTCTCCCTTGCTGTCCCAGAAATTAAAGCCTGGCTTAGCATGACATAAAACAGCCTGAAGAGGCCATGGTCTCATCTCTCACGGCACTTTGCCTCAGCCATGGAACAGAGATGACAAATCTGTCACCGATTACACTCCATCACATTCTTGCAAGATTTCCTGTGGCCTGCAGAGTAGATGTCTTTGCTCTGGTTTTTAAAGTATTTTAGGTAAAACAGCCAACAGCTCTGACAGCAGCAGCCTGGTGCTCTGGGGTCTGATCCATTCCTAGCTCTGCCCTTTGGATGCACAAAGGTGGAGCAGATGGAGAAATCACTACTTTTATGCATCATAAGGGCATTTATCAGGAACATACCTGTTAGAAGTATATGGTACCTGCTCCCTGCACTCCTTAGCAGGAACCTTACTGCCAAAACAAGCTCTGGTACCTATGACAGTGGGACAGACACTTTGGATCAGTGGGTGCCTGGCTGGGGACGTGGTGTTGGGAGAGCAGATTTGAACCCAGAGACACCAAAACAGTCCTAGGAAACCAAGGGGACTGCAGTGGCTGCATGCATGGCTGAGCTTGCAGTAGTAACACAAGTCAACTCCCACCTCTGAAGAGCATCTGTGAAGCAGGACTGTCTGAAAACCACCCACAGGCAGTGCTGGAAAGGAAAACAGTGGCAGAGAATTCATTGCTTATGGTATGGAAGCCTCACAATCCTTAATAATCTTGCTTCCTGTGAATGAACAAGACAAAAAGCTCCTGTCTGCCACTTTTTCCTCCTGGCTCCATATTTCAAACCTCTTGGAGCTCAGCAGGTTGCATGTCACATGTTCCTCAGCAGCTTTCTGCCTGCCTTTCCCCTGTTTCCCACGTGAAACAGCACTCAGCCATCCCCAAGGCTCCTGCTGAGGCTTTCTGCCCCAAATCCCTGTGCCCAGAGCCCGGCTGCTCACTTTGCCTCTTTTTCTCTCAAAGTCAGCCAGTGCCTGAGACAAGCCCATGCTCTCCTCAGTGAGTTCAAGAGGGGACAAACAGAAAATGCTTCCAGGGATGCTGGAGATGAAGCTAATGGTCGCTGCGGGGAGGGACAGGTTTGCTCCTGTGGGATGCTCTGACAGATCCATCAGCAGGCACTTAGCCACAAAACCCTGAGATCTCTGCAAAGAACCCTTGTCCTTCCTCTGTGTTTATGCTGCTCTGAATTGCCTAGTTAATGCAAGAGCAAAAAAAAAGGGAAGGTAATGGGCCTCTTTAGAGCGGTTTTAGGCACTTAGTGGGAAGCAGGAAGCCAGAGCCTGTATAATTAAATTGCTAATCTCTCACCAGATCTGGCAGGCTACATACTCTTGTTAAAAACAGGCTTTAGCCCCACAGCAATTTTTGTTTCAACTCTGGGTACAAGCCAGCCCCTTAATTCCTTCAGCCCTGAAATGCTTCTAACCCTGTCCTTCATTATAGCATTGTGCTCTAGCAAAGCCCAGACACCAGACAGCTTCAATATGACCCTCTTCCTCCTTAAAAAAAAACTAATAATAAGGTGAAGGCAGTTATGTTCTCTGCTGAGGCACAGTCTCTCTCCTGAGGCTTCTCTCTCAGCAAGGTTCATTCACATTATTTTTCTCTTTCCCCTTTCCGTATCTAAGAAGTCACATTAGGGACCCCATTGACCCCAGAAGTGCATTTCCAGGGTGTAAGATGTCACACAAACACCCACAGAAGGGTTTTCTTTGCACACTTTATATACCATAAAATAAGTACAGAGTCCCAAATGTCCTTCTGGCCTAGTCTGAAGAAATGGAGAAGGTTTGGGGGGCACTGGGACAATGTTGGAGCTGTAATATCTTCCTCACTGATACATCCCTTCCCTTCCAGCAATCCTATCTAACAAGCAGACAGAGAGCTCTGGAAGACAATTCTTGTATTGCTGAGGAAAACAGGCAGGTGCAGAGGTACCAGATGGGATGCTTGGTTCATTCATCACCATAAGGAAAGCCAGCAAAACAAAAAGGAAGTATTCCCATTCTTTTCACCATCAGCTGGCCATGTACCTCAGTGTTTATAAATTCCCTATGTCACTGTCTCACCTGCCAGGAGGTCAGGGGGGAGAGGGTGTCCTGAGGAGCACAGTGTCACTCACAGCCCCTCCCCAGCTCAGCTTGGCTCTTGTGAGTCTGTGCTTCAGTAGGGGAAAGCAAGGGGCAGTGGCATGAGGGGAAGGGGGGACACGATCCAGGAGGGATGAGCAGCCTGGAAATCAGCTGTTTGTCACTGACCAGGGGGATGCCCCCAGCAGATACAGAGGCCACATGTCCACTGACACTGATGGGTATGGCAGGGGAGAGTGCTCTGATCAAAGGGCTTGGAGAGGGGAAGGTTGGTGGCATGGGGTGTGAGAGACCTCTAAAGATTAAAAAGCACACAGCACAGAGATGTCACATGCACTAAAAAGCGAGGGGAAAACACTCAAAGGAGCAACCTGCTGGCTGGGACCACATGCCTGGGGATCCCTGCTGCTCTGGGATTGTATGGCAAAAGCCTGCCATGCCACTTGAGCAATCAGCTGAAGTGTGTGAAAATACCACTTAACATCTGAGGAGGATGGTTGAGGTCATGGTGAAACTGCTTCCCCTTTCTGGAAGGTGCATGAGACCCTCCAAGGATAGGATTTGGGCTGGATTTCACCAGCACATCTACTGAACTGATCCTGGACCTGCATGGTGGAAAGCTCAAGGAGCATTTAACCCCAAGGGAAGAAGATCTGTTTGTTCTTTGAAACATCTTTCTGATGTTTGCAGGCATTAAAATGTATGTTCCACTTCATTTCAAAATGATGCCTTGGTGTGCTCCGACTCAATCACCAAGGACATGCAAATTTTATTTATGCCACGGCAGCAGCCGCCTCTCACTGGTTAAACCATCATCAAATGTTTCAGCTTTTCCCTCAAGAAAGGAGATGCACTGCAAGAGCAGAAGTTATCTTTGCTTAACAGATTACTAGTCACCTGCTTGAAGATGTTTTCATGCTTCCAGCACATTATAATATAATGCATATTAATTTAAACTAACAGTAATAAGTAGCTAATCTATGATAATTCAGTCACTTGCAAGCATCTGCACACCCTTGGTTTATGTGATCACTCTCACTGGGTTGAGGGAATGGGGAGACATTCACACACAAGGAACATTTCCCTTCGTAGATCACCTACAAAAAAATTTTTATTATGTTTTTAAATACATCTATTGAACAAGAAGAAGGTTCATAGTTTTAGGATGACTGGCCAATTTTGACAAACTTGTGGTGAGGTGGTTTCTATGACCAACACAGGTTTTTTTTTTCCTAAAACAAGAGAGAAATCAGTGCTCAAATGGAGGGAAATGGAGGAAGACAGCAGGAGAAATCTTGAATGTGGCTCTCCCACTTCCCTAGGACAATTTGCCACTTGCTTCTCACCTACTGTAATTCATCACTTTTTCTTGTTCTGCCTCCCTTTCCCATGTGTTTTCTCCCCAGTATGGAAAAGGTTTTGTTTTTCCTTCTAGTGTGAAAACTGAAAAGGGATGGGGAAAGGCAGCATGCAAGATTGCTGAAGAAAGCCTTTCTCAAGCAGTTGTGGAAATTCACCTTCTAAGAAGAACACCTGAGCCCAGCTGAAGGAGAAGCACACCCAGACTCTTGATGTGGTTGCCAACCCTTAGTTATTTTGACTCTCTCATTTGCATTTGGACTGATCATGCTTAATGTGGAGAACCCACATTTCTCTGGGGTCTCTCTGGGAGCTGGGACTAAGCACATCATGGGCTGAGGTCTGAATGCATTGCAGCAGCTTCTGGTCCACACAACTTTTAAGAAAAAACCCAAGATCTGGGTCTTCTCCTAAAAGATTTGCAGACTTTTTTGTGGTCTGTGAATCCCAGAGAAGCAGAATTTGTGTGTCTAGAAATGTGAGTCCTAAAGACAGAATATTTGAACAGGTCTATTATTACTCTTGCCTCCACAGAAGCAGCTGAGTACAGCTCTGCCCATCCCATTCCCTGTGCAATCCTGGCACTGGGCACAGTCCAATGCCTGCTGTGGGCCATATCAAAGGTATCTGTACTTCAGTTTTGGGCAAGGGAAATGTATCCTCACTGACTGATGTAGCAACCCACACTAAACTTTAATCACAGGCTCCCTGAACAGGTAGGAAGCAATTTCTTATACAGTGGGATTCAATGGATAAGGAGTGTTCAGGCTGGGAAAGATGACAGAGGGGAGATATGATCAAAGTGTATAAAATCATGAAGAGGGAAGAGATGATGAATAGAGAAGGACTATTTATTTTGTTAAAGTTATTTTATACGATTACACCAGGCCTAAGAACTATGCACTGACACGATGAGGCTGCAGATTTAGAACAAGAGAAATCTCTTATTTTAATAGCTTGTGGTAAAAGTAGGGAAAGTATCACACAGAAAATTCCATAAAGGGCTGTTAAACCTGGTGAAATCAGGCAGTGGCTGAACTGGTGACTCTGGGCAGTGGGAGGATGTACTGTGGAAGCACCACTCCAGCCTTGCCTTGTTTTACACTTCTCCCAAGTGTTTGTGGCTGGCTGTGTTTGTTTAGGGGCAGAGGGACCTTCCTTTGAGCTAGCAAAGCTGTGGTGTTGTGTCACAGATCTTGTTCTCTCACAGGAGAGTCCTCCCAGGTGTGATCCAGGGCAGGACTGTGCTGCAGCTTTGCCTTGCCCCCCTCCCACACCCTGCAGAGCAGCACAGGGACATCCCAGTCTGTTGAAGCACGTGCCTCAAACACCTGAAGCTGCTTAGTTTAAATGTCCCCTTTTCTGGGTATGATTTGCAAAAAGCAACAGCAAGTGAGGTGTCTAAACCCCACTGCTTTTAAGAGGGTTTAGGTGTGCCTAATCTGCTTAGATGTTTTTAATAATCTCTACAGGCACCACCATGAAACCTCTGTGAAAAACAGGTCTAGATTGATTCCTTCCCTTTTATCTTCTGACATTCAGGTAATACTTGAAAAATGCCTTGTGATAGAAGCTATAGTTTCTCCACAATTTGCAATCATTATTAATGAGGCTTTTCAAGCGTTGGATTGTCTGAAAAATTCAAATTTTATCTGTTTGCAAGAAGTATTTCAGCAGGTTTTCTTCCCATGGGTTACAGACAGTGAACACATTTGGTGCAGCAAGAACCTCTGGTGCTGCCTGCATCCACCTCTGACCTTTCAGGCTGTTTCTTATGCCTCTTACCTGCCCTGCCTTGCACAAGAAGTTGAGAAAAGGCAAGCTTTCAAGCTTGGCTGGGCAGATTGCACATAACCACGCCAGGCTCCAAACAGAACCAAAGTGCTGGAGACATAAATCAGGTCTGTAACACGAGGCTGCTGGAGGAGAACTCTTATTTTATGTACTCGACCTGTATGCAGGGTTCATTTCAGCATGACCCTGCTGTAACTCGCTTTATCAGCTGTAAAGACAAACTCACCAGCTGCACATTGTGTTCACACTCCAAAGCCATTGGAAAAAGAAAGCAAAGCCCCAGAGCAGGCCTGTGGGAACAGACTAAAAAAAGTCCCTTTAAAATAATTTGCTTTCCCTGCTATAAAACAGAAAGGATTTACCTGGAATGGGTATAAAAATAAAACAATTCATTTCAAGTAAAGAAATAAAATGGTTTTTAAAGTATAGAAATAACATCAAGCTGAAGTCTAAGATGGAGTGGTTTTTTGGTTTTATATTTTTCACGTTAAAATGCTAAAATGGACCTTCTCTGGTTTGTAAAGAAAAATGGGGTTCCCCATTTTATAGCAGAAAACATTAGCTGAATTCAGCCTAAGTCTGTGAATAGTTTTAGTCAGCCTGAACAGCATTTATTAGCAAATAAACTATCCACCTGAAAAATGTTATCTAGTTCTACCCCAAGTGTTCTTCCCATTGCTTAAAAATACCCTATTTATAGACAAAGCTATTGTTGAGCATAGATTTAAGCTGTTGTGCTCATTGTCTGGCACAGTATCTCCTTGGGAAAGCAAACCAATTAAGCTATTCCATTTTGCAGCCTCAGTGCCTGTTTGTGCAGTTACTGTGTCGTGTAAGGGACCACGGCCTTACAGTATTTGACAGATATGAATGCAATTCTTGTAAGCAAATACCCTGTTCTCAGTAGCTTTGAGGTATAAAATGGTCACAAAACAGCTCAGGAAGGCAGGAACGGCCGAGATCAGTGGAGCATCGTGTATGCAGGTCTCTGCCAACCCTCTGTACCAAAAGCTCCCCCCCAAAAAACCTGCCAGGCAGTAAAATAAAAGCATTGTTCCTAACCCCTCTTGGTAAGAGGTAGCTTCTGGGCCAAAGAATGGAGAACTATGTGCTTTTCAAAACTGTCATTATACAGCCNAAAAAAAAGGAAAAGAAGAGAAATGGAGCTAAGAAAAAAAGCATTTAAAGGTGCAGCTTGAGCAGGGATACTTTCCATTATTTTGAGGATCATCTAGAAGTCCAATTGCTTTGGCATTTGACTTTTTCTGTCTTTTTGTGAAATAGGTACAGCACAGATAAAATGAGTCACTCCTGCCTTGCCAAGGTGTCTCAGCCTTCTGTCACAGGAGGCAAGAAACCAGTGCAAGGTGTCATTTGCCCTGAGGCTGGTGGCAGCAGGGCTGGAGGGGCACTTTGCACTGTGACGATGACTGAGCACTGGCACTGCCCAGAGAAGTTGTGGAGTCTCCATCCTTGGGGATATTCAAAACCCACCTGGACATGGCAACCTGCTGTACGTAGGTGACCCTGCTTTGATCAGGTGGTTGGATGGGATGATCTCCAAAGGTCTTTTCCAACCATTATTTTGTGATGTGAGCACATGTCTTGACTCATTCTGGTGATGTGCTCTGTGACCCTGCTACCTCCAGGACAGTTCCTGGGCATTGTGTGCAGGTCCTGTAACAAATCCCTGCTCACAGAGCTGCTCTTAACCTCACAGGGCTGGCACCTTTCCTTTAACAGCCAACAGGCTCAATCTATCTATTTTTTTATATTTATTACGCCAAGCAGGCAAAAATTCACTGGCCAGTTTCAGAGTTGTGCAGCTGGGCCAGGTTCATCCAAGTTCACAGCTGCCTCATGCCCCTGGGTGACCAAAATTGGCCTTACCTGCATCTCTTAGCTGCTACTGACTCAGACAGGACAAAGCCTGGGGACCTGCATCCAGCTCTGGGGCTCACAACATAAAAAGGATGTGGATGTGTTAGAGTGGGTCCAGAGGAGAGCAACAAAGAGGGTTGGGACACCTCTTCTATGTGGAAAGGGTGAGAGAATTGGGGCTGTTCAGCTTGGAGAAGAAGAGGCTCCAGGGAGACCTTACTGTGGCTTCTCAGTACCAAAATGGGGGTTTTGGTGAGGAAAGATGGGGAAAAACCTTTTAGCAGGGCCTGTTGAGATAGGACAAGGGGTGATGGTTTTAAACTAAAAGAGGGTTGATTTAGTTAGACATAAAGAATAAGTTTTTTACATTGAGGGGGGTTAAAAGAGGCATAGGTTTCCCAGAGTGGTGGTGGATGCCTCATCCTTGGAACCATTCACAATCTGGTTGGGCAGGGCTCTGACCAATCTGATCCAATGGAAAATGTCCCTGCTCATTGCAAGGGGGTTAAACTAGATGAGGTTTACAGGTCCCTTCCAACTCAAACCACTCTATGATTCTATGAGCTAAACGACAGAAACCTCTCATTTTTTTACCAGATTTCTACATGTCATGGCCTTTTTGCAGCCATCAGCTTGGGGATCAGGTTAAAATGTCAGGTACAATAGCATAGTTTTTGTAAATATTACATTTGCATATAAATAATTTGGTTGGTTGTGGTGTGTAAAGGGCTGCTGGACACTCTGAATCCCTGGCTCTCAGGAGCTGGTCCAGCCCTGCCTATACTGGGTCTTGGGGGAGATACCACTATTGATAACCTGCAAATTATTTATGGAACTCACATTTTCTCATCTGTCTGAGATCCGCAACATGCCTCCTGTAGCTCTGAAGCCATGTGAGGTTTGTCAGAGACATGGTAAAACTACAGCCAGACCCAAGAGTGTGAGGTGGCACTGGCTGCTACTTGCAAAAGCCATTTCTCTCCAAACTGGCAATTTAACACCATGGCCTTGTGTTCATCTGGTGCAGGAGCAATACACAGAAAGGTCTTTGAAGTCCCTCAGCAGCTGCAACAGCTCCCTGCTACATTAAATAAAAATGCTTAGAGCTCCTGTGTGCTGTTCAAATGCACTCACAGCAATGAGCTGAAACTGCCCCCACTGACTCCATGTGTTCATTGAAAAGCCTTGGGAGGCACAAGCCACACTTTACAGTGGCAGCACAAAGAAACTCTTCTCTGGGAGCAGAGTTTTCTTTACTGTGCAAAGGAAACAAAGCTGATAAATCACTCACTTGAAGGTCTTTCCCTACTGAGACACAGGATAACTCTGAAGCATTTGCTAAATGCTCAGCCCTCAGGTAGAGTGAATTCAAGTGTTCCACACACTTAGAGCAGTGCAGGAGAGTCAGAGAGCCACCTCCTCCCTATGCCCAGGTGGCATTAATTCATGCCTTATGTCAGCACATAGTTGAGTTTGTATCCTTAGAGAACTCCAACTTTATTTTTCCCATCTTGATAGGAATAGCAGGAAGGCTAATTAAACTCTGAACTTTTACTGATCCTCATCATTCCTTCCCTACAATAGGAGGCATTATCTCACATTCTAGCACAGGAGCTTTGGTCCCCTGTAAAAACTGCCCTACTCCTTTGCCTGTGTGCTCAAGGCATTTCATGCAGAAAATGCAATTAATTTCCTTGCAAGAACACCCAAACAGTGTGATAAAAGCTAACCCACAGCACAAAAAGATCCCTCTATCCCTGTGAGAAATGTGCAGCCCAGCACAGAACTGCTGCACGAGAATTTAGGGAAACAGCACGACCTAGTGTTCCCTCTGCTTCTCACTGCTGCTCAAAGACTGATGGTTCCTGGTGCTACCCTTGCAAGTACTACTCCTACCAAGCTTTCATGACCACAGGGTTTCCTTCTGTAGCTTCAGTTTCTTTTCTACTCCCCAGTGAGGTTTTTCCTCCCTACAGAGGTTTATGTCCCTGCCTTTGGCACATCTTGCATCTTTTGTATGAAGAGGGAGGATCTGACACAATCCTGTGAATCAAGAAGCTGTTCAAAAGCAGCATGGGCTTGGGAGGGAGGCTGCTTCACAGCCACACTGCAAAGGATTTTGACAGATTTCCCTTTCCCTCTCTGAGCACTTATCAGGTTTCCATGAACATCACAGAATGCAGGAGGTGTAGGGAATGTTGGCACTGTGTGTCCTCTCTGCATCCTCTCTGCATGACCCATAAGGAAAGGCTCCACCAAGGTACCCTAATGTGAACACTCCAGAGTCTGGCTCTGCTCTGCTCTGCCATCACCAACACAGCCACAAAAATTCTGGGTAGCTCAATCAGCAGCTTCTGATTACCGTGTTTCAGACAGACCTTTTGACAGACATCTGCTTTTGACCAGCCCTGTTATTCATGCACTCTCAAAGATCTGTCCTGCTAAGACACATCACACTGTAAAACCCACCACTCTGTGTTGGAGGCTTAGGATTGTGTGCTTTGAAAGAAAGGCACGGGAATTGCAAAGCAGCCCGAGCCTGTGCAATGCTGCCCCGAGGAACAATGTGTTTCCCTGACCCCAGGGTTGATTGCCTTGTCTCCTGGAGGCTGAGGATGCCTGAGATTTTTGTTGCAGCCAGTGTAATTGCAAATGCTAGTGCTATTCAGGTAAATGCAGCAACAGAGGATACTCCTTCCACACGCTCCTCAATAAAGACCTTGATCAGGTGCACCATGAACCAAAGTCAAACCTGCACAAAATCACATACACAGGGAGATATGAAAGACCATTTGTGACTTTCTCTGTGGGCAAATTACAACTTTGTGTGTGGACACTGGCAGACCTGGAAAGGAAGGCAGATTGGTTTGCAGCCAGTCATGGCTGTGGTCAGATGAGCCCCATGTTTGATATTTGCTGAATGAACAAGCTCTGATGGAGCTGATCTTTGAGCAGAGCTTCCATATGCACCATGCAGGACCACAGATTTGGCAAAGGTCCTCCCTGCAGCATCCAGTGTTCCTCAGCATGGTGTGGGAGCCATGTGTGGGGCAGCCAGGTTATCCACCCTGGGGCTTCCAGCTGTGATCCTCCAGAGAGGGGTGTCAACCCATCTTCGCCTTGGCAAGACTTTCTTCTCTGTTGTATAAACACAAAAGCAAATAACCAACCTCAAAACAAGATACAGCTTGCCTAGCCTTGAGTGCAGGCCGGAAGCAGCAGTGCCCTGACAGCTCCAGTGGCACAGAGCCCTGCATGATGACAGAGATCTGAGTCAGCCACAAAACTGGATGAACGGATGGCCTGGCAGCAGATAAAAAGGACGACCCCTTATCTATCGCCCACACCATCTGGGAACCTCACTCCTTGCCTTCCCAACCCTAATTATTTTTACTGCTTGATCTCAAGAGGTGTTTCTGGCACGACCCATAACCGAGTGAGCCTGCTGTTCCTCGCTCTCTCACTAGCAGTTTGCTTTTCAGCCACTTTATTACCATCTTCACCTGTGAATCAGATAATGGCTCATGTGATCCCTGAGCATTAGTCCCGCTTGTGTTGTCGCAAGCTTTTGGACATTCCAATTTTCAGGGGATTATATGCAAAGCAGAAAACCAGCAGTCATGCCTTTCATGCTTTCCTCAAGTCTTTCTTTTCCCTGGGGACAGCTCTTTTATCTCAGGGAGCCTTACAGAGAAATCAGCAATTCAATTGCACTATTTTTTGGCCTTTAATTCCAGATACTTATTCCTGTTTGATCACGTCATGCAGCAAGTCACAGGAAAAGAATGAAATTGCTCCTGGTTGCAGATGCTACTTGCTTGCTAAAGCAGACTGCACTCTTTTGTATATTCTGACCTTATTTTGTGCAGCTTTCAACCTGTCAGTCTTGAGGTCTTTTTCTGTGAAACAGCCTTTAACTTGGTTTATGTGTGAGTTCATCAGGTCTGATCTGGCTTAGCTTTAAGCTCATTCTGAGATTGTGCTGATGAACTTCAGTGAAAGGAAAGGGTAAGTCTAGGATGCAACTCAAGCATGGCTCCAAGCACCTGTCCTGCAGGAGAGGTTCTTGGGAACAGACCTTTCCTCACACTGCTGATGCAGGAGTGAGGCTGCAGGACTCTGTTGAGTTGGAGGGCAGATTAGCTGATGGTCATGATCCCTCCTGAACAGACATTCTATAGATTTATAGTTAATCAACACAGTGTCTTAGGCACTTACAAGCCAGCTCAAACTTGCCTGCAGCCCAAACTGCTAAAGAGCTTGGATCTCAGCCATCTGTCCTATAATCAAATCCTTCTGGGATGCACACCTGCAAATATCCTCACCCTGTGTCCACTGCATCCCACACACTGCTGAGGTGAGGAAGTGGCTTCCAACCCTCCTGTGTGGGTCTTGCTGTGCACAGTAAAGGCTGAGGTGTGGCTGAATGAGCTCACAGGGCACTGCCTAGAGTGGAGTCCTCCCAGCCTGCAGAGCAGAGGCAGAGGGGAGCATCCCTCTGGGCTAGGACCTTGTGACCTGCCCTCAGCCACCTGAGGGGAGCCAGCCAAGCACAGACCTCACCAAAATCCTGTGCTGAATCAGGGTCTTGATGGCAAAAAGCAGAACAAGTTTGTTAATTACTGCACTTGTAAATCTTTAACTGAACTGAAAATTGTCACACAAGTAATTTATTTTATGCACAGATTGTATCTATTTTAATAAGATCCAAAAATAGACCTTTAACATGGTGGCTTTAAGCTCTGACATTGCAGAGGGTTTTTTAATGTGAAATTTTCCAGGGTGTTTAATGAAGCTGTTTTTCCTAGAGGGAAAGCATTGTGTTTTGTGTCACAGTGCACTGAAGGGACCCATGGGCTCTGAGTCCCACCTGACAGGCCAGTCAGGGGCCTGGGTTGCTCTCCTCTAATTCAGGGTCTAATCCTGCCTTGCTAAGGAAAGGGACTTCTCAGGGTGCAGAGGTACCTTCAGGCTCTGAGGCAATTCCAGCTCTGTCATGAGTTTTTATTCTGTCTGAGACATCCCCATCTCAATTCTCTATCCAAACCATGAGATGGTAAAACACAGGACTAGCAGGGGCCTTGGAGATCTCCTCTGAGACTGTGATGTGCCACTTGGCTGTCATGCTCTGTCAGTCTGCAGGAGTTTTCCCAGTATTTACTGGTTCAGGAGACTTAATGTTGCCACCTTGCACTTCACACAAGGGGCCACAGAGATGTATTTAATGTGAGGGAAAAAACCATTACTGCCAAGAGTTACTGGAGGAGGCGAAAATGGGCATTTGGGAGATTGGTTCAGCTTCTCCTGGGGGAGGATCCCCCTGGTTTGATCTCCAAGAGCTGAAATGACCCTTCTGTTGTGAAAGCCAGGGAAAGGGACTGTCAGGGATGCTGTGAGCACACAGGCTCCTCCCTCTGCAGATTTCCCAGTGTATTCCCCACACTGCTTGGTTAATATAATCAAGGCCAGGACTTATTTAGTGCTGATCCAGTCACAGCCATTGCAAGGGGACTGATTATAGGCTGCTCTCATGGGCACTGTTTCAGTCTGGGACTTGCTGGAGGAGTATAAATAGCGTGGCAGCTGCATGCAGGAGGTATTCCTGTGTGACAGAGAAGCTAAGGTTCATGTCAAGGCCTTGCTAATTGCTCAAATTATTGCTGCTGTTAACAGGGCAGCAAATTATGTCAGGGAGCCTTTTAGTAGTTATACTACTCCACCTACAAATGATACACACTCCTGAATTAAGGCTGACAAACAGTAATAAAAAGGAGTTGAATTAATAAAACCTGAACGCTGAGAATAAACATCAAATTTAAAGCAAACAACAGCTGAAATATTTGCTTTGGCAAAATAAAGTGATACTGAGAGAAAGAGGAAAATGTTATGGAGAGAAGATTAAGAGCACAATTAGAGTTCAGGGCAAGTTTTACCAAGCACTTTGAAAATGCTGCTCAGACACATCTGTGCACAGCCAGGTTTTGGTCTGCACTGATGCTGCTGCAAATGCCCTCTCCTGTCAGAGGCTATTGGAACTAGAGAAATGATCCCAAGACCCAAGACTCCAAGGCTTCAGTGCTGAAAGTATCCTTTGTTCTGATGCCACTGGAATATTAAATATCACCATTCCATCTGCTTCTCCTCATTGGGTGGAATTCTTCCACGCTGTGTTGTCAATGGGCACAGCAGACCAGGGATGTGACTCTGAGCAACACAGACATTCTCCTTTGGAGAAGCTGGATGACACCCCCGTGCTATTATCAGGTAACTGAAACTGAGAGATAGGGACAACTTTGCCCGAGGAGATCAAAGGTGTTAGTAGGAACTGGATCTGTAAAACCTTAGCTCTTCTTTCTCATGGGAAGGCCCCCTTTTCCTCTGAGTCCAAACAACGATGTATTTACACCACACACATAAAGGGCCTGGGCTGATCTCTCATTTACAGCAGTAAAAAGCAGGACTAAGTTACCCAAATCACTGACTTCACTGGTTTAGGTCCAATCCAAGTGGAGACCAGCTCCACATTTGCAGCTGCCTGTCCCTTAAAGCTGGAAGGTCGAAGTTTTCATGTCTCATGGCAGGAAGTCTGACCTGAGAGATGGCCTTCTCCCCAGATTTCCCATCATTATAGCTGCTATAAGGAATTCAATTCAACAGAGGGTGTTTTGTTTTTTGTTTGTTGTTTTTTTTTTAATAACACTGTGCCCTGTTTTCTTCCTTACACCATCAGAGACTCTCAGTATACAAGATACAAACACCATCTTCCTCCCCCTATGTATAGAAAGTGTAGATGTCACGCTACTTTGAGCAAACTGATAAAACACCTTGGATTCCAGGGGCTGGGGAATATCTGCTATTTTTGTCATAAACTTAATTCTTTGAAATCTTTTAAAGAGAGGTTTTATTGGTGGATTTGTTTGTTTGTTTATAGTTTGTTGGGGTGTTTTTTTTGAGAGGGATTGGTTGCAGGGACTTCTGGGTTTGATTTACTCAAAATTTAGTCTTGCCCTACCTAAAATATGGCTTAGTGCCATGGTCTATGTGCTCTCCTCCTCCACTGAATTATGTCATTCCATGAAACAAGTGGCAATGAATACATTCTCAAGAGTATTTATGAGTAAATAGCTGTGGCTGACCACAGTGGGATGAGTTTGGAGGCATCCTTGGTGTGTGCAGAAGGTTTTCCTGCAGGGGGATGGACACTGCTACAACAGTGCTGTGTAAGAACACACCTTTAATCACCCCTCCACTGTTTTCTAAGCCAGCTACTGAATGGGGATTTTTGGTCTCTCTGGAGGGCATTAGAGTCTATAATCTCATTAGCAGTAGCAGGCTGTGTTTCCATCTTCCTATGTGACAACCTAAAAGCTTTTAGAAAACTGCTGCTTGTAAGGACAGCACCAATGAATACAAGGAAAATGACAATACTGTCCATTTATTGGTTGTATTCTCAGCTCTCTGCTAGTTTTCCATGGACTCCTTTTTAACTGGAATGCTGAAATGCACCCCATGTCTTTTTGCTTCCTAAACAATCAAAGGCTGACACAATCCCTGCAGCAGGGACTTTGCAATAATTAACAGCAGAGTCTTGCCAAGCATGCAACAGTCCAGTGCTTGCAGTAACCTCCCTTTAACGTGGTTAATCTTCTTAGTGAGGTGTGGGTTACATCACCTCAAACCAGCCCTGAAAGCTCCTGATCAGCCACATCAACACCAGGAGCAATTTGGTGTCCCAGCCTCACTGAGCTCTGCAGCAGCAAATTAACACAGCACAGCTGGTGCTTTCAAAAGCTTCACATTCAGAGTAACTGATACAGATTTGGAATCCCTGATGGGTTATGAGCAGAAGATGGCTGTTCATGCCCAGGCTAGGAGAGACTGATATCATCAAACATCAGTGTTATTACTGAAAGTTCATTTTTGCCTCTGATTTTAAACAAATCCAAGCAACTGGTGTTGCTTGCTTGTAGTAATTTTAAGAGGCTTAAAAGCAATGAGATTGAAAGATTGCTGAGACTTCCTGGGATAACAGCTCGTGGGTTCATGACAAGTATGCATAAGACATAGCTGGGTTTAATATCTTTATTTAATTATAGCAACTCCATTCTAAGTGGGCATGAGGAACAAAAGGGAATACGGTCCTGGAAAGTCAAGGCAGTGCCATTCTTGATGCCAGTGAGGCTGCATGGATCTTCCACGTCCAACCCTCAGGGATAGCCAAGATGCATTTGGGAGCTCTTATCACCCATTAAAGTAAGGTTGATTTTATGTGACTGAAAATGGCATTGGCTTGTTCATCTGTAGAGCACTTCAGTGTCCTGCAGGAAAGAAAGGCTACAAAAAGGTGAGAAAATCTCTGCAGAGTGTTGCCCAACTTGTAAATCTGCCCAAGCAGCAAATACTCCATTTAAAACCACGCTTTAGAAAGGATTTTCAATTCAAAATAATTGTTCAGGGCAATAACGAAACTGGGAAGAATTGGATCCTGGAAGGCAATTTCTCTTTTTAAGAGAGATTGATATGAGACATACAGCCTTGGGCTTTGGGGCTCTTCTGTCTGGCTCAGGCACTGCATTACTGAAATGTGAAATGATTAGCCATAAACAGGTCATTCAGATCCCCTAAAATAAGAGTCTAAGTTCCCCCAATAGCTAACAGAAAGAGGGAGAACCTTCCAGAGACCACCACAATTAGCATTCTTCATCTGAACTCCCATCTCCTGATTTATGCACCTTCCACCAATTAGAGACACAGGCTGTGAGGCTGGGAGACTGGGATTCTAGAACTTCTTGGGGGGTGTTGCAGCTGATTCTATTCCATGAGGAATGTCCCTCATGATAGGTCAGATCTCCTTCTTGTCCTCTGTTCCAGTGAGCTTTGTGTTTACATAGTCCCAACTCATTACAAACATTTCTCTAGTTTTTCATCTCGATGCTAAAATGTGAAATGGTGTTCAAGCTTTGTGTTTGCACCTGGGGCACCCTATGGTTCTCCCTGGGTCTGACAGGGAGTTGGGTCCTTTTACTTTTCATGAACAGGGAGGTTGGTTCCTGTGCTCCATTGTGCAGACTGAGATGAGAGCTTGAGAGAAAAAAATCCTCAAATTCCTTTCTAAGCACTGCATCATGGAATGGTTCAGATTGGAAGGGATCTTGAAAATAATTAGGTTCCAACCCCCCTGCCATGGACAGAGACTTTCCAGTAGAAGGTTTTCTACGGTAGAAATATGTGAATTTAAATTTGGGGGTTGTTGCATTTTTTTAGGAAACAAAACTTGAGAGACTTCTGGACCTTCTCACAGGAGCCTGAAGCAGGAGGTGTCCCTGTGCCAGCAGTGAAAGTCCTGCCTGGGACAGGGGCTTGAGGACAGTGTCTTACTCAGTGACTAGTCACTCTGACACACCCCTTCCCACTGCTGGCCTGGGAAGTCTCCTGTGGAGACTTTTGTTAAAACAAATCTATTTGGACAATTTTTTGACAGTCTCTCATTTCTGACAACGCTTCCCACAGTGGCTCTTCCCTGGCCAGCCTCAGCTTTGACAGTATCCACAGGGAACCTGCAGGGAAAAGCTTCCTGGCAGCAATTAGCACCTTCTAGTCCAACTCAGTGAGTTGAGCATTGCTCTCTGCCATCCCTGCACAGTCTGACACAGCACTGCAGACCCCAGACACTATGTGGGGAAGGACACTGCCACCAGCCATCCTGCCACCAAAGAAGAAGAGGAAAGGGGCAAAGCCAGGTGCCCAGCATCAAATCAAAGGGTTACTTACACCAAACACTGAGCTGAAAATTTCCCACCTGAACCAAATGGCAGGTTCTGAGCATCTGAGTTCAGCAGGGAAACCAAACTGCTCTGCTGGCACTGAGTGTCCTGCTGAGTGTCCTAAGGGTGGGCATAGAAGTCTTCCAGGCCACTGGGCATGAACTGACCCTTTGAGGTTGTTTTGGAGTTACAGAAGAGCTGGACCCCCAAAGGAAGTGATGTGAAAAGCCAACATGGCAGAGGGAGAAGCTGGGAGGCAAGAGGCAAATCCCTGTATCCCTGCAGAGCAGCCAGTGGAGGCAGGAGTTTTCCAGCTTGGAAAATCTCCTGACCGTGGAAGCCTTCACAGAGGCTGAAGAGAGCTTAATTGTAAATAATGATGTCTTTTAAAGAGGTGCTACTTCTGAGGAGCAGTCTCTTGTTTTGGGGGTGAAACGCTGAGTAAGCAGCTGGTCATTGAGGTTTTACCAAGTCCTTCAAAAATTTCTTGAGGGTTTCTCTCTCATTTCCCTCAGCTTACTGCCATCTAGTGAAACTTGCTGAAAAGGCGACTTAGCCCCTTCTCCCCGTTCCCTCCTTGCCCCCCAAAACCCATTAAAAGGAGGAGGATATCCTTTCAGGCAGCAGTTGTTCCAGGCAAGTCAGCGTGCAGCAGGTGAGGAACAGGCAGATAGGAAGACACTTTGTACTTGATGATCCCATTTCTGAAAGGTTTACTGACTCTGCAGAGAAGATTTTAGATCAAAGAGAGGTTTACCCAGCTGCCTTGCATGACTTTTGCTCATGTGATAATCCCTCTGGATTCCCCTGAAACAGGCAAAACTATGGATCCTTTACCTTAGCTGGGGAGGAGAGAGCCTCGTGTGGGGCTGCAGTGCTGGAGTTGCCAAAGTAGTTTGTTTTCTTAAAACTGGTTAGTAAGAAGGGGTTGGGCTCCCTTTTCCTGTTTTTGATCTCTAGAATACAATTATGGATGCCAGTGTGATCAGAAGGTGGGGATCTGGATGAGGGCTGTGGGCAGGTAGGAGCATGAGACGTCTCCTGAGCTAACACCAGACCCAAAACATGGAATGGCAGTCTAGGAACAAGAGTCCAGGGAAGGGAGCAGGGAAAAATCTCCTGGCTTTACCAGGAGAACCTCAGCTTCTTGAACACAGAATGAGATGTTTTCTATGCAGAACTCCTATTTGGAAAGCTTTTATTAAAAAGATCTTAGTGAGCTGCATTAAAACATAGCCAACATGTTTCTTTCAGATATATAAAAAGCTACTTATGCCAAATAAGAAATAGCTAATTTCTAAAGAAGTATGGCCTTTCTAACCAGCACATGCACTGAATTTAATGCATCCTGAAAATTAAGCTACAAGTGGCCAATTGTCCTCATTCTGTGTGCTCCATGAAGAGCACTGGACACCTCAGATCCCACCCTGCCTTCAAGCAAGGAAACCACCAGGGATTAACCTGTCTGGAAAATGTACAGGCAGTAACACTGTTCCACAAATATAGATCCGTTTTGTGTCCTGCATGTTGTGCAACTGTCGTGACTGCAGCTGATATGTGATTTATTATCCCAAAGCAGTGGGACAGATGAATTTCACAATGATGGAGAAGCCAAACAGAAACAGCTTAGCCCTTAAATATCAAGATAGAGTTGAAGGTACTGAGGACATTTTAGGAGATGTTTACATGGCTAGATCATCTCAGACCTGATTAGGAGTCAGGTAAAAACTGCATGGGGGGTGGGTGGCTCAGGGAGGGGATGTAGCCTTCACTCAGCTCTCAGACTGGAAGAAATGGCCATGTCTGAAGGTCTTAATATTGAAGGTTTGGAGGACAAACTTTTCACTCAGTCAGGTCAAAAGAAGGAATTACTGTTGAGGTGTGGAGGTTGAAAGACTTGCTGTGGATGTCTTACTGATTGAGGAATGTTGGCCTGGAGATCTCTCAAGATTTATTTGCTAATTTTGGTTTGTTTTGGTTTTTTTAAGCAAAGCCAGTGATGCTAAGAATTGGGCTGTCTTCGTACATGAACACAGAGATAAATGTGATGAGTGTGTGACAATCAAGTACTTTCAATGCCAAGTTTTTATGAAGCAAGGAAGGATAATATTTTTCTGCATCTAACACCAATCAGAGCCATCATCAGATGGTGGGAGGGTTTTGCATGCTTACTCTACACCAACACACACAAAGTCGAGCCACAGCCCAATGCCTGCACCATGACTGAGACATAATTCAGTCTTTGAGTGACCTGACCTGGTGGAAGGTATCCCTGACCATGGAAGGGGGTTTGGAATTAGGAGAGGTTTAAGGCCACTTCCAACCCAAACTAATCCCATTCTGGGATGCTGTGACTGGGGTGTATTTGCACATTGCAGAATCTCTCAGGATTGAGCATTTACTATAGTGTGGGTACTACCAGAGACTCTGGGAAAAGCAAATTAATTCTTCAGCCTTGGAGCTTTGTTTTAGTAGCAGCCCAAACATTTGCAGTCCCATTTTGTGTGAATAGTAACCCAGTGTGTGCATACCAAACACTATTCATGTACAGGTAGTGAAGTCTCCAGCACCAGGTCTTTAATTACAGCAGACTTTATTCCAGTGCTTGAAGATATTCCACCTAAAAGCACCAAAGGGAGCTGCTGGAGCCAGTGCTTCATCCAGATCAATGTACAGGGGAAGTATAATATGATCATTGTGGATTAAATTGGAGGCAGTAGGAATATCATGATGTATTTGAGATGTGGGACCTTTTGTCATGAGGAAGAGGGAAGAAAAAAGATCCAGTGTGGTAAAATTGTTTTTGAGACAGGAAGAATGTCTGCATTGCCGGGATACCTTGAGGATATTTTTCATCGATTATTGAGGCTACAGTTTGGCAATTTTCATTATTTAGCCTGACCTGAAAACACCAGGTCATAGAATTTCACCTCATCATTTTCGCTTTTCAAATATATTTCTGTTTTTACATTAATTTAGTGACAGAACCACACACTTTCCTATTCCCAAAAAAACCCCCATTTCAAAGTCTCCTTATAGGAAATATTTTCTAGAAGCTTTCCAAGACATCTTTTATTTCAGAAGCACTCGATGTATGATCTTTTTGTAAAACTCTATCCTGGAAGTAAAATAACAAGTTATTGATTAAACATCTCTGAAAAATAACAAAACTATTTGAAGTTTTGGACACAGTTGAATTAGTAGACTTATCTCCAGAAAAGGGAAAAAAGATGATAAAAAGATCATAAAAGGGAAGAAAGATGATAAAATATATTTTATTTTGAATTGTGGTAAATAATTTGGAAATATTTCCAGTCAAATTAACCATTTTTGAACTAGAAGCTGATATCTGACTGTGATTTACCACAACCCATATGCCCTTGAAGGAAATATTACTTCAGGTTTTCTTTACAAGCAATATTTATTTTTTTGTCTCACTACTTCCTCCGCCAGATATTTTAATAACTTCATGGTGTTCCATTACAGGGAAAATATTATAATATTTGGAATCACCATCTTTATATAAATTGAAGGCTGTTATATTTTCCAATCTGCCAGAAGTTTTTCGAAACATTCCCTTTTAAGTCCAGGCCAGAATGTTTCCTTTGACCTGACCAGGGTTTTATGTGACACACTTTGAGAGTTGATGTCACCAGTGGACTTAATAGTGCCTAAGAGCAAAATGTTTTTTTCTGAAATACATTTATTAACAAATAGTGGCTGACTTCACTTGTTTTCCTCTTGCAGTTTCACCTCTGGATTTCTTGTGTTGGTGGTATTTTTGTTATGATGTTGAGCTCCAAAAGCAACATGCATAATGAGTTCACAGGTTTTGTATTATTTGAAGCTATTCTGGAAGGTTTTTTACCTTTGTAATTCTATGAGGAAATTTCTCTGCCTTGTCTCAACCTCTCTTTGGCAAGCCACAGCATTTTTGACAGGAGGAGCTGACCCCACTGACCCTTGCAGGTCTGCTGGGGGCTTGGGGCAGGAGAGAACGAGAGTATTGCAGGGATCATGATGAGCCAAATGGCTTCATCAGTGCCGCAGTCATCTTCCATCATGTGCTTTGGAAACAGTGCTGTGGGGTGCAAAACCTGACATCTTGGATTGCAGCTCATCTCCATCCCCGTCTGCTCCCGAGCCTCCCCTGGGAAGGGCCGGTGTCTCCGCTAACCTTGGAAAAGCCGACTCAGCACGAGCTGTCCGCGTTCATTTCACGGGAATGCGGCAGCACCAAACACAGATAATTGCCCCTTCATGTTGGCTCGTGTTTTCCCGCCTTGTAAACACCCTCTGAATTTATATTCCCATCATTCCTGCTATAATACTATTCCCCAAGCCATAAAAAGAATAATTCTGAGCTTCTTGACAGCTAATATTTCTGTTGAACGATATTAACACATTGTAAGTCTGACCTCAGTACTGATGCATCACAGCCTGATCCTGCTCAGTGCTGAGCTCCCTCTGTGCCTTTTGATGTGCCCTGATGCTGGTGGAAGGCGAAGGTGCTCAGCAATCTGTACAATTGTATTCCAAAGCAGGAGTAAAGGCACAAAACAGAACTAACATTCTCACTGTCACTCTAATGTAAAGGTGAGACACACATTTGCAGGAGCTAAAGTCTGCTGGGAAGGATTCCTGTAAGAAATGGCATCCCCTTGGGATAGATATCAGCAGGAAAATAAAAAGCTTTACATCTTCATGCTGCTGTGGGCAAAAACAGAGCCTGTGAGGGAGTTCTGTGGAGTGTGTATTTCTAACTAGACACCAATGGTTCACATGCACAGCACGTCTGTTTGAGCAAAGTTTAGCTTTGGGTTTCTTTAGCTGCCCAATTAATTTTTATGTTAATTATTGCATCTGGAAGAGCAATGTTTTCAATAACTTTGTGTCATTCACCCTACATGAAAGCCATGAAGACACTTGGAATCACAGTCTGCTTAAAGAGCAACAGACATTCATTAAAAACCCAAAACCCACGAGCTATAAGCACACATGCACCTCCACACAGGCTGCATCACATCCATTTCTTCCAGACAGGCAAGACCCATCATGTACCTGAAACTATAATTTATACAAAAACCCTTTCCCAGCCTGGATTCACCTCAGTGCTCCTTGGCTCAGAAAGGTCAAAAATCCTTCAGCAATAAAACCAAAGAGCTCTCTTGGCTGAGCTAATGTACATAATAAGCCCTGATTCTTGCTTCATTCATTTCCACATAGAGATGGTTCTAAGTGCTTCTGGTGTTGTGTACTGGTCTGCAGTCCATCATTCTGGAGAACCCAAAACAAAAACATCCTGAAATTATTTCCCTTTCCTCCTAAAGGACCTTAACACAATCAGAGCTCTTTGGAGTAGCTTTTTTTTCTGGTTACTGCAGCTCTGACTGACAAAATTCTTGAGATAATGAGGAGCTCAGCCAAATGAGATTTCCAGCTGTGTTGTATTCTGAGAAGGCTGGCTCTGCTCTGCAAAGCTTACCCACGAGGCTGGGGAGGCAGAGGTCAGCCTTCCCCATCAGCTGCTGGGTGCACCCCAAATTCTGCAGGGATGAAGGTGATAATGACAATTAAACCCTGCATGTTCTGCAATAAACTCCTGGGTTGTTTTCCTCCTCACCTCACATTTGAAGTAACACCCAAATTGGGTTCCTGGGCAATTATTCGAAGCTGAAAGCTGGAGCCAAAGATTGACATATTTGGGTACTTCGGTGGAATTAATGGATTAACTCCCAGTCAAAACCACTTTAGCATTCTCCCTTCATAGTCTGCAAAGTTAAATTACTCTGGGCAGTGAGATAGAGCTACCAGCTTTAAAAAAAACCAGAAACTCAGCTATAATTTTTTCAGGCCGCCAACATGGAATGATAACATTTTTGCTCACGCAGCATTTCACGGTGGCATCTCTGTAAACCATGCAGGAGCTGCAAGGAGTCGAGGGACACTCAAGGAATGTGTGTGTCAGGAGCTGCCTCCAGCACAACCCACCACTGTCTGCAGGGAGGGAAAGGTTCAGAGGAAGGGGGAGCTGGGAGAACAGATCCAACAGCTGGGAATGGCAGGCAGACAGCACTGGACTAGGAACATGGCTCTCATTCCTGACTGGGAGGGGTGCTGGCTGTGGGAATGGATCCTCCGTGGTCACACTGTGGATTTGCCAGCACTTGAGGCTGAAGTATTCTATTTTTACTTTTGACAGAGTCACTGCATCTTCTCCTAGAGAAAAGAGCATGATCTCAGGATGGGGATGCTTGTTCCTGAGCTACACAGGGACTTAGATCAAAGTCTTCACTGGCCTTAATCTGACCTTGGTGGGCAAGAAACATATTGGGGAAATACACTCTCTTTTTTCCCTGTTAACCCCAAGCACAGCAATGCCTACTGCCCACTGCTGGCAAACTGAAGGGCCATGGTTTGATGTTCAAGACAGACCTTTCAGCCTTAAAGGTTGTGACTCTGTGATGGGAAGGAGCAGCAAAGGGAAAGGCTGGCTGAAACATCTGTTCTTGAACCTGTGACACCTTCATGTGGCTTCACATCAACAGAGGCACTCAGGCATGGTGTCCTGGGCATTACCACATGCAGGTAACCAAAATCAAGTCAAAGCAAGAAGGGAGTGAGCTGTAGTCTCCCTCATTTTGTCACAGACACCCCCTCAGCACAGAAATTAAGGTTCATACTTGCATCCTATGGGTATCTTAGGCAGAAACTTATCATAAACATCAGAAACCATTTGACTGGCAAATGGTTTAGGTGGAAAAAATGATGCCCCTATCAGAATGAATTTCTGAGCATCTGACTTATGCAAAAGACTTTCTTTTAATGTCTATCAAGCACTTTGGAATATGTTTGTACCAATGCCTGTCCTTGTTCTGCTGAATCTGGAGGCTTCTGCTTGGACTACTTTTACTTTTCCCTGGAATGCCTTGGATCACAGTAGGTACATCTGTCTGCAGCACTGTCTGCTGTCACTGCTCACTCACTGGGACCTTCAGCTGGCATGTAGAGTTTACATCATTATTATGCTGGGTAAAATTTTATTTTATTTAAGTGCTGCAATGTCAGCTGCTGTACATCACTGTAAGTTAAGTGCTCAGTCAAACATGTCCAGGTCTCGGAGTTTTGTCCCTCTAGGAATTGTGCAAGGCTTTCCTGTCCTGAAACAACACAGAGCAGTTGGGTATCTACCTTGTACCTTAAGCCATATGTGTCCTCTGCTACACAATATGATCCTCAGACCTCTCCCTCTCCCAGGGCCAGGAAGAGGTGTCCCATTTATTCCTCACATTATAGGAACAAGGATGTCAGTGCTGACTAGTGTCTTGTACATCCTGGATGTGAAAATTAGGTGGGTCTTTTAAACACAAAGATAACTCCATTATCGTGCCTTATTTGCATGTGTGCTGAAGCACTTTTGCATCATTCTCCCAGCTAGAAACAGTCATATGTGCAAAGCTGATATCCAGAACTCAGGTCTTGAAGGTTTTTGTTGTAAAATAGTGTATAAGGGTATCCCTGTCCATGCTATGCCATGGCAAAGCCAGCAGAAAACCACAGAGGCTTTTGGTTTGGAAGTTGTATCTGGAAATGCATCTTGTAGAAGGAAAGAGGCAGAATGAGGGAGGTGAGGAGCAGGGAGAGGAGATGTGGCTGAAAGTCTTCATTGCACACACTGTGTCCTGCACTCAACTGAAAAGCTCATTTCAAGTTTTCCAGGCACCATGTTAGAAAATTAAGCTGTCACATCTGCTTACAGGGAACATGCTAACCCATGAAACACATTTTCTCTGTTCACTGGCACAGAGCATTTTAGGTAAAATCTTCTTTCTGTTATTCCCTCAACATCACAGTAATTTCTAGAATAAAAGCCTTCTTTCCTGCATGAGGTGTGGAGATCTGAGTCTCAAGGTGCTCTTGGTTGATAGGCAATGATAGTGTTGTAGGTTTGAAAGAAACCAAGGACCTACATCAGAGTTTCACACCAGATTTCAGTCTCAAGTTGAGCAGAAATATGTTGAGAAAGGAGCACTTGTGACATTCAGCCTGATTTCTGCTCACCTGGTGTGCCTGTCTCTCCATGGAGCACACAAGCAGCCTGGGGCAGACTGCACTTCTCAGGGAGGTGTTTCAGACAGCAGCAGCTGTGATCAACCCAGAATGCAGCTTTCTGATGTTTTTTGTGAGCTGAGCACAGAAATTTGTCCACCTTTCCACACCCTGGGGCATGGCTGTAGACACAGCAGGGCAGAAACCACTGCCATGGATTGTGTCTCTCCCTCAGCTTTAGCAGAGCCAGTTCTACATTGGTATGAGGCAGAAAAAGGTCTAACTTTTGTCAGTGTACCACACCAAAATACATTTAGCTCATTCTATCATTCTGCAGTATGATTTTGTTTCATTTCAACAACTTGCACTAGAAATCTATCTATTTTATCATGCCAAAGAAATTAAAATTACAGGGCCAATGTCCTCCTTCTTACAAGCAAGTTAATGAAATTAGACATCCCCTAGCTGTAATGAGCAAAGGGGTGGCAATGAGGAACATAAAAGACATTTTGCCTGAGAGGATTTTGATGCCAAAGGGAATAACTCAAGGAGCAGACTGGATTGCAGGTAAATAAACTGAAAGATTTTTTTATCATATTACTCTTTCTGCAACATTTTTCCAAGATCTAACAAATGCTTGTGAATGCATTGAATATCCTCAGGCTTTGAAGGAGTTTAGCATGAATAATTCTGCAAGTCATTTGCTTTTTTGCTATTCTCCTTTTCAAAAGGGGAAAATGAGAGGAACATTGCAGCAAATCAGGGCTGTCAGCATTTTGAGGGTGGGTCTTCCACTGGTGTGAAACAGCTGAGTCTCCTCTGGCTGCAGTGGGATCTGTGATGGGACTGAGGAGACTTAGAAACAGCTGACCAGCTGAAGTTTGTTAGCACAAAGTGTTCTGTGAATAATTGGGCAAAAGCAATGAATGGCTGCAGGAAAGAGCAGCCCATGGTGCCCTGGCCATGGCCAGCACCCACCTGGCAGGAGGCTGAATGGGGATCTCTCTGTGAGGTCTGGCACCAGGGTCCTGTCAGTGACCTCCCTGCCTCCACCCCTCACCCTAAGCTCCAGCAGAGATCCAGGTATGAGGTGATGCTTTCTCTGCTCATGGACAAAGCTGGGAAGAAGGGTCCATCTGCTTTGTTCTTTCAATATAAATGCTTATCCTTATAAAAGACTTCAAAGGAATGGCACTGAGCACCACTGAGAATTTTGGGCTCCTCTTACTCCTGATGTGACTTTTTAACTGGCCAGGTATTGTCAGCAGCACCAGGAAGCACAAACTCAAAGAGGCAGGGGACGGGCCCTGCTGGACCATTTTGCTGTTAAGATTTGATTCCTCCCAGGAGAATGTTTGAAGATCTTACACTAGGAATGTGCAGATAGGCTTATGAGCAACCAGTGAACTTGGAAAAAACATAATTTTCACACAAAACCTATAGAGCATTATTACTTTCAAAGGCTGTGAGCTTGGTTTTCTGGGTTTTCCTACTAGGAAAATAATCTTGAAAGGAAATTATGCTTTTTCCAACTTCTGCCTTGCTCCTCTTTGGCTCAAATACCACAGCTGCTGAAATGTAGCTTGCAGACAAGTGAGTAATGAACTGGGGGGACTGCTGGCTGATTTTAATGCCTGTAGGCACATGGCTACCCTTGCACTCTAGGCTTTTATTCTTATCTGTCATCCTTTGCAGAGCCCTCTCTGCCAAGAAGCATGTGCAGTGTGTTGGTGATATGTGAGCAGCTACTAAAAGGGAAAGGAAACTACACTAAAAATTTATTTTGGGGAGCAAGCATTAGATTTTAGCCACTGCTGACTCAGCCAGAAGATGACTTTGCTTACAGCTCCTACAGTCTGTGTACATGATCCAAGGCTTTCTGCATCTCTAAATATTCCCAGTATGTGATTTGTTGACTGGGAGAAGGGTCAGTCCCTGGGATTGCCTCATGAAGAACTTTGTTTCCACAAGGTGTGGTGTGTACTACAGTAGCCTGCACCTGGAATATCCCAGCCAAACCTGAGTGAAGAATTGGTTAAGATTTATGTTTTGCACCACAAAGACATCCTGTAGGAAACCCCTGTTCTGTGCTCAGTCATTGGTGTAATTATAATCATTATGTGGAACACACAAAGGGGTTGTTAAATAGCTGTACTCTTTAAGTATGTACTAATTATATAAAGCACAGTACAAGGACAGCACAGAATGTCTCCTAATAAGAGTAGCCTACATCTCTGGCATCCATCTAAATTAACAATCTTCTCAAAATAATAACCTTAAGTAACTATGCACTTCAGAGGCAGCTGCAAAAGAGTTAGAACTAACTCAATCAACTAAATTATGTGTAGATGTCTCCATTTTTATTAATGGTCTCCAATGTACACAAATTTCAGTTGTACAGCAGCCACAACAAATGGATTACTACATTATCTATTATAATCTCTTTCCTTTCTGTCAAAACATTTCTTTGACCTTAAAGACTAGCTTATAAGCTAAAAAAAATCCAGCAAACAACATCAGCAACAGAAAAGCAAAGAGGGAAAAAAAAATCCCTGCTTAAAATTCCATCTCTTGGTTGGTTTTGCTGAAGATAAAAGATGCACTCTGCTGAGATACTTGAAAGAGCTGTGGAGGGAAAAGCAAAAGGCCATTTTTACCAGGCACTCTTTGGTAAAAGCACTCCAGGCAATTATGATGCCTGTAAATGCAATCTACTCCAAACACTGCTTGGATAAAAAATACATGGGAAACAGAAATCTGCCATCAGCTTCTCTTCTCTCTCTCAGATACAGGCTGTCATCCTCCTAACAGGGGAAAAGGGTTGGTGCAAAAGAAACTCTCATCGATTCAGCAGCAGGGATGGGACAAGAGCTGCTCTGGCACAGCTGCCACGTGAGGTCACCTGCAGCCAGGGATGGGGACTGCAAGGCCCAAGGAGGTGACCCTGTGCCACAGTGCAGGGCTTGGATGTGCTCTGAAGAGACATTTGCTGCAACGAGAGGCAGAATAAAATTAAAGAGAATGAATGCATGGTGGGTCTAAAATCTTTTTAATTGAGATGAGAGAAGAAGAAAGATGTCTGCCAAACCCAGTAATGAAATTTAGCCTAATTTCAATAAACAGTTTCCTGAATCAGAGGCTGGTCCCATAGGGAAATATTGTGAAAGTGATTGTCTTTAGTAGATAAAGGCTTTCAAGACAAGATAAACCACTCTGAAGCACTGAGAGGGACCCATACTCAGCCATAGTAAAAGGACAGCATTTCTTTTCATATCTTATGTCTGAAAGGCCAAATTTGACTCCAGAAGACCCAAGTGTGTCTCCCACCATGCAGGGGATGCATAGGCACAGCCATGATTTTTGGCATGTAGTTATTCAGTGGTTCCAAGAGAAATTCATTTTGGATGTCCCAGAGAGGGAAGGGTCTGGGATGTAGAAAAGCAGCCTCAGTTCAGTTCCCTGGGCACACATGTGCTTGTAATGGAAGATGCCATAATCATCCCTGAATAAATAAATGTCTTATGGCTCATTCTGCACCTAATGAGGGGATTTCAGGATCTCTGCCTGGAAGAACATCTTTGCATACATGAAGTACATTCATTGCTGCTGCCTCCACAGCTGCCACTGCCAGCCAAGGTCAAGGGCTGGGAGTTGTAAGTGAAGGCAGCCTGGGAAAAGCCAGGGCAGGAAGTAGGCTCCAGTCCTTGGTAGACCTGATATGTTGCATTTGCAAGTGCTTTGGTCTTTATTTTCATAGCATGTCACTCCCTTGGAGCTGCCCATTATCCAACAGGACAGAAATGTGCTGAGAGTAAAGCAGGGCAGAAGCTCCTGTTTAGTTCAGTCAGACAGGGGAGCAGAGAGGAAAGAGCACTGGTCATGTTTCATACAAAGGGTATGGAAGGATGAGGGAGAAGGAAAACCAAAGACAGAAAATCTCCTATTGGGAATGGAGCGAGTTTTGCTATGCACCAGTCGAGCATCCAGGACTGTATTTTGCAGTTTTACTTCAGAAACCTCAGAGTAGATGCACTCTGTGCTGAACCTCATCAGATAAAACAATGGGAAAGTCCTGGGAGAAGACCTCTCCTGCTCTTGAATGCTTCCTTTCTCTTCAGGAAAATGTGGTGGGAAGGCCTCAGTGGGGTTGATGGAGAGTGGGTATGTCCAAGGACACCTCTGGACATGCTCCTGGGGAAGAGCAGGGAAGCTGTGACACCTCCTGGCAGAGGTGACAACTGAGCATGGCTCCCCCTCTTAGGAGAGAGCAGTGTAAGAGAAGAAGGAAGATTCTTTCACCTCTGTAACATTTCTGTTTAAATAATGTCTGGTTAATCTTTTGAAGGGAAGTTTGGAGACATTTATATATCAAATGCCAGGGTGTAAACTCAGTTTTCTTCCTTGTCTCTTGGCTAGCTGCAGGTGATCATACACTGGGGACCACCCAGGACCTCTAGTAGCTCTTATGAACCAGGATTTTTGATAATCTGGACCCAAATAACAAAAAATACATTGGTAACACATAGTGGGATACACTAAAAAAGTACATTAGGAACACAATGGGATATGTGATGTGCAAATATTGCTCTGAAAGAATTGGTTTTGTGCTGTTTCCCACTCTGTCTGCTCATAATTTCTGTTCTGATTTTCCCCAATCTCCCCACACACAGCATAACAGATTCTCAGTACCCAAACTAACAACACTTTCCTCTCAAAACAACCTCTTTCAGATCTGAATCTTAGTCACAAGACCATTTATTCTGAAGCTTGACCTATAAATAACATTATATAGAGATGAGGGTGTATCCTCCAAAGTTTGGGGTAAATGACTGGGGGTGAATCAGGGTGAAAGACCCTGGAGAGGGAGCCTTTGGTGCTGATCTCCACCTGTAAAATACAGATAATAACTCTTCTGTATGGTACATCATAGGGTTGTTGTGATGCTTAATTAAAGCATTTAGAAAGTCTTTCAGCAGCATCAGTCTATAAATGTTAAAGGAGGCTGTACTTCTTCTTCTCCCATGGTTACCATCAATTGTTTTATTGATCTAGTCCATTACAGACTCAGGAAAAGAATTGTTTATTACAGTGAGAACTTGGAGTAGAAATATTTCTTTTCTCGTCACTACACTCAGAACTTGCTTCCACAGATGTTTTTAACCACCAAACATGTTGACTTCACTCTACAAAAGCATCAGGAAAACACTGGATATCATTCCCCACTATCTAAAAGCCTTTTTTCCTGATCTTTCCATAGCAACTCACATGTTCAGTTTATTGGCATCTATTGGGACTTTCATATGAAAGAACTTCAGCAGAAAAAAATCTCTGTTCTTCACTTATGGCTGGATGAAAAACTACTTGATATCAAACAGAGGCTTCCCACTGTTCCACAATGTTTTAAATCAGATTATTAATGTACTGCAAGCTGATGGTACATAAAAATCTCAAATGACTTCTCTGAGAGTTTGCATGTGAAGAGACTGCAAAATTTGTCCTCAGCATTTAAAGGCTTTTAGAAAAACTGAATTGATGTCAGTGTAGAGAAATGATTAATAGCAAAAGATAATTTAGCTACAAGCACTGTTAAATTTTCTTCCTCATTATATGAGTATGTAGTCATGCTAAAAATCTGAAACATATTGTAGTAGCTCCATGCAAAAGCAGCATTTTAAAGATGTCTAAGTATCCTGGCAGTCAAAATATTACTCACAGAATCCTGAAAAATCCTATGTACTTACATTATATTTTTAATTAGTTCACAAGTTAGGCAACAGTTGATAACATAACACTTAACATTTCAGGGAAAGCTCAGCAATAAACAGGTGCTTTGTTACTGTGCCCTTTCTGTGTCAATTACAGGGAAAATAATGTTTTTACAAGGAATCAAACAAAGGTTAATTTGCAATTAGAATTTTATGATGGGAAGAGGCTCTGTTGCTGGGTTCTGTGACTCACAAGTCCATCTCTGAGACACAGAAAGGAAAGGGCGGTCAAAAAATGCTCCACAGAGATGTTCAGATGCTTGCCTACATAGAGATTAGGAGGAAAAGCAGACAGGAGTTTTTCCCATTCTTTGTAGGAATGGCAGACTGGAAGATTAGGGAGTTACCAAAAATTGCAGCCAAAACAGGCAGAGAACTCCTATCCCTTGGCTCCTGGCTTGGTGCCTCATTATAAGGTAAATTCTGATTTTATGTTCATTCTTCTCTGGTGCCACATGAATCACTGCAGTCTGGGTGGGGGGCTGAATTCACAGGATGGCATAAATCCAGAGAAATAGCCCATGGCCCCTTGCTGTGATGTATGGAGGGAAGGAGGAGTGGATGAGAACCTATGTTCAGGTATCTGCTGGAGGCCAGCTCTGCCCTGCCCACACCTGTACTAGCCACACTTGCCTGAGTGGCATCTGAATTGCTCTGCAAGTTTTTTTGGGGTACTGAAGCTATTTTCTGGTAGCTTCAGTTAAAGAACACAGCAATAATGACTAATGCACAGCCATTCCCAAAAAACGAGATGTGTGCATGGGGAAGAGGGAGATTCTGCTTAGAAAGGAAAAGCCTAAAATAAATTAAGGTGTAGTAAAGCTCCAGGAGCTGTTTGCAGTGGGGTTCTGTGGTCTCCAGTGCCCTTGGCTGACTGGATCCACCCTTCCCTGAGGTGAAGGAGGACACCTCACTCACTGCCAGGACACGAACGAGAGGTGACCTCCAACCCTGCTTGGAAAGAGAATAATCCTTGCTCCTGCTGGCAGACAGGACACATCTCCTGCTGCTAAAGTCAGGCCTGAAGATTGGCCTAGTGGGTAAGTTTAATGTGCAGGACACTGCCATAGCTAATGAGCATGAGGCTCTTGTCTTTTCTGCAGGAACAAGAATCTCTGAGTGAAATGGCAGAGGAGCTGTATTTGAGACTTTAGGCTGGTCCTTGTTCTGCCACCCAAGGCCAGAACAAGGAATGAGACTCTAATTAGTCATCTTAATTTCCTTATCTAAAATAATAACAGAATTGATCTGTAAGAATTCCTTGCTATCCAGCTATATTTTTTGAACTGAGATTTATTTATAAAGGCAAGGTGTACATTTGCCTTCGGTGCAGCACAGGCAAATTTGGACACTGATTTAATATTTTTTTCTAACTAGCTCTTGAAATGGATGAACAAGAATGATTTGCAGATTTTGGCAAAGTCACTGCCAGGTATGGCCACACAGTGGCAAGCAATGCAATTAAGCAGGATGAGGATATACAATCTCAGCAATGAGAAGGTTCTGCCATGAAAAAAGAGTGTGCAAGTGTTCCAGATACCTTGGCTCAATTGTTTATGAATATTTCTACATACCCTAAGTCATCGATATTCACCATAAATCAGGAAAAAATAGTACATGAAAAATAAAATTTCAAGTTTGTGTATGTTATCTGACTTTTAAGCCTGCAATAATCCTTTGGGTTTTACTCTTAAGCTGCTTGTAGCAATCATAAAGCTAAATTGTGCTTTAAAATGAAATCTGGCAACTTCCAGTAAAACTTGATTTCAGGAGTTAAGGATCTAAAAGCCATTCTGATAACATCAGATTAATTCTAAAACTATTCTAAATTGTTGGAGTTAACACCTGCAGTCTAAAAAAATGGTAATTCCCAAGCCCTAAGCAGAAGTTTGGGGGAAAAAAATGGAAAAACCAGTCTGTACCCAGCCTGGAGCTTACATCCATCTACATCTTCTTTACACCCTTGTTCAACTGGACAAGAGAAGAGGAGGATTTGGGGTGACTTAATTGTGGCCTTCCAGTATGTAAAGAGAGCCTACAAGAAAGATGGACAGAGGCTTTTTACAAGAGCCTGGAGTGGCAAGACAAGGGAAGTGGATTCAGACTGGAAGAGAGTAAGCTTAGACTGGGTGTTAGAAAGAAATTCTTTACTGTGAGGATGGTGAGAGACTGAAGATCATCTCATCCCAAACCCCTGCTGTGGGCAGGGATGCCTTTCACTAAACCAGGCTGGTCAAGCTCCATCCAAACAGGCCTTGCTCATTCCAAGGATGGGGTGACCACAGCTTCTCTGGGGTGCCTGTTCCAATGTCCCTTCCAACCTAGGCCATTCCACATTCTAGAAAGAGTACCCAAGCAATGTAAGATGCTTTATTGTCCATGCATGTTTATCATTTTCCCTCCTGAATCCCAGCTGTGGGTTTTTCCCAGACATTTAAAGGAGGTAGGAAAATGACTTCTGTTTGGAGGTGCACTTCAGGAGCTGAGTAGGTCTGATCAACCTTGTGGCAAGGCAAACTACCAGGTACTTGTCAGTGGCTGTGCATGTTGGAAACTTGCCCTTTTGAGGTAACACACCATGGTGCAGTGGGCCAGAAGATGCTCCCAGAGGAGGAACCATGACAGTCTCAGCTGCAGTGGGGCAACTTCTCTTCAGCTGCTCTGTGTTCAGGTGCTCCCTTGCTATTTATCTTGCGCTCTCACTTGGTGGGTTTCAAACTTCATGAAGGAATTTGGAGCAGTAGCCCTGGAGGAGCCTACAGCAAGTCATGGAGTGGCCCAAACCCAGGCCCTGCTCAGCAGAAGGCAGGATCAGCCCTGCCATGATCGATGGTCCTGGTGCTGGGGCAGGCACTGTGTGCTCTGGAGGGGTCATCACCACACAACACCTTAAATCAACCTGTCTTCCCTCACATTTAAAACTTCCCTTGATTAATGATGCTGAAAACCTGATAAATGAGAAGCAGCTAAGTTGTGCATACAGATATCTGGGCAGATTAAATAATTAATCATCCTGTAATTAATAAAGACAGATACTGGATTTTTCTGAACTTTCCCTCCTCCTCTTCTCACACAGACTTTCAAAAGGTTTTTGACAAAAATGACTACAGACAGCAGCCACTAATCCTGCTTTCGGGGGGAGGGGGGCCCACTGCTTTATTAATGTGGCAAAATCTGCGCATACATTTGAGCAGTAATGAGGTCTCCAGGGCAAAGTATGACATCTGCTCCAGAACTTCTAAAATACAGGTTAATTTACACCAACCAAACCTCTTTGAAGCCAAGAGGTTTGATTTTCACTTGTAGACTTAATATAGTAGCATCTGACAAGCATCCAGCCCTCAAAGGCCTTGCCATTACTTGGCTCCCAGTAAACGAACCTATCAAAGCACTTTATAAATAATACAACCAAATAATCTGTTGGCAGAGGAGCAGCTGAGTCCTTGGGCACCATCATGCCAGCGGTCACTTGCCCCAGAGGTGGCCACACCCGCAGGGATGGACCAAATGCTCTCAACCTCACCGTTATTTCTGCTGTAGAAATCAAGAAACTTAAGCCCCTGAGGATATGACATGGATCAATAGCAAAGATAAAACTGAAGTTAGTTTGTGTTTTCAGAGGAGACCAAGATACTTATTTCCCTTACTTTTCTGGTCAAACACTGCATTTCTTGTTTCTTCTGTTGTTTGGGGTTTTTTTTGTTTTGTCTGGTTTATAGTCTTCTTTTTGTTTGTTTGTTTTGTTTTGTTTCTTGATTTTTAAAGAGGGAAGAAAAATAGCCAAGGTATTACAACAAAATTAGCAATGTAGTTAATTATTTTAATACATCTAGAAGGCAGGGACCATTTGTGGTGGGTGATGGTGGAACTGGGCTATTTGTTCAAGAGCTGTACAGAAATTCTTCCAAGTGGTGCTCCCTTCATCCCTTTGCACCTTCTTGTCAGAGCATATTCATTTGGGACCCTTCAGTTCAGGTCCTCATGGAATTAGAAATGGTTCTTAGGAGAAGCACAGTGTTTTTCTTAGGAGAAAAACAGTATTCTAGGTGTCTAACATGAGTTCTGACACCAATGCCCAACAGAACCTTTCACTTTTGTTAAACCAATTTATCTAAAGGAGTTTATCCTTGGGAAGGTTTGCTGAGAACTCAATTATACCCTATTAGCATTTGCATGAGGAGATTTTGTCCAGGACTCAGTTCTTCAAGCTGAAGTAAAATTCATAATGAGCTTTCAGGGACAACAGTTGAGGCTGAGAAAATTCAAATTACAAATAAGGATATCACCTGTTTCCTTGTTTAATTTTATTGGTTATTTTTTATGTTGTTAAGAAGAATGTTTGCTAATATCTATAACAGCCTATTATGGGAATATAGTGGCATATTGACCAGCTGCAGATTTCCAAGCAACTCTTTCAAAAATATATATGTCACTTGCTTTTCAAAAATTATGGACTTGATACAGAAATCACTGGATAATTTTCTGATGCAGAAGGCTATTATTATTTTCTGGCCCTTGAAACCCATGAACTCACAAATTTGAATGAGATGAAGCAATTGAAAAACAAAGGCCACTAGGACAGAGAATGAGTCAGGTGCAGATGTGCCTTAGACAAATCAATTTATTTTCCCTTGTCTGAAAGGTCCTTCCGACAAATTATTTAATGATATTATCCTAAATCTTTTTCACAGAAGTCAGCCTTAAATCTGATTTTAGAGATTACCTGCTGCAATAATCCAGACATAATTCCTCAAATGCACTGGGGAATGCTGGGTCCAGCATAAGACACATTTAGGCTACAGAAGAGCCACAAATACCCCGAGAGGCCCTGCTCACTGGGAGACTCTGGGAAAAGGTACTGTTTGTTTTGCACACTTGCCAAACACAAATCAAATATATTGAAAAAAAAAAAAAAGGAAAAAAGAGCAAAATTAATGAAGCTTTATGGACATTATCAGGAATGCAGCAGGAAGTAATCAAGTACAAGATCACGTTGCTTGTGTGGCTGTTGCCATGACATTCAAAAAGCACTTAGTGTTATCATAGACTATGAATATTCTGTTGGCTGATTGATAGTCTGTGGCTTTTTTTTCCTTGTAAGCAAATGCAATGACAATATTAAGCAATTACTGATAATGTCACCCAGCTGCTTTCCTGCTGCCTGGGTGAGAGGAATTCTGAATTGCAGAAAAAACAAATTTATTAAAGGATGGAGCGTCACCCTCTGCTCGCTGGCGTTGCATTTGACCAGACACAGCACAGCAGAAGCTTCATTTACAGCAAGTGAAAGAAACACATCCTCAGTAAACTTTACTAGGGGAAGTACCATGGGGCTTATTTAGCTCTGATTAGATCAATGAGACTCTCTAAATACAGCAATTAAAAATACAATTGGTAGCAGTGTAGCCTGCTTTAAGCGTCTGCACGCCTGAGAAGTTCATAGAGGAATAAACTTGTTAAAGTACATTTCCTGATTAGTAAATAATCAATATACAAGGTACTTAGTAGCTTCACATGGAGCAATGATAAGGACCAAATTTTCCTCAGCTAAGTGTTTCACCAGCCTGCTTCCAAGAGCCACTGCACAGGGCTTAATTTATGGGTTATTTACCAGATTGTGTCCATCTTGTCCCGTGATTGTCCAGCAAGGACTATAAGTCCCAGCATGCAATGTCTGACTGTGAGCCAAGCAGAATTTTGGGCTTGGATCAAAGACTAAATGTTGGCTCCTGCTGTTGCTGGGTGTGATGGAAGTCACTGGAAGCACAATGGGAAGATCTGCAGTGAAGCTTGGAGTGGGATTTGGGATTGTAGCCTTTGGCTACAAACTCGACCTGGGTCTGATGTCCAGAACGAAAATATCAGCACCTTATGAAACTCCTTGCAACACTGAGGACTTGGCAGATACCTCCACTATTTCATGCTTGAAACAGGAGGAGTTTTAGCTGCACTCCTGTGCCGAGGTTTTATTACTTGGCCCGGAAAAGAGAAATCCAGGTCACACTTCAGGGATGCAGAGAGGTCATCTCCTCCCTGCACTTGTGCTGCTCCCTCCTTGCACACAGGAGGTTCTCAGGGTAAGAAGATCTGGTCCAAAGTGTGGAGTGCCTCAGTTTTATGGCTTGCAGGGGAGGTTAAAGGCTGGATTCTTGCTTGCTGTGAATTTTATTGCTACACGTGAAGTCAAAGCAAATATCTTTACACATGATAAAGATTCAACCCTAAATTCATAGCGATTATAGTCTCTCTAAACCCTATAAAATGTAACAGAGATTAATATCCTGCTCATGGGCTTTTAAGGCATTTTATGTCAGAGCCTTTATTTTATTTTACATTAATTTTTATAGGGGGGTTAGAGTAAACCTGTAGCAATAATAGCATTTTCTTTTAAATTTTACAACACTTTGCCAATAAAATTTGGCATTTTGGTATGTGCAGAGAGAAAAATATCAGAGGCTGACAAATTAGAAAAAATGTGAGAGGTTTCACAACAAAAACAGGCAGTGGCTTACCAGCTGGGTAAATCTTCATGACATGTAAAAGATCATTTCAAAAATAGTGTTTTGAATCCCAAAGTGCACATGAATCAAGAGCAAAATGCTATATTAAAATAATAATAATAATAATAAAATATATGTATATTTAAGGGCAGATCTCATCTGAGAGATGAGTCCAGGATGTAGATGAAGGGAGATTCAGGATGTAGGACACAGAGATTGTGACCACATTTGCACACCACCTTCTAATAAAGTATTGGACAATTTCTGGAAGGTAACAATGGAAATAATTATGGTTTAGAAAACACGACCAGTGAAGAAAGGTGAAGTAATACCCATTTCTGTGGTGCAGAAAAGAGAAACCTGAGGGGCTGTGAAACAGATTGTGATAGAAAGGTGTAAGACAGGGCAGGGATTAATTACAAGAGAAGGACAATCTGGTTTACTCTGCAGGGAGAAGGGAAGTGGGCTTACCCTCTTTAAGGGTAAGATTAGATGAGCACTGAGAGAGGAGCTGGTTACCTGGGAGTAAATCTCTTTGAAATATTGAAAATAGTTTGTGCATACTCCTGCAGTGAACAGTGCAAATATGCCTGTTTTCTGTCTAAGCCTGAGAGCCTTCCAAGCCTAATTTTTAAATAAATTTTACTATATACTGAGGTATTTTGGCATATGCTGTTTCCTGAGCAGTTTACAAACAGACAGGGTTCAGAATATTCTTTTGAAAGGTGTGTAGGTGGGCAGGTATTACAACTTCAGTGTAGAAAACTGCTGGAAAGAAAAACATAGGTTAAGTAATTTCCCTAAGGCCAAGGAAGCAACAAGCATGTCAGACAAGGTTCAACTACAAGCATTTCTGCATCCAGCAATCCTCAGAAGCCCACACCCACCCTTTCCATCTCACAGCATCTACCTTTCAGGGCTCACTTTTCATCTGGCTCTATTTTCATACAGCTGCCTGGCAGCTTCCTCGTTTTTTTTCCTCCTGAGCACTTTGCTAGTCACCACATCAATAATTGCACAGTTTGAGTTTGCAGCTGCCTTATGACAGGTGAACACAGCTCCTAGCCAGCCTCCAAACCCTTCTACCAAAGCTCTGCCGAGCTGCCTAAAGCATAGGAGTGACCCAAAATTTTGTCCCAGTGAGCAAAAGTCTGCCAGCAATGACACCATCAAACCTGCAGTAACAAGAGCTGGGTCAGGCTGGAAGAGTTTGCCTTCTTGCCTGGAAGATGGTCAGCCTATGGAAAGAGTGCAGGGATCAGTCCTCACTGATTGCCCAACCTGCTCCCTTAAACAAATCCCCAGGAAAAAGCCTCCTAGCCAGCTCAGAGTGCCAGGTGCAGAGGGGAATAAGCAATCTTTAGGATTTGATCAGCTTTCATACGGCATTGGGATAACGTGAGGGCTGGAGTTCTGTGAGCTCTTGACAAAAGAGGTTGCTTTCTCTGGGCACACCACAACCTCATTTAAAGGTGAGAGCTCTGCCTGCCAAAGCAACAAACACAACAGTGGCATCACTTCAGATTGACAGCCTCTGCTTTTTTCCTTTATTCCCTTCATTGTTTTTCAATTCACTTACAAGGCATCCACGGCCTTGAGAGACTAAGAACAATCACATTTAGTATAGCACAGATGTAATTCAATAATTCTTTTTTCCTCACTGAGACTTGCTCGTTCACCAAAATATCCTTCCACTTTCTTCTGCCTTTCTACATAAGGTATGGAATACCCTAACACTGTGCTGGGTATTAATTAATCTTGTAATCAGCTGGCTGGAGGACCCCGTTATCACCACAGGCTCTTTTAGAGTCAAGCCAGAAAATCCTTATGTCTTGTGTTGGAGGATTGATGCCAAACCATGGCTGACTTCTCTGTGGAATTGCCTCCTGTATGTGCAGCAGCAGCAGCAGAGGCCTTCCTGGGCAGCCCCAGCGTGGTGAGCCCCAGCAGTCACAGCTAATTTGTGCATATGCTGCCATTGGATGGATGCCACGCAATTAGGAGGACGCCCTGGAGGCATTAACATTCCTCATCTTGCAGTGAGGGCGGTGGGAGAAGGCAGCAGAAGTTTATGGGGTGTTATCCACGGGAGTGTGTTATTTCAACAGCATTTGTACAAATCTGTGAGGACGATTCAGAGCTGGGCAGGGAGCCAACACAAAGAGGTTTCTGAGGCCACAGTGGAAAACTCTGGAAGTCCCTGTTTGCTGGAAGAAGATGGTGATGAGGCAGCATGGAGAACTGATGGTGCTGGGCTGGAAAATGCTGATTTCACTTCTGACCTGTTCTGTCTGGGACCTGGAGACTCTTTAGGGTGTTTGTAACCCCTATTCCCAGAAAAAGGCCCATCAGCTAGATCTCTGTGAAGCCCTGACATCAGGGTATCAAAGAAAGGGTATCAAAGAAAGGATATCAAAGTCTTCATCCCTCCTGAGGAAGAGCCAAGCCACTAAACAGCAAGGATGCCAGTGTTCTCCAGGGCCTTGGTATCAAACCAAAGGACCTAAAAGTTCTAAAGGACCCAAGCCAAGCTCTTGCCATGACGAAGTCCTTTCCACCAGAGAACTTCCAGGGTGCAGGGCCCCTGTGGGTGAGTTTCTTTGGGCTATCACAGAGCCCCTGGCCCTGGGGAATTCATCAGCTCAGCGCTCTGAGCTACTGCTGCAGCCTTGACCTAGAGAAATGGTCATGCTTTGACCAAGACATCTTGGAAACAAACGAACTGGAAAAGCTTTGACAGGAAGATTTTAAGCCAAATTTCCACCCTGTGCTGCTCTTAGAGACTCAGTGAGTCCCATTACTGCCTGGCAGAAGGATCTTGGCCTCATGGTGCATCCCAAGCTGTGTCCAGACGGTCCCTCTCTAGGACTACCTGGGAATGGTAAAAGTCTTTGCCTTTGAAAGTCTGGCACGGGCAGGACTGGGTCTGTCCTCTTTATCAACATATTATAGGGAGGAAAGCACTTGGTGCCACTCCTCCCTGCCTCACTCCTACATTTAAAAAGCCACAAAATATATAGGATAAACAAATTAAAAATACTTTCAACAGCGCTGATTTTGGGAGAATTACATTCTCTCCCACCATTAGTGCATTTATCCCCCAGTGCTAAAATGTGTATACTGAGGCTTCAGCACTGCTGGCTAATTTAGGAGTGCTGCCATCATCATAAAAGGAAGAAAATCGATTCAAATCAAAACCCCACAAACAAACTATGACCTTATTCAAATTAAAACAAAAACCAAAAACAAAAAGCAACAATCCCAACCTCTAACAGCTGTGGTAGGATGCCAGAGAAGCCACGCAGGATGCACAGCATTGATTACTGTGTAATAATGATTTCCCTTCAGCCTGCAGACCCCACTGTATCCTTCATTCCGAATTCCAGAGCATGTCTCTGAGCATCACTGGGGCTGGGAAGTAACACACACCAGACGTCTCTGGGGGCTGCAGGTTAAGTATTGCACTTAGGTTTTATGGAGCAGAAGAGTAGATAAATTCTGTCAAATTAATGTAAATTCTCAGCAATAATTTTTGCTTCTGAGAGTCTTTAAGTGGTTTTTTAGGGTCTGGAAATATTTCTGTGTTTTTCATTTTGCAAATCCGCATGAATCTCTCCTTGGTCCTGACATTCAGTTTGGTTTGGTTTTGGTTTTTTTTTGTTGAATTTATCAGTTATTTGCTGGAAATTAGAGTTTTATATGATTCCTTGTTCTTGGTCCTTATTCTGCACTTTCTGGAGCATCATAAAGGAGTGGCCTCACTCTTGGCTGAATCCAAACTGGCACAGTTCCTTCAAGGAGCAGTTCCCTCAAGGGTGGTGGTATAACACAAGTTTGAATCACTGACTCTCTGCCCTGCATTTCATTCCCTTTGGGTTTGGTCTTTTCTCCACTGACACTAATTCTTTTACAACATACGTAATAGGCAATGTAGCTTTATTTCATCTCCCTGTTTGTTCTGTGGGTGATATCTCCCAGGGAAGATTAATGATTTAAGCTGATTTAATGGTGTGCATACTTTCCATGGGGAAAANAAAAAAAAAAAAAAAAAAAGAAAAGAAAAAAGAAAAGAAAAAGAAACAGAAAAGAAAAAGAAGCCACTTCTCTTTTTCTGCCCAAATTGAAAAATGTTATCTTCTCGTGAGTTTTTGGGGATTTTGCTCCACTGATATCTGTTGATTTCCAGTCTTTGATAGCCTCCTAAACAACTTTACCATCTTTCTGTACATCTGTGATGTTCCCATATTAATGTGAGTCATTCCCACCAATAAGCCTAGAACTGGCTGAGTGTATGAGAAACTAGAATTTATCTCTACTGAGTTTCAGGAGTTTTGCCAGGAAAGACTTTGACCCTACACTGTGTACTCCTATTCAGCTGCTTGTTCTGCCACCTTTCCCTTTTCTTCTTGCTCTATCCAGGAGAAAACCAGCTCACTTGGCAAAAGAGGTTTGTTGTGTCTGTGAGAGAGGTTTGAAATATGTGCCTGATGTCTCCCCTTGCACCTGCTGAGGCTCCAGAACACTGTCACCACCCATTTAAAAGGATGTTCAAAAACTCCTCAAATCCAGACACATGTGACAAAACTGTGGTCTAAGCCAAAAACAGAAAAAATGTACTTAGAATTTGTAAAGACCTGGTTGAAGATTAAAGAAATGCCAAAAAGTACTTTTTCTTAAATTTCTTCTTCTCAATCTACCTGACAGTCTACTATAATAATAATGTGGTGTTTACTAACTAGAAAATTTTCACTCAACAAGAATGCAAAGATGATTAGTAAATGCACAAGAATGATTTAAAATAGGGTAACTACTGGCATATGCAGACCCATATTTCTAAAAATGAGTTGCAACCCATCATAAAAGTCACACCCATTTCATAAAGCTTTCTTTACTGCCCTGTCAAATGGGGGAAAGTAATCAGATTCAGCTTTCATGTGGACAAAGACATTTATTCTAGGCAAAGGTGGCATATAGAGAGATGCAAATGGGAGGACACAAATTCCCTCCCCACCCTCAGCACATGGTTTTCCACAGTGCTGTGTTTTTGTTTGTGCATTCAAAGCTGCCCAGCATTTCCATCCAGTCAGTTCAGCCCTGCTCACACCTCCTCCCACGGCTGTCTGCTTTGTCAGCCTGGGTTACTCCAAAAAGGTGCAAGGAGAAATGATTAACTGCAGTCAATTTATCTGGAATTCTTACAGGGAATGAATAACATTAGCTTAAGTAAAAAATAGCCATGTGACAGCAGTTATATTATTGCTGATATTATACACTACCTTGGGTGGATATCAGGGTGAAAAGTTAGAAAAGGATGAGTGGAAAAAGCGTGAGTGGATGTTTCATGATGCAATTTTTAATTGCATGATCAGATGCTCCCTTCACCCCAACCTCTGCACCTATATTTTCCTTCTTCCTTGTGTGGGGTGGAGCTGCCTTAAGGATGAATCAGGGAAGGTGTCTGATTTCTAAAGGGCTCCTTGGCATTTGAGGCAGACAGAAGGTGCACGAGGAACGAAGCTGGGGAGTGCTGCAGAAGGTGAAGGAGGCCTTGGGTGAAGATGTTTGGTGATGAATGACTTATATATCCCAAACTTTTACTAATGATCCCTGACATCTAAGCTTTATTTTTGGGTTTCTGAGAGACACCCCTGGCACATCACTTGAAGAAAGCCTGGGTGGTACCAGAAGCAGATGGTAAGGGACACTATGAACACAGAAAGTGCTGGATGATGTTGAGGATACAGAGAAGTCAGAAATGGCCCAAATCTGAAAGAGACCTTTAATGATTCCTTCATGGCCTAATTCTAAATCAGTGAAATAGAGACAAACCAGAGTGTGATTACAGGTTTTGATGAACTTTGATACTGTTGTAATTAATGTTTCAGAAAAAATACACAAGAAAATGAATAATTCTGTTTTCAGGGCAGTATTCAGTAAATAAGACCTAGGGTTATTTGGTAGGAAATGAGGAAAATACAAAATAAGGAATAGCTGCTCATTATCTGTGTACTGTCCATCTTATGCGGGAGACAAGAAGAAATCCATGAATAAAACATTTGTGGGACTGCATTGTTAGATGGGAAAGGGTTGCAGGGATGCCCCTTCACAGAATCACAGAATCACAGAATCACAGAATCACAGAATCCCTGGGCTGGAAGAGACCTTCAAGATCATAGAGTCCAACCCAGCCCTAACACCACAACTGGATCATGTCACCCAGTGCCACATCCAGACTTTTTTTAAACACATCCAGGGATGGTGACTCCACCACCTCCCCAGGCAGAACATTCCAGAACTTAATCACTCATTCTGTGAAAAACTTCTTCCTAATGTCCAGCCTATATTTCCCTTGATGCAGCTTGAGGCTGTGACCTCTGGTTCTGTCGGTTCTGGAGAAAGAGCCCAACCCCACCTGACCACAGCCACTTTTCAGGGATTGTAGAGAGTGGTAAATATTTCCCAACTTCGCATCTTGATGGTGTTCCCTCTTTAAAAAGCAGCTTTACAGGTGTGCATTTTACCCTCCAGATCCAGCTGGGATGTGGGGTTTGGGCTGAAGGGGGTTTCCATGCCATGGGCACAAATGCTCCACCTTGTCTCTGCCCCTCTACCCTTGCCTCCAGAACTTACCTGTTTAATCCTGTTTGCCTCTTCTCAAACTCCTTCTCCAGCCCAATTCTCTGTCTACATCTTCCCCTCCTCCTAGACTGTTTATTCCAGCTTGGATTGTGTTTCTCTCCCACTTGTGCCTTATTTTCCACGCTGCTGTGGGTGTCAGCAGGATCCCAGGGATGCAACACAGGTTTCCTGCCTCACACTCTGGGAGTCACCAGTTTAACAGAGACAAGCACAGATCCTGGCTTAAAGCTCAGATGAGCAGGTTCCAGCCTGGATGTTTCTCATACATCCCTACCTGGGTGCCATCAGTAGCAGCAGAAGTGCCACCCAAATTCCAGGGAGGGTGTGAGCACTGAGGCCCTGGTGCCATGGAGAGGTATCTGGGGTTATGAAGACACATTTAATCTCTCATCTCACCTGATCTCTCTCTAAAGACCACCACACATTAGGGGAGGGGTTGTGCCAGCCCTAATGAGGCTAAATATTACCTTATTTGTGCCATATAATTCTTTGGCCTGATCATGGAATATTTGATGAAAAGATTAGTCTTACAAGTCATAAGTCTTTCTGGAAAAGAATATCAGTGGTATCAGATAATACTCTAACTCCCTCTATCCAAAACTATTTAATATCTTCTAAATGAAATCCATTTTTCTAAAGAAAAATTACTTCCACAGTATTATTTAGAACCTGGCCATGGAGAGATTCAACTTTAGATGAAGCAGTAATGATTTCACCTAACTTCGTATTTCAACTCCTAAGCTACTAGAATTAATTGAGCATGTAATTAAGGAAGGGTTTTCTTACCAATATGATGATGCCTATAATTAAAATCTCACACAAATCTGTATGTGGAAGAATAGGGCAGGGCAGAGAAGAGACCAAAGTGTCTGACAGGTTTACATCAAAGGACCTGAGCTCCTGCAGCTCTGAGCCAGAGGGAGGAGAGGAAGAGAAGACAGGACCAGCTGATAACTGACTTGATATATTGTTTTTGACCTCCTCTCTTCAAAGCCCCAAGTGGTTTGAGTGCTGTCTACCCAGGAGATGTCTTCTACCTTTCATGTTCCTTCAGCCCAGCCAAGCTTTGCAAGTGTTTGTGCTACCAAGAGCAGAAGAGTGATGATATCTGCCCATTTTCAGAGGGACTGGAATGAGTTTGGCTGCTGCTTTGGGCTGTGCTCATCAGTGCTGTGGCCCAGAGGACACTGTGTTGTGTCCTGAGAGCCACCACTTTCCTTTGGTGCTGGTTGTGTGGGAGAGCCATGTAGGGAAAAAAAAAGGAGTGGTGCATTTTTACTGCTGAAATTTAAACTGCATTTACTACTAACTGAGCCTTGAATAGCTGCTAATCCTGTTGTGTGGGACCCAAGTCAATGGCTCTGCCTCAGGACAGCTGCATTTGGGGAGATTTTCCTGTTCTGGGCATGAGGAGATGTTGGGTGCTGGGAAGCTGCAACACAGCACTGCCACAAAAGCTGAGCTACTGCACAAAAGGAACAAGGGCTTTCCCTAAAAACTGAAACAAATCACCAAAATGGGGACTTGGAGCTTGAAGAGAAGAAGAGATTGAGTCCCTGAGCTGGTCTGCCATGAGTTGTGATACCCTGTGATTGTTTGAGGGAGTGGGAAATCACTCCCTTACAGGATAACCACGCCAAGGACCAAGACAGTGAGGAAAAACAGGTGTGGATGAATGTTGCATGAAGGAAGCCACCCTGAAGAGGGAAACTGCTCTCTCATTTGTTTGATATCTGCTGTGGTCAGGGAAACAGGACTTTGTATGTTTATTGACATTGTAATATGCTTATAAATCACATCAAAAAGACACCTGCATCTGTCCTCTGGTCTCCTCTGCACTGGAGCAACCTGAGGGGTTTGGGATTTTTGTCTTGCTGGTTGAATTCCAAATGGGGTCAGAGTTTTGGTCTCACAGATTTGGTGGGGTTTATATTGCCATGTAGATAAAGGAGGCATGCTTAAAAAAAGCAAAGCTGAGCTACATTAGGTGTGTGCTCTCAGGAAGACAGCCCACATGCCCAGCTGCACACATATTTTACATTAATTGAAATCCAGTAAAATACTATAAGAAATAGCTGACCATTACTGAAGTCCATGCTGGGGTGCTTAGAGCTATGCTGGTATGCACTGGTTATGGAGCAGATATTTTTTACATGAAATATGCATCATGGAAGTGCTTTATTTCCTCCCATATAGTCCCAAATATTAAACACATGCAGTCCCTACCAACAGTGCCTTCAGAATGACCTAATATACCAGGCAGACATGCAGGAGAGCTGTTTTCCTCCATAGATAACTACCAGGCTGGCATTTTGGGGCAGCCATCATTTTTTGCTTCATAATAATCTCACTTATATCTTTCCCATTTTTTCAGCTTTCCCATATTTGCAGCAGTTAAGACTTTGTGACCTTCCCCAGAGAATGCAACCTGTGATTCACAGCTAAAGAGTGGGTGTCTCTGTCTGAGCTCTGCTTTTGAAAAGGGTGGCAAATTGCCTCAACAACAGCTGCCATTAAGTAAAATAATGAAATGACTGGGAAAATGAGTGCTCACTAGTGTATTTTCTCTGCACTTCCTAAAAATGCCCGTGACCACACACTGAGCTAGCAAGCTTTATGCTCTTAGTGCCATCATCATCAGCTTTCTTCCCTCCAGTCTGGGCCTTGCCATATTGCATTTTAAACATTATTATTAATTATTATGTTGTTGTTATTGATATGATTGCTATTACTAATTTTGTTTTGGTACCTCTGTGGTATTTGCATAGCCTCCCAGTGTGCTTTTCTGGTCCCATGGAAACCAAAAAAAGGTCTTTTGGCACTTTCAGGCAACCTGAGGCAAGTGAAGGTTTAGGGAATGTAAGACCTTCCTGACCTCTGCTACAGCCTGGGTTTGCACAGCCTGAGCAAGACATGGACAGCTGAGGGCAGGGTGCAGGATGGCTTGAGCTGGGACAGGGTGTCTGGTAGGGGGGAGGTGAGCAGGGCATGTGGGAGCATGTGGGAGCAGCTCCTATTTCCATCCCTGAAAGGATCCAGTGGTATTTGATACACAGTGTGAGAGCTTTGGTCACCAAGGCGTGCTGTGGTGTGCCAAACCTGACTGCACCTCCCTGTGATGTGGTCCTGATGCTGAGCTGGTGATGGCAGAGAGGGGATCCAACTTTCTGTGAAAGACAAAGCAATCCCAGCATTGTGATTATCCTGGATCATCTCAGGGGCTGTCTGATAGTCATGGGAGAGCTCAGCAAGAGCTGAACCCACTCACCCTGGTGTGCAGCCAAGGGTAGATCCTAGGATAGTGTAGCCAGGACTCAGCTGTGCTCCTGAGGATGCTGAGAATGGACAGCACCCCCAGGCTTTGGATCCTGGATGAAATACCAGAATCTGAGCTGCAATCCTTCCTCCTTAAAACTGAGGCAAAATGCTCCTATTTCCTCCCAACCTTCAGTAAGGAGCATCTGGGGGCAGGGATTGTGTTCTAACGATCCAGCACTAAGCATACAAGTCCCTGTGCTGCATTTTGAGCTCCCAGTGCTCTGCAATGCAATTCCCATCAGCAGTGCAGTGTCCAGCTCCTGCCTGGGATACACAGAGTTTCCTCTCCCTGGACAGTAAATAACCCAGCCCTGCTGCAGCTGGGCATGAATGCAGGGCCCAGTCAGGCATGCAGCTCACTGCTCTGCTGCAAAGCACAGCCAGGGAGGAAAAATAACCTTTTGGGTTTATGTTCAGTGATATATTGTCTTTAAATCTGGATGGGTTTAGGAAATGTTACGGAACAGAAACTGCTCTGCTTTTCCAGAGGCATAATGTTATGGTACAGTTGTTCCAAAGCCAAACTCTGCTCTGAGTTATGCCCCTACATCCTCTCTCCCAGGTATTTATTAAATTATGATTAACAGTAGCCGACACAGAACTTCATTATTTCTTGAATTGCCTTTCTTTTTAACTATCCACAAGCTCAGAGAATTACATATGGCCTCATTACCCTCTGTGTCAAACTGATAATAAGGCAGGGAAGGAGGTGCCCCTTCAGCTGCTCGGCAGCCTGAGCAGGGGCCCTGTGGAAGGGCTGCTGAGGGAACACCAGCACTTCCCAGCTCATGCTCTGTGTGTCTGGGGGTGATTGCACAGGAGCCTGGAATGTTGTGTTTGTGTTGGTGTTTGTGTGCTCACTGCCCACGTGAGGCCACTCCATCTGGGAGATCAGAAGCCCCAGAAATAAATGGCTTTGGAAATCTCACTCTGTAAGCGTCATTAGCCCCAGTGTGTCTGTCATGATGGGATACTCAAAATGAGAGTGAAAATCACAGTTGTATCAAAACAGGGATCTTAGACTCCATAGGAACAATGTGAATGCTTTTGGAGGGGTGGGGGCAACTTTTGTCTTTTGGTCTTCTTAGAAACACCAGGACTGGTTTCACAACATACGCAAAGGAATTATTCTGCCTCTTGGCTTCCACAAGAGTGCTGTAAAGTGATTTTAATGTTCATAGCTGTCCAGAGAGTACGGGATCCTAACCTGAACTTTTGAAGGATAGCTTGAGAGATTAAAGTTTCAAATCTGTTCAAATGTTTTGCTGCATGTAGCTGCACAAAAAACCTGCTTATATAAACTTATTTTCAGTGCCATCCAAGAAGGGTGAAAGACACAGCAATTCACAGGTGTAGCCCAGACTCCAGACTTCACTTTCCCAGGGGTAATTCCCCCTCCTGATTTCCTCCCTGACAATCTCAAAGGCCAGCTGTCACAGCCTTTGCTATATAGGATTCTCAGGGTAGAGTGTACTTCCCAAAGTTTCTCTCCTTTGAGCCCCTGTGAACTTCTCTAAGTAAGGCACAGGGACAACTTAACCATTCTTTGTGAGAGATCCAGCGGTCAAAAACTAAGTGGCTTTGAAAGCAGAGCCAGCAGGGTTTAACAAACCAACAGTAACACCATGGGAGTTTGCTAATCCCCAAAATCTACAATAAACAGATAAAATTAAAAAGATTAAATAAATGAGAACAGCCCCATTAATGCTTAAAGAGCACTGTCTAAATACTACACACTTTATTTACTGAGTTCCCTTGCTGAATTTGCTGTACACAGGAACACTCAAAATTCATTATCTTGGGATGCAAAGCTTAGTAAATTCGACAGTAATTAATCTCCATTTACCCTCTGCCGTGTGTTTCTGAACAGACGAAAAGTTCATTGAAAAAGTTCTTTCAGCCTCTCTGAAAGAGAAGCAGTGCTTTGATAAACAAAAAAGCACCAAACACAGGCCTCTGAAAGGAAAATAGAGCAGTAGCCAGTTCTGTGTGGTTCAAGCCAGGTGCTCATTGCAAATTCAGTAGCATGCACTGGCAAGTGTCAGCAGCAGAGAAACAGAAATTACTGAAATTCTTATGCCAGTGTAATTTGCTGAAGGCGATGCACCGAGGGTTAAGGCAAATTGTGCATGTGCCGAGGATTATAAAACAAATTAAAATGGAGGCTAACAAAAGGAGTGCAATATTTATGCATTTCTTCATTCTTTTCACTTTGTGGTACTCAATCAACTTCACAGTCTCTTAAGGTGGCATGGGGACATTGCTATTGTGTGCATTCATTTGCTCTGAAAACGGCGGCTCAGACGTCCTAGGCTACAGAATTTAACTGGTTCTGGTAATATTTATAAGTATCTCTATTAACTTACCAAATATTTACAACCCACCCATTACTTCTAATCAAGTGAAATTTAATCATCAACACAAAAAATGCAGTAACTTTACGGTTCAGTGCATTCTACTTATCTGCTTCAATTTTGATATACGAGCCCATTTTACCATGTATCCCTTCCATTTCCCTGGAATTCTTGCATCTGTGCACCCTGGTTATACAAAAGCGGAAATGTTTTAATCACATACAGCTAGCTGCAGTGGAGTCCATTTCACGGTGTAATGTGCTTAGTGTTTAATACCCAATTTACCAAATATTTTAAAGAGTTTCTAAAGTACCCACGGTATGATCACCCAGCACGGCCCAGCAACCAAATAGGTTGTCACCTTGTGGAATGAGAAACGAGCCCTCTGTGAAATGTGCTCTTGGTTGTGTATTCCCAGCCCTCTGCTGGCCAGCCCTGCCTGGAGCTGGTTGGAGAAGTGAGAACATTGTGTCCATGTCTCTGTCCAGTGTCTCAGCTCCAGCCCTCCTGCACAATAAACTGGGCTTCTTAATCAAGGTGTGCCCACCTGTCCCCCTGTCAGCTCTGAGTGACAACTTCTGTGAACTACAGGGACCAAAGAGCTGACAGCAATCTTATTTTCAAGCTCCACCATGAGATTCACTCAACCCCACCTGCAGGGATTTAGACCTCATTTTAATTCCAGGGACCCTTGTATTTGGCTATGAGAGCAAATGTAGGCTGTCCTCACCTGCTGGTGACACTGTGAGAAGTGCCTGCAGAGTCAGCTCTTGCTGCTACTTACACATGGAAACAAAGAAAATTCTTTGGTTTGGTTTTCTGTCTAGATTTGAGCAGGCTAAATAGAGCTGCTTGGGACTCTAAGGATAAAATGGAGTCTTTATTTGCATTTCACTGTGGCAGGGAGGTGTTTTCACACAGGTTCAAGTCTTGGAGCTCCCAGATGCTCCAGGCTCTTTCCAGGCAGCTCTGCCAGAAATGACCAGAAGCCCACTGTCCTTCATGTCACTGTACAAACCAAAGGACAAAAAAACTTCTAACTGGCCTCCAACAGTTTCAGCCTTAGTGTAAAACAAGTGACAACAGATGGGATCAGACAGACGGGGAAATAGAGGAGGAAAAACGAGGCAGAACCAGGGAGTGTGACAGGCAGGGGTCTCGGCACATTGGCAGTCCCGCTGTTGCCAAGTTTTTTTGTGTAGTCATCACATATTAACATTGTATTTGGAGATTTAATAGATTTTACACTTGGTTTTCTGGCAGGGAGCAGGGAGCCACTGCCAACCTTGAAGCATCTTGGAAATGAGATAAGTTTTCAAATCTATTCAAGTGATCTATGCATTGTTATTTCTCTGAAAGGTAAAGATGTAAGGGCCAAATTCTGACCTTTATTTCACAGAGTCTATTTGAATATCTTCATCAGCTGCCATGGAGCTACTCCAGATTAACAGCAACGTAACACCAACGTCAGGACCTGGATCTTCCAGAGAATCCCGTTGATCTTACATCATTGCTTTAGCTGATTAAAAATCACATTTCTTTGGCTTGAGAAGCTTTTCCCACACACAAAGGAGGTCAGAATCTCTGCCTTTATCTAATATTAAGGAAGACTGTGATCCAAAGGATCATGTCTTTATTCCCAAGCCTACTCTTCTATAGGATCAATAAATTACCTGACAGTGGCAATTGAGATTACACTTTATGGATGGTGTTATTGGGATTTACATTCCAGCTACGAAGCAGGACAGATGAACAAACAGAATACCCAGTCCTGGACCACTTCATTTACTCTACTCTGTCATTTTTATAGCTTCACACATGCTGCAGGTGCTGATACTACACACGTCTGACTGTAATCCACACACCAGCCTCAGAGCACACCAGTCCTGGGAGAGACTGCCTTCAGCAGTTGTTTCAAGCCTGGTTAGAGGACCAGGATGGAAACATCAGCTAAAGCAATGAAAGTTATGTTTTCTAATATTGGAAATGTTGTGCAGCTGCTAGGGGTTTCCTCTATTATCTGATTTTTAAAAAAATAATACTGAGAAATGCCTTGCAAAGTCTAACATTAATGTATGTATTCCTCAGTAACGAGAGATATGAATGGCTGGGTCTATAATCCCTTATAAATCTTTCATTCTAAAAACTGCCCATAGCATTGTTCTTGGTAATAGAGAGCTATATGAACTTGACATGTTCTTTTTTAAATTATCAACTTACTGTTCAAGACAAAAAAACCTGAATTAAAGTGGAAAAAAAAAATTACTCCCCTGGGGAATTGCAGTGCAGACATTTGCTGGCAAATTATTTTTATTTAAATCACTTTTCTTGGTTTTAATATTGAGAAGACTTTAAATCATTGAAGAGCCTTTAATTTAGGATAGTGAATGGCAGGGATGTAATTGAGGAGACCAGACTAGCTGATCTGCTTCAGCACAGGGGCTGGACCAGACAATTTCTCAGAATTTTTTCAAGTCTGGCATTTATAGAAAGCAACTCTTGTCTGACCACCCCTTCAAAACTGTTTGCATCTAAGACATACAAAGACACCCTGTTGCCAGCAAGAATTGCCACTGAATTCCAATTCTTCCAGTCTTGAGATACAATACAACAGAGTTGGATTGAATGTGGTGATGGACTGAAATCAGAAGGATTTACCCAAGGCAGTTACCACATGGGATGGAGGCAGTGCCTAAATAAAATGCAATCAGGATTCAGTCTATCCACCAGGACCACAAAGAAATAATGGCATGGGAAGAAATTTTACAAACTAAACCATCAGTGTTTTTTCTCTGTCTTTTCCCTGCTGGAATTCAAGTTTTTTTAATAATGAGGATTACTGTCAAATCTTTAAAGAGAGTTGAGAGTGGGAGAAGGCAGCAGACAAGTGCAGCAATTCCTCAGCTCTGCACACTCTGTTACAGCGTTCTGCTCTGGGTCCACGACCAGAGGTCTCCCACCCTGGCAGGGTATTTGGGCACAAAATCGCCCACTTTGCTTGCCCGTGCCCCCCTTGCTGCTGCAAAGAGCACTCTGGGGTAGCCCAGTGTCCCCATCTGTCCCCGTGCCGCAGGTACGCTGTCCCCGAGCGGCTCCCCGGAGAGCACGCACAGACACACAGACACAATGAGAGCCTCCAACTGGAAATTCAAACAAAAATATGGCTGTCTACTCCAAAAGGCAAACTCATTTACAAAGGTCATCTCTGTCGAGGAAGAGTGATGCGTTACTCCCCTCTTGGAGGCAACTGCTGTCGCTCGTCTGCCGAGTGACATTCGCGAGCATAGTTTTGAAAAATAAGAAAGAAAGAAAAAAAAAGAGACAGAAAAGAGACAAAAGCCCGGCAAGCCCCCTATTCACAGAGCTAGCCCCGCAACTCCCCTTCCCCTCGTCGGGTAAACTGAGCTTCAAAAGACATTAGCATCTTTCCCTACCTTCGTTCTCATCGGCGACAGAAGCCCTTCCATTTTGGTCCGATCCTCATGCCAATCCTCGTCCCCCAACTTAGTATCTCGTGCCCGTCTCAAGCATCCCACACGAACAAGAGCATGTCAGGGACCGCCAGCGACACCCTCCCGGGAGCTCCGCCGGCTGCCAGCCCGCCAGCTCGCAATCCTCAGCCGCGTGGAGCCCCGCTCCGGGAGACACCTTCCTCCGTGTCCCTCCTCTCCGGCTCTCCGTGCATAATGTGCCCGCAGCTATGTTTGTACCATCGCGGCTGACAAACCATCCCCGCCTTACGTAACGCGCTCAGCGCAGCTCGGGCCATCCCCGGCCGGGCGGGGGGCGGCGGGACCCTGCCCTGCCCATTGTGCCCCCGGGCATGGGGCTCCTCCGCTCTCCCTCACAGCGAGCACAACGCCGAGAAAACTTCGTCACCGTGCGGGATCGTGGATTCCCCGGTGCTGACTTAAAAGGGTGTAATCCAAGCCTCAGCCCAGGAGGTTTTCCCTGCTCGGGAAACGCCAACAGTTGGAGCGTTTTCTGCTGGGCGCGTTTACTGTCAGCGAGTGACCAAACCCACGCTGAAAGGGAGTTCCTGTCAATTGTCAGCCGGGAATTCGGGGAGAGAAAGAAAGAAAAGAGCGCTAAACAAAAGGAATATACTCCGCAAGTTGGTCAGCAAAAGAGACTCCCTGAATGCATTTCTATTGGCATTTTAATTCTGATCAGAGCGTGCCTTTGTGGAAAATTCCCCGATTGCTCCTGCTTTATTTTGCTTTCCATCACGAAATGATGCTAGGACTGAAGCTCTTCCAGAGAAAAATCCAACTAAAAAACGAGCTTTACACCTACAAACACACCAGTGTTCAATCCACAGGACCGGACCAGACCAGTCCAAAGTAAAATCCTTTTGAAATGCCTTCAAATGAGCACAGCTGCCCATCACTGCTCCGAAGGTCATCTCCCCTGGGGGGCCACCCCATTTCCTAACATAAACACAAAAAGGAATCCCCTTCCTCATCTCAGGGAGTAACCTTTCACATACCAGTACCCAATTGCTGTCCAAAAGCAAAATCAAAAACCCTGTTACACCACCAGAACTCAATTTTCAGTGTTAGAAAAATCACAGTCAGGCTGGTTGGAGCATATTACAGGTGGAAATTTGTAATGCCCTTTAACACCAACTCTGAGGCCCCAAAGCTACATGCTCGGGGCAGTCATTGTCTGATTCATGCAGTGAGCTGGATCTGGTTAACTCCTGAAAATACCACGTGTTCTCTGGATGATAATGGGGATTCACCTCAATTAGCTTTCACCATCTAAAACTCTGCTTTCTGGTCCAAGCCAGCCACTGAGGCTCCTGCAAAACCAAAAAGAGGGACCAGTTCCTTCCCAAAGCAATTGGCTGCTCAGACCAGGGACCATCTCTGACCCCATGTATCCTTCATGCTCATCCCAGGCTCCTGGAGGCTGCACTGAGAAGGAGAAGATGCAATGGGAAATGTTCATGGTGGTGTCATGGTTGGTTCATGGTATCCCAGGGTGCAAAGCCTGGGATGAGCCCAGAGACAGACAAAACTCCTGCCCTTCAAGCCCCAGCAGAAGTGCTCCCAGACAGTGACATATATGAGGGTGTTCAATCCCACACTCCCCTTTTCTTCTCTATCTCTTCCAGTCCTTTCGATGTAGATATTGCAGTTTAAGGCCATTTTTCTTATTATTCTTTATGCAGTAAAAACAGGGAGGGGAGGTGCCCCCTACAGTGATTAATATTAATTTCAAAAATAATTAACTGCTCTCAGCAAAATTCAGGTTCTTATCAAACGTGAACGAATCTGATCATATCGTACTGAAGGCAGAGATAAGTTTTCCAGAGCTAAAGAGACTGTAGAATACTGGCAGGCTCATCCATTTTTTGCTGGTTTTATATAAATGTGTTTTGCTGTTGGTATTTCCAAGACTTTAATGAGACTTTGTATAAATGGCAGCAGAAATTCCAGGCTCCAGTAAGACAAGGCCATTGTGATGTTTCTGCTGTACAGCATTGTGCCAGGCTCTGATGAAAGGTTTACAAGTCTCTGAATCTGTGAAACAGCATCTTGTCCAAATTGTCAGGAGAATTTGACTGTCCATAGCCTCAAGAGGAATGTAAAGGGAGAGGAGTTTTTTGGGGTATTTTGGAAATGTCAGGTCAGGTAGTCAAGGTTTAATGCAAGATGATAATATGGATGATGCACCCGTGGCAGCATGTGAACACCCAATTCTCTTAAAGCTCAGCTCTGCGTTGAACTAGGCTGCAGTTCACAGTTCCTCATGAGCTTCCCAGTGTTATCTCTGTTTACCAGAAAAAAAAAAAAAAAAGCATTTTTCCTAAAGTCCAAAAGAGTAATTCAGTCTGGGACCAGAAAAGCAAGCTGGGGCCTTTCTGGTTCAGCAGCACTCAAAGCTCTCTGATCTGAATGGATTGGGAATTGTGCTGATACTGCATGAGTCAGAGCAGAGCCCAGCTCAGCAGGATGAGCAGGAATGGGAAAAAGAGTATGGTGCTGTTAGAGCAGCACCCATGGCTGTGAGCCAGCAGCGAGTCTCCCTATCCAGGGAGTGCAAGCTGCCACCCCCAGCTGCATCCCAAGGATGCTCTGGGTCCCTGGGCCAGTTATCAGCCCCTGTGTGGCATTACCATGGGCCACAGCTGCAGGGGTGTGTGTGACAGCAAGATCTGCTCACATCCCCTTCAGCAGTGGGGCCAGGGACCCCAGTGGCTCTGCCTGGGTGTAGTTTTGTCTTGCTCCTGGGAAAGCCTGGCAGTTTCCTGTAGGAGATGGAGCATCAGTGGGTGGATGGGTATTGTGCATCACATCCTCCTCCTCTCAAACTCCAGGCACCAGGTCAGACTAGAGCTGTAGTAGCACCTAGGCAGGTGCTCTGCTTTAGCCTGTGCAGCCACCAGCCTGCCCTGCTTGTGCTACAGGATGAACACTCAGCGTGCTCCAGACTGCTTACAACCCCTCCTTCATGTTCAGAGCAATAATTTTACAACTGTGGGAGCCAAGGAAGTTTATCTTCCCTTTAAAATGAGAGCTTTGGTTGCTCTAGCCTGGGGAGCAGTGCCCCAGCAGCGTGTGCCATGGCCTGACACCTCGTTCCTCTGCTGGGCTGCGACTCACAGCAATGCTCAAATCACTGCAGACTCGTTCTACAGCCTCTGCTCCTGCGATTTCACATCAAAGGCACTGCAGAGGCACAAGGAGCACGTGAACACTTGCACCCTATTTCTATTTCTGGAGAGGGGAGCAGCATTTGACTCAGATCCTGGGCAGCTACACCCAGCGTATCTCAGGCTCTCCATCTGTAGAAGAAGGGACCAACTTGTCTGGCTCACACAGGTGTTGCAGAGGTTCATCCAGTCATGGATTCAAACCAGCATATCCTACAAGATGGGAATATAATCACCCTTAACTAGTCATGGGAGTGAGAAACCCTGCAATCCCCTCTTATATTGTCATAATTTAAATGTCTGCTGGACTCTAGATAGCAGACCAAGGCAGATGTCTACATGGAACCTGGTGTGTCCTACCTGGCTTCAGCCTTGGAGCTCCATCTCTTTCTAGGCTCTGCTGACTACCTTGACAAACCTCCCTGGACCAGAAAGAGAGAAGAGATTCTCCTGATATTTAGCCAAGTAGATGTAAATGGCTGAATTTAGCTGCCTGTGTGTGGAGCTTAATCTTGCCCTGTGCACCCAGTACGAGGAAAAATGGCCCCAAAAATCGTCATGTTCACTGTCAGACTACTGGCTGAGGGTTCTTGAAACAGCTGAACTCTGTGGTGTGTATTTGAGCCCTCAGTTTTCCTCTTGTTCACCCTTTGTAGGTGCATCCAGGCTGGGCTAAAATTCTGTAAGCTGAACCCTTCCTAATCTTCGGGGTGGGGATGCCAGCACAGAGCCAAGTCGTGCTGCCTGTACCAGCCCTGAAAAACGGAGGGAATTTGGATTTGGATCCAGTCTCCACTGCTCTGTGATGCGAAAAGCTGCCACCTCCTCCTGCCTTCTGTCCCCAGCCTGCCCGTGACGGGGACAATGGATGCTGTGGCAGCACAGCCCACCCTGCGTGTGTGCCCCCGGCCGACCCCGGCACCGGTCACTTCATTCAGCTCACAAAAGGTAGCATCGCGGGGTTGCCATGGCAACGCCCCGCCAGTTGAGTGGCTACAGCATCCTGCGAGGGAGGGGAAAACATCCCAGCCACACACCGGGGCTGTGCTGAAACGTATCTTATATTTAGAACAGGCGGTGCGGGGAATACTAATGAATATTTAACACTCGGAGTGCCTTTCATGCTTGGTTTTTTTTTTTATTTTATTTTTTTATTTTTGTTGCCTACTTCCCATAAGCACAACATTTGCTTCCAAATGGTTTGAATATCATTGCTACTGTGCTTCTCTCATCACTGCTGCTCCAGGTTTCCTTTGCTTTTCATGAAAGCAAACTTTTCGTGGGTTACCTAAAAAAGGGAAAGATTTGCTCATGCTCTGTTAGAACCAGTCCCTTTTAGGGCTTTTTTTCCCCCCCTCATTAAAAATACCTGCTTTCAACAATTAATTTCCTGTGCTGCAGAAAATGAAATGAATTAATCAATCAATCTAACTTTCATTCATTCATTCAGGAAAAATACACACCTGAAAATGTCCTGAAATTCCTTTCTTCTGTCCTTTCCCCCTAAATGGTGAGCAGTGATAAAAAGGGGTTTAACCACCCAAAAGCCCAAACTATCAATAATTTTATGTGCTTTATTTTATGATGCATTTTAAAAAAAGCAGAGGTGCTGGACATGGTGGTGAGTCCCACCTGCTGCTGCCCAGGCTGTGCAGGCAGGTTTGGCACCTCCTGGTGATGAACAAACTGATTTTTGGGGTTTTTTTGAGGATGGCAAAGGGAAGTGAGAACAGCACTGACTGGGGGGGCAGGGGGAAGAGGTGCCCACCCATGTGGGTGCAGCTCACAGCACTGCCAGCCTGGGGCCTCCCAGGAGAATCCAGCCTGGCACAGATCGTGGGTTGTGCTGATGGCTGGGTGCATCCTCTCTGGGATGGCACTTCCTCCTCAGTCTCCTCTTTAGCTGTAGATTAAGTTACAAACAAGGTGAAAAACGTGATGTATCAGATCTCGTTCTGAAGCAATCTCCTGGCATATGTAAAGCTTTGTTCTCAGAAAGGCCAGATTTGTGGCAACGATTTTAAGAGTGAAATGTGCCCTTTTTACTAGCCAGTAGCAAAGCACTGAGCTCTTTTTTGAGCTTAGCAGCCCTGCAAAAGTTGTTGGGATCCCAAAATCTTATCTGTGTGCTTCCTGCTTGGTCCCACGCCAAGGCACCAGGGATAGAGGAGCAGTTCTCTGGCAGCTCTGTCGGTGATGCAAAGGCAGGAACAGCGCTCTGCTGGGTGTGTTGTTTTGGCAGCACTGGGAAACTGGAGCTGTGTTTATTTGTTGCTGGTTGTAGGGCGTATTTTCAACATGGAGAAAGGTTTTCCTCTCCCAGATTGCCAGTGCAGTCCTTGGAGATGTGCTCTGTGTGTTCACAGGGAGAGGCATTGCCTCCGAGGAGGTGAAGAGGGGACACACCCCTGCTCTTTGCAAGCTGTTCCACTGATGCAGCACTTGCATGAGTAAGTGCTTTCAAAATGATTTGCCACTTACCCTTACATGTCACCAGTTCCAGTAAGGGCTGGAAACACAAGCTATTTTACTGGAGTTCGTCTTTAAGGCTCTAATGACCTGCTTTTTTTCCAGAACTGTTAGGATTTTTCTGCAAAAGCAAAAGCAGTATGATGAATATTAAAGTCTCGAGGTATTAATGACTGACTTAGCTGCCTTCCAAATCTGCATGGCAGACTTAAAAAATCATATCTGAGGACCATAGGTCATTGCACAAGTCTGAGAAGACTGGGTTACAGCAAAGCCAGCTGAGCACCCTGCCCTGTTTGTCAGGACCATCAGGGTCTGTCCATTCTCCTCCAATAACTGAAAGGCATTTATCTCTATGACACATCAATGATCTCAGCCACTGTTATCATGATTCCTGTTAAGCCAGTGTGGCAGTTCAGGAAGGAAAAGCTGCCTCTCTACCACATAAATGAATCACCTCAGCAGAGATGGGAACTGCTGTGTTTGAAGAAGCAGATTCCCAGGATCAGGCTCTGGCTCGGTGGCTTGGGCAAGGCTCTGTACACCTTCTTTTTTCTTGCCTTCATCCTGACTCACTGGGAGGATCTATAGGTGCTTTGAGGATCTACAGATAAAAAAGGGGACTCGTAGAGATGGGGGTCACAGACTGAAATTGAGAATTATCATGCAAAAATCTCTGCCCCAGCAGAGAAAATGGCCTCTGGCAGTCCTGGCTCCCAGCAGGTAGAACCACGAGGCTGAGGACTCTTAGTCTTCTGACAAAACATGTGCTAGAAATATGAAGGGGCTTCCTTCCCTAAATAGCAACTGAGCTATATTTTCCTTTTGCTGCTAGGAATATTTGCTGTTCTGGGTGTTAACAGTCCAAACACACACAAAGCCTTTCACTAGAGCATTAGGTCTATGTATGCAGTTTCAACAGTCAGATGATTTATTCATCCACCTCAATAGCCATTCAAACAGGGCACGATGTAGAAAGCAACAAACACTGAGTGTTTGTGTTTGGTTTGCCAGAAGAAATCATCAGAACAGGGTAAGAGAAGCTGTTTGTCCAATGTAAAGGACTCCAGTCCCATCCCTGTCAATATCTCTGTCAAATTAAACACCACTTCCCAAAGCTACAACTCTGCTAAAGCTCAGCGATTATGCTCTCAGTTAGAAACCTGATTATAGCCACCCCATGTCTGTAAAAACACAACCTCTGATGCAAAGTGACTCCCAGATACTCTGCAAATGCATAAATGCATTTGATGCTCTCTGGAAACATCTCTGTGTGTGCTGGAAGAGAAGACCATCTCTCACAGGGCAGACAAGGCATTAAGAGAAAAATAGCCCTTTTTCTGAAGTATAATATTGTTACAAGTGTGCAAATCCTGGATTGTGGTATTTTGGCCTGGGAGAGAGGACAAAAGGAGGGAATGAACAGAAGGGCTCAGCATGAGGCAGAAATTGAAGATGGGGCAAGGGTAAGAAAGGGGTTGAGAATAATAATAATAATAATAATAATCTGGAGTTGCCCAAATGGAGTCCTATAAAACATTACTTCATGCAGAGATTTTTTAATCTTTAAAGGTTGCGTTAATTTTGATGCAAATCAGAACCCCAAATGAAAAGAGCCACCAGAGACCATCTCTTCTCCAAAGTGTATGTGCAGTTTTGATCCCTCTGAGGGTGAAGGCTGGGGCAGAATTTTGCAGGTCTCAGAAGGCATTTCTGCATGTAAAACACCCTGTAGGCAGGAGGATCCCTGGATGGCAGAGTCTGAGGCAGATCCTGCCCTCCCCTTATTTGGTGGAGTGTTTCACAGGACAAAATCAGATGCCAGAGCACAAGACCAAGGGAAACATGTGATACCATTTTTTTTCTGTGATAATCCTACATTTTTTTCATTTTAAGTATTTTTATGTTTGTTTGTCCATCCCTAATAAATCCCACTCTCTAAAACCAGAAAACTGCTTGAACTCAGAGTGGGCACTATCACTTAGATTTACCTCTGGGGGTAGGAGCCAGACATCCCTTCCCTTTCATCTCACCTGGGCTCCCACCACTCCCCCAGATAAAAGCTGATGTTTGTAGCATGTTGCCTTATGTTGTAGTGGATATTTCCAGCTATGCCCATGGCTGCTTCAGCAGCTGCCTGTGAGCCCCTCCTTGGGTCACTGCCCTCTCGGTGCTCCAAGCCCCGTGGTGATGCCTTTTGGCCACCTGGCTATTGGTCACTGCATGTTCAAGTGATTGTTTCTGACCAAGAGTTCACTGACATTGGAAAGAAAACAAGAGCTAAACAAATGAGAGGTCCATCAGCTTATTAAAACTCTTGGTCCTCTCAAACCCTTTCATGAAATTCCCAGATTTAGCTCCTTGGGGCAGGGGCTAATGGGACATTTATGCATCTCCCAGGATGCCAATAAAGAAATAAAATAAAGATGTCAGCACAGCATCCCCAGCAAGGCACAGGAGAGCTTCTACATATAATGAATATATATCATCAGCCTGTTTTCAGCCTGATTTAAACAACAATCCCCACTTGCATAAAAGCCACATTTGAATTAATAGCCAATGCTGGATTTCATGGCACTATTAGATGCTGTTAAAATTCAGAGACCCCAGACTTTCTTTATCTGGAAACAAGAAAACTGACCAAGACAGGTCAGAGATGGGATTCATCTCAGCCAACTTCCAATATCTACAGAGTGATTGGCTCCAGCTTAGCCAATTCATTATCATTTCTTTATAGTAAGTGGAATGAACTGCCACTTCTAAGGCTCAGTTCCCTTGACCTGTGCTAAGAAAAGGTGACATGTGCCCTTACTGCCTAAGAAAAATGTAATTTTTTATGTGTTTCTTGTGCCACAATCCTGGCAGAAATAAGGATGACAGCATCTCATTAAGGTTTCTGCTCATTATCCTAACACCCTGATTGCCCATCTGAAATACCTTGCATGCAATAAGGAAAGCAATCACTGTGATGATGGAGTTGAACTTTTAAAAATAATGGTAGGTGTTCTACAATATGTGTCAAAAACTTGAAATCTGCCTGAAACCTTTTTTTTGGGATATTTGCAAAGGTCATTAACTTTGCAAAGTTCAATAAATTAAACAGTTAATTATCATTACACTGAAGTCTTAGCACCACCTGGATGTAATGACTGCTAGGCACCTAACTTTCCTCCAAATTTCCTGTAAAGTGTTTCCTCACCTGCTTTTTATCTGCTACTGCATATGACAACTTCTTAGCTCTCCTTCCCTCTTTATCTTACTTTGCTTATTAAAAACAGTTTAAAAGGCATCATCATTGTACAAAGACACAGTTAAAGGTGTGGGGAAGGAGTCAATTTAGTCAAAGAAAGAAATCCCTGGCATGGGGCTTGTCTGCTCTTGATCCAAAGGCAGCTGATGCTTTTCTTCTATGAGTCCTTACAGGAGTTATGCAGGTGTAACCCAAAGCATGTAACAGGTGAAAGTCACCCACAGCTTCCAGAGGGATGAAATTCAGCCTTAGGAGTGGAGGATGGAGCTTTGATCACCCCAAAGAGCTGCAGCCAGGGCTGTTACAAACATTGATCTTCAAAGCATCAGCGCGATCAATCGATGTGGCCGCTGCTGCTGCGCAGATATTGAGCTGGGATGGCTAAAAATAAACCCAACCACGTGATGGGGCTGTGGCATTTGTCACTGTACCTCAGGGCTCACACGTGTGGGACAAGAGCAGCTCCACCCTTCATGCTCTGGGCAGACCCACAAATCCTTGCGGAAGTTTTGGGTGACGGTGAGGGGCACTGGGTGCAGCGTGGTGGCTCCTTGCCATGTGGAGCATGACTTGCTGGGTGTCTCCATGGGAAAAGGGAACCCACCTTGGGGGTGCAAAGGAGAGACCCAGGTCTGCTCTGTTCTCTGCCTTGTAATCCCTTGAGGGTTTAGGGCAAGTTCCATCTCAAGCCCCTGTGCACTCGGGTTTATCACTATGAAAGTGCAGATAATCTATACCTCAGAGGAACATTGCATGGATAAGTCAATTAACTGTGAAATCACAGATGGAAGATGCAAAAGAAATGCAAAGGATTAGTTCTGCAGATCAACCCTGCCAGGCACAAATACATTTTTAGATCCCTTTTTTCCCCCCTCACTGAAAAGAAGGAGCAAGCTGCTCCTTATAGTCCTGTTTAATGTGTTAATGGGGCATCCCCACCTGGACCAGCCACTGTGGCTAACCGTGGAAAGGGGGGAGTGAGGCCACCTGTGCTCAGCAGCCTTGCCTGGGCAGCCCTTGGCCACTGCTTGGGCTGGCAAATGCTGCAAGTCCAAAGGAGCAGCAGCCTCTCCTTGTCTGTGTCAGAGACATCGACCTAAACCAGTTCATCTTTAGGGTGTGTTTGGCTGCCAGACCTGACCACTACTGAGTTACCATAGTTTCACCTCAAGGCACTTTTTAATTCCTGCAGGGCCTCACATAGATTTGGAAAACTGTTAAAGGATGCTTTTCTAATTTTAATGCAATTTTAAAATATCCTTATCATCTCGTGCTTTGAAAAAATGTACAGAATATATATATATTTTTTTCTCTGAATCAATGTCCTATAGGTAATTAAGTGATCTTCACTTTAAAAGGTCACTTAGAAACATCACTGGATTTATTACCCACTGGTGATAACCATCTGGGAGGTAAAACTGTCTCACCCAAGGAAAGTTCATCTTGTAGCACTGCAGCCTCTAAGCACCAGTGTCAGACATGCAGCCTAGGATATCAGGGGATGATTTATTCAGCAGTAGCAAGTGAAGGGGCTCCTGTCCTTCCTCATCCAAATCCATTCCCTAGTCCCCAAAATTTGTGTGCCCATTCATCTGGGAGATGTTGGATTAGAAAAAGAGCCCCAGGTAAAAGAAAAAAGAAAAAAAACCATTCAAGGTAGAAAAAAGTAAAATTGAATGAATGAGGTTTGTATTATCTGCCCTGTGAAGAGCAGTGAGTTACAGCAGAAAGAGCAAACACCCACGAGAAGGGGAAGACTTTGATCTGCTGCTGGAGGAAGTCTAACACAGGACTCCTGCTTCTGCTTGCGCTGTCATTTTCCAGATAATTCGTGAGAAGTAACTTACTGTGTTTTGCTCTTTGCTTGGTTGTGGTTTTTTTTTTTTTTTAAATCAGTTTTTCTTACGCAGGCAAAGTCCTTAGGCACACTTGGGCTAGCAAAATAACGCTTTTGCTGGTAATCTATTTTGTTAAAAAACTTCAGTGAAGTACATTACACAAAGGCCTGTTTTGCCCTGGGCTGCCCAACCCAGGAGGGTTGGGCTGCAGATCAAACCTTTACCAATAATCCTTTAAGAATGCAGAATAGGCTATTGTGTAGATCAGCTGCTTTCTTGAGTTTCACATAGAAAAGGAAAATGTTTAACAGTCTTTATTGTAGCCTCAGGTATCTAAAGTTTCAGTATCACTACATCTGAAATACAGGGGCCAGATATTGCATTGGCTAGATGAAAAAGCCCACAGTGGCTGTGTGCTGAGAACATCATTCATAAATACAGTTGCAGTAAGAAAATAGGAAAATATTTCAAAGTGAACAGCATGCAGACTGGCTTTATACCTACTTGTCTGTCTGAGTTTGTTGGCCACATTTCCAGCTGATGTGAATAGCCCCCTCTAATCCAAATGACATCAGTGTAAGACCTGATGGTGACATTTCCAGAGCAAATGTACATTCTACCCCTATTTCCTTGTCTCACACATTTTGTTACCATGACAGGAGTGTGATTGCAGTCCAGAGAAGAGAACATCCTCTTTTTTCTGGTGCTACATTTCTCAGAGGTCTGCCTGGGTAAATCAGCTGGATTTAGAGCAGTGGGACAAAGACTTTCTGCTCCCAGGGGACACTCCTGTAGCTGGGCTGGCTGAGCTGGGGGTGTGGTGGCTTCTCACTCACTCTGGTTTAAGTGCAGCCTGTTCTGTTGAGCCATTGGCAGCAGTGCAGCCCAGAAAAATCTCCAAAAGGGAACTTGCTTTGCATGCTGTAACTATTGGTAGGAAATGCAAATGTGGACACCTTTGCAAACCTAATCCTCCATCCTCCCTCCTGAACACATTGCTTCTTGCTTCCTGGCAAAGCTTCTTCCCTTTGCTCTCTTCCCCAGGGCTTCAAGGAGAGCAATGTCTGGGTCAACTCTGTCTATGGCCACCCCTTTATCATACCTGAGGATTCAGCATGCTTGGCCTTTTCTGGACAGCAAAACCCTTAGTCCTGCCTTTACAGGGGTTGGATTATGAAACATTGAACTGAAAGATGCAAACTCCAGCAGAAATGACAACGCACAGCACATTGAAACCTTTCAGAGGGATCTGTGTCTCCCATTGCACTTGCTCTGCCTCCAGGATAGCTGCAAGGCTGACATGAATTTTCAGGCATTTCCAGCTTGGTTTTCTAAGCACTTGCTTATGGCTTGCAACACTGGTTTCAGAGCAAAGAGTCTTTCACTGAAGCATCCCATCTTAGCCAGGATTTTGCTCCCCCTTTCTCTCCTGTTGTGTTGGTACTTCAGTCATGCCAATAGGTGTTCTCTAAAATCATGGCTGCCTCCTGTCATGAGGAGGGTTTCTTTATACAAAAAGGGCTTATGAGGGCAGGGAAAAAAAGTGTCTGATCCACAGCCTACTGTCTCAAAAGATGTTTGCCAGAAGCCAAAAGATCAGATACATACATTAATCCTAATTGTGTATCACCTTCACTTGGAAAGCACCTATGGCCCAACTCTGCATATTTCAGCTCTTTTCTGTTCCCTTGTCTCCTGTGGATACTTAAGGATTGGCTGCAATTATGTGTGAGAGCAAACTGAAAAAAAAAAAAGCCCATCCCTCTAAAGAAATACATCATTCATATGGCAGAATCTTCATTATTTAAAAGCAACACCTTTTCGCCTGTAATTTTTGACAATCACATTAAAAACAAAACAAAACAAAACAAAACAAATTAAAACCTGCATATTTTCCTACATACGGGTATTGTTGAGACTGTCACACCTAATAAGAGCAAGAAAAGACAGATGAAAGCTCTGTGCTCATTTCTGAGCAGCTGGGCACGGCACTGAGAAAAGCACAGCAATTGAGATTAAGATAGAGTCTTCACAGTGCAAGATAACCCAGCTGCTTGGAAAATCAAATCTATTGAACATACAGATTTCATGCAACAAAACAATGCCTTGCTGATAAAGGGAAATAACAACGCTCACGCAGAGTTCTGCAGTCTGTGATTCAGTTTGGAGATAAATGGGCAGTCCTGTACTTTTCCTCTATAGAAAGAGTCAGGGTTGGCTTTCTATGCACTTTCTTTCAGTGCCTCTTTTTGGCAACTCTGAAAAATCAACTTGGAGGTTTTCATTTGATAAGAACATACCCCACAATTTACTGGAAAGGGCACTTGCATGGGGAACAAGGATGTGCAGGTCTCATTCCTCACACTGGCTTTAGGAACCTCCTCCAGCTCTCCTTCTCCTTCTCCTTCTCCTTCTCCTTCTCCTTCTCCTTCTCCTTCTCCTTCTCCTTCTCCTTCTCCTTCTCCTTCTCCTTCTCCTCAGTGCCTTTGGGAAATGTTTTGACATCTCTAGAAGAAAAGTGTTATACCACTATCCTATCATTTCCTTACTCAGAGCTGATTCATGCTAAGAAGTCAGGAATAGTAGGGCCTACAAAGCTGAGCAGAAAATGCTTTCCCCTCTGATGTAAGCTGTGTACATCATAAGATTCCACAATTTCCTCTGAAAATTACTATCTGGGCCCAAATGTTTTAGCTTTTTGAGAAAACTGGGTATTTTCTCATGGCAAGTGATGCTTGTTCATAATGTTTAATTCTTTAGCTGAAATCTGCTTAGCCATTGAAAAATGATTTTATGTGATCAGTTTTGGTCAGCTGTGGAACAGCAAACTGCTCTGTTGGGATTTTAAATTTTCATTGCTATCCAATGTAACATTGTACCTACTGTGAGGTTTTGGTCCAGGTAGAAAGTGTTGATTGTTCCCACCCATTCTCCATTTTTGCACTGTGTAAACTGAACACAAAAACACTTTTCCAACACCAAGACCCAGCTCTCCTTCCTAGACAAAAGAAATACATCAAACACTGGACAGGACTCTATAAAACCCAGCTCTTTCTTTCTTTCAAGGCACCATATTTTCAGTAACCTTCTAATAACCTTTGAATGTGTACGATATTAATTGAGAAAAGTAATACTTCTGGAGTTTTCATTGGATATAAAAGAAATATAATAGTCTTAGTTCCTCTGAATTAAACCTTTTGTTTATGCATGAAAAGATGGTTAATATGTTCCCTCTGATAACCTTTTGTTATGTCTTTGGCATTGTAATAATTAACTAGTCATTCCTGCTCTGCTTTTTTTTGTTCTGGACAGTTTTTTAATCAATGGCACAATATTTTACCTTTCACCAAGTGCCTCTGGTTTCCTTGAGAGCCTTTGTAATAAAATTCATCAAAGCATTTGTAAAGTCCACAGGAATCACTGTTGACTAGTTTTCTTTCAAGTAATTTGTGCTGAAGACTTCAGGCAGGCTGGGGGAAGGAGATCATGTTCCCCAAAAAAGATTGTTTAACTTACAATTAGAGTCCCCTGCAAAAAGCTACCAAAGGTGCCACAGCTGGAGTTCCTCCCTGCTCCTGCTTAGACCAGCAGTAATATATATTACAACTTGTAGCCTTGAAATTACCCTCTTGGGATGAATTCCTAGCACCACGAGCCCTTTCTTGAGAGGATATAATTAACAATGTTTTGATTCCCCCTCCCTTCTTCCAGGCAAATCTGGACTCCAGCCCTTACATCTTTGCCTTGGTATCCTCCAGCCCTTGTGAAAACTATGTGAGTTTTGGCCTTAATAACAAGCCATGTAAAATCTACATAATTGACCCCTTTTCTGAAAATATTTCAAAGCTTTCTCTTTAGTCTTTGAATATGCATGTGTAGAAGGGATGCCCTCATTTCAGCAGACCCCTGTTGCACACAGCAGCCTTCCTGCTGCCATACAGAAAAAACAACCAGGGACTTGTAAGAAATGGGGTTTTGCCTCCCAGATGCCCTACTTTTCCTTTCTGTGTATTTTTATGCAAAGGAGCTCAAACTCTTTACTTCTGTGCAAGGCATCTGTGGCATTACTGCACACAGTATAATCCATATATATCCATGGGGTACCAGGGTTGTGGGGTCCAGAGTTGAGGTCCACGTGTCCATGGTGATCTTGAGTCTTGCATGAACAGTACAAAGTAATTTTGTACTTTTGTACCAGGGCAGAAACCTTTCTATGGCTGCCTGCCTGGACAGAGAGGTATCCCAAGCAAGTCTCAGAGGTGAGAGTTGGATTCTTAACACAAAGAACTGGAATCTGCTCATTGAGAAATGGGAAGTGTTAAGGCACTTCTGCCTTAGTTCAAGCAATAAAGGCAACATGATAATTTTCCATTGTGTCTCACTTGATTTCAGTGCTACTAACTCCTGAGTTATGAGCCTGATTCAAGGTCCACTGAGTCTGTGGCATATCTCCATTTATCCTGAGGGGACCTGAGGGTGTAGATCTGGAACAGTTGGGGAGATGGTGTTTAGTTTTCAGCTTGGGTTTGGTTTTATTTTTAATTACTTAAAAGCATTATGGCCTCATTGTGAGCTCTTTTTTTCTTCATCTAAACTTTCTTTTTCCCTTTAACATTTCAGTAACATTCAAATAGTCACCTCTCCTGAACCATGATTTGTTCACCACTTGCTTACATCACTCTGTTCACTGTCCCCTTTCCTCTACCTATCCATCTAAAACTTTTTTTAATTTTTTCATTCAATTGCAAAGCCTATAGTTCTTATCTGCCAACAGGACTGAGAAAAAGAACCAAGGAAACAGACCTTGATTTCCTATCTATGACTAAAACCTGCCTTACCCAGCTGCAGAGAGGGACTGACACTTTTCCATCCTTTGGATTCAGTCAGTTTTTCCACTTGTTAAGAGAGAGCTCCTCCAAGTCAATATTACTCACGTGTTTATTCAAAATCAATACTGCTTATTACAGCTTCTGCAGCTGTGTCTCACTGTCACCTACTTAGCTCACAACCTTCCTGGCAGATTCCCAGATTACTGTGAAGTTGCAAGATTGAAGAAAAGAGAAAGTCAGACAGACACAGACACCTGCTGACATGGGATGTCACACAGGACAGATTGCCAAGAATTCCTTCATCTGCTTCTCATTCCCTGCACTCAGACACACATGACCAGATGAGAGACAGTCATGATCTTTGAAATCTCTGTGTTACTCTCAGTTTCTGCTTTCCCTCCTGAAAAACAGAAGGCCACAAAGATGATCAGAGGGCTGAAGCACCTTTCCTGTGAAGACAGGCTGAGCAAAGGTGTTGTTCAGCCTGGAAAAGAGAAGGCTCCAGGGATACCTTAAGAGCATCTTCTAGTAGCAGAAGGGACTACAAGAGAGCTGGACAGGGCCTTTGGACAAGGGCATGTGGTGATAGGACAAGGATTAATAGCTTTAAACTGAAAAAGGGTAGATTTAGATTGGATATTAGGAAAAAATTCTTTATGGAGAGGGTGGTGAGACAATTAAACAGGCTGACCAGAGAAGTTGTGGATACCCCATCCCTGGAAGTGTTCAAGGCCAATTTGAGTGGGGCTTTGAGCAACCTGGTCTAGTGGAAGGTATCCCTGCCCATGGTAGGGGTGTTGGACCAAGGTGATCTTTAAAGTCCCTTCCAACCCAAACTCTCCTTTGGTTCTACAACTCCAAGTGATAACTCACACCTAGTTCAGGTCGCAGCAAGGATCAGCCAGTGCTCGGGCAGAACCATCATCCAAACAGTGTGCAATAATTTTATACCTTGATGCTGCCCCTGCTGAAGCAGATGGCAAGCTCCCATTGACTTTAATGAGCCCATAAAAAGCCTGTGGTGTGCAGGCAATATGGAGCAGCTCCTGTTTCAGCCCATGAGCCCTCAGTATCACTTTTTCTTTTGTTTGCTCCACAGATTAAGGAAACCTCCACTGACCCCAGCTGGAATCTCCAGCCTCCTATGCAGAGAGCTGGAGAAGGTTGGAGGCCAAATTCACAGCAACAGCAGTGTCTTTTCTTGCATTTCTGCTATCTCTTAAGCTCCTCCTAAGCAACTTCAGAAAAGGACAGGCATAAGTGCCACAAGTCGCAGGTGACACAAATCATTCAGGAGAGGCAATTCCAGAGCAAGAGGGGCTATTTCAGGATCTCAGGGCACTGAATTATACAGCAGTAAAATGGCAGATGGTATTCAGTGCCTATTAGTGCAAAGAGACTTGTGGGGGAGAAAATAAACCTACCTAAATGTATGCAATGCTGATTTTAAAGTGCTGATAGCAGTCATGAGGGAGATGCTGGAGACACTGGATAGTTTTCTGGAAGCTTTGGATCATACTAAATAGTGGTGAGAAAGAAAAAATGAATGTTAGAAAATCTAAGGGAAAGGGTTGAGAATAAAATACAGACTTCATTATTCCACTGTAGAAAACTCTGTGCACCCTTATTTTGAAGACTTTCTGTTGTTTTGATGACTTTGTCTTGAAAAAATAGAGAAGGAAGACAGACAAGAGACAGAGATGATCAAAGGTTTAGCAGGACTTCCACAAAATGGAGGAAATAAAATAGAGAACTTTTGGAAGAGTGCTGAAGAGAAGCAAAAGGTTTGTAAAATCACAAACAGTGTAACAAAGAGGAGTAGAAGAACAGTACTGGTTTGTTTCTCATAAAATAGGGATTACTGGGCATGCAGCAATGTCACTGATCATTTAAAATGAACCTCACACCATACTTTTCTTATGCTATGTCATTAAACTGAAACCTATTGCAAAAAGATACTCTGTGATTCAAAAGGAAATAGATAAAAAAAATTAAACAATTTCAGAGTGGTTAAGTCCTTCCATGACTGATAAACACAAGGGTCCACCTGCAACTTTTAGCTTAGGAGGAAAATCTATTCACTGTTGGATTATCCACATCCTTATTCCTCCCTGCAGGCACTCATGGTGGACTCTGGGCTCTCTGCTCTGCCCCACAGTTGTGGGGTGCCTCATACACCTGCAGGTGCTACAGACCCTGTCCTGTGAGGGCAGCACAACTGCACACAGACTTGTCTGTATAAAATAAAGTCTGGCACAGAAAGGCAGCCCTTGTGTCACAAACAGAGCTGCTGTTCCCCTGTCTAAGATGAGGTCTTGGCTCATGGGCAGCCCATGAAATAAATGTTTTTTTGTGGTTGTTTCCAGTGAAGACCCCAGCCCCTTGTGCCTGCAAAAGGCAGGAACAGATACATTTATTTGTAACCTTTCAGACTTTGAGACTCATTTTTCCATTGATTACCTTAAAAAACAGGGGCTATTTATACACATTACGGTCTATAACTGTCAGCTCTGTGACAAATCACCCACCCAGTGCCTTGTCAATGATGTGGAAAATAGTGGCCATATAAACAGATCAAATGAAGTGGAAGTTAGAGAGCACAATGGTATCAGGCTGTAGCCTTTGACCTTTAAAGGCCAGAGGTCAAATCTGTCTGCACTGAGGAGTTAAAACAACTTGGGGAGTTCTCCCTGGTACCCAGGGAGTGATGATCCAGCATCTTTCCTTGGGACAGTGGCAGAGTTGGGAGAGATAAAGCCAGGGTGCATGTGAAGTTTTGCACCATGGCTGTGGAAGCTCTCATTAGAGAAGATCCAGTGGTGTCACCAGAGCACCTGACCAGGAGGAAGGTGAGCACTACTGGGAAATGGGAATCTCTGGGAGAAGTCATAGAGGACTAATCCATAGTCACAGAGGTCTGTGGAGAAAAGCTGCTCCTGTCTGAGGCATGTTTCAGTCAGGAGATAGTGGGTAGCAGCACTCAGAACAGCAGCCAGGAGAGCCTCCTCTGCTGTTTGTTTTGCAGCAGTTTGGGTTTATGCAGTTCCTGTGGTGCACAGCACAATGAGCAGTCCTAGGCCAAGTCACTTCACTGCTTCTTCACCTGTGTTTTTCTACAGAATGAAACACCCTTGTATATTGGGGGAGAAATAGGTTCTTTTCAGACTAACAAAAGCAATGGCTTTTCCATCCCACCTGGGGGGCCATCCTTCTTATTTATTTTTATTGACCCACTCTGCTTTTCCCATTTGAGTTACAATTTGACAATTGCCATTAGCTGCACCTTTAACTGTTTCTCCTGGCTGCTGTCAACACATGAAAGTTAAATAGTGGGGCAAGAAATTCATTAAAGTCCATTGCATCTTTAAATCCCAGCAGGCTTTCTTTTGTGCAAGCCCACCAGGCCCCAATCATAACATTTTCACCCCTTGCAATTGATAAAAATGCATTTACTTGCATGCTGTGTGGGGCTTGCTGTGCAAGAGGTGAGAAGGTAGGAAAGGCAACAGAGACCTCTCCCAGCTGTGCTGCTGCTGCCTGCCTGGACACTGCTGTTCTTCCCTGGGACAGCTCCAAGCTCTGGCTGTGTTCTGCACGGGATGAAGCATCAGGGGTGCAAAGCATCTCTGTATTCCCCAATCCTCAACCACCCAAGGGATCTCAGAAAACCCTGCACTACGGGAGCAGCTGAAGAATAAAAAAGGTCACTTTTTGGATTCCAGCCTCCGAGGGGGTAAAGCATTGTCCTGTCAGCAGACCCCTGTTCTGCTGCACTCCTCAATAACCAGCGCATGCGACGCGCTCGCTGCCGGGGATTAATTCCCTGCAGCCACGGGAGCTCAGCCCAGCAGCCAGGCACAGCTGCTGCCTCACCTGAGCTTCATCACTGCTCACCAGGCAGGGAGTTCCCAGCCTCTGCTGGTGGCCCAGGGGCACCCAGTTTTTCCAGTGATGGTGGGGTTGATCTTTGCTGCCAGCACAGAGTGGCTTTGAGCCATCTGGCTCTACAGATGCAGTGGGGCAGAAAGGAGCCCCCCACAGCACACAGGACCCCACAGTTCATCAGACCTACCTTTATATGGGACCCTGAACAACCTTCCAGATCCTTGCCTCTGCCCCACAGCTGCAGTGGGACAGCAGGGCAACTCCACAAACTTTCTCTTCCCCTAACTCCATCCAAAAGAAAGGGACTGTCATCACCCGGCTCTAAAAAACCCCAAATCCTAAAATGCTCAGAAAAGACTTCAAACATCCCAGACACAGCTTCCCCAAGTCCAGCCTGAAGGTGTGAGCTAGGGTTACCTGACTTAAAATAGTCTTTAATGGAAGGATTTTTCTCATCTGAAATCAGGCATGTCAAAATCAGATGTCTAATTTTAAGTTAGTCACCTCACACTATGTTTTCTTCTAGCCACAGGTGTCCAGAGGCCACTTACTTGATTTTAGATGCCAATTTTAGGATGACATGAACCACCTGTTGGAGACACCTACTACTTTTCATCAACTATAGGGAGACAGGAGGGTGAGTACCCCAGAATTAGATGTCTAATTTTAAAGTGTCCTGAATTAGGTCGGGAAGATCACCTCTTGCTCTTATTGGCAGGGCTGAACTGCTTGGGCCAATGCTCAAGGCCCATGAGCAGAACCAAAGTGGGTGGTTTCTGGATGAAGGGAAGGACAAGAGTGCCCTGAGTGAGGTGAAGGAGAATCAAACCTAAACAAGTCATGGTGATGGAGTCAGACTGTATAATCAAACATATTATATATGGTATATAATCAAATGGAGTGCTCTAGTCTGAGGCTCTTTCCAATAAATGCAGCCACAAGATGACAGAGCACCAAGAGTCAATGAAGCCAAAGAGAAGCCACTAGGGATAATCTGAGTGCAGGGTCATGGTCTTCTGTTTCTTTCTACCTGTTCTTACCAGCTTTGCACCTATGTTGTCATCCTTGGGTTTCATAAATAAATGATTGTATCTATTTGCCGATTAACAAATAGTGTTAAAGGCATTTTGGGGAAAATGAATACAAGTAAAGGAATTAATTACTTTGAGGTAGCATGATGGTATTCAAGGTTAGGATTAAGGTGTGATTAGCCTTGTCTTTAGTATATCGTGTCTTGCTTGTAAAATAGATACATATTTCACCCTCAGCACCTTGGTGACCAGCAGTGGCAGGTGTGGGAAGAGCAATGATCACTGTCAGTCTGGCAATCTCTCCAGAGAGTGGGAAGGGAGTAGGGGACAAGCCTGAACACCCCCTGTCTCAAAAAGAGACAGCCTTGGAGCAAGCGGCCGTATCATGAGCCAGAGTGAAGTGGGGCTCACAGGACTCCATTAATCTACGCTTTCCCAATCAATTGCTTCAGTGAGATTATCCCAAACATGATGGATTGGGTCACTTAATCCAGTTAGACGGGAGCTCAGGCGGGTGGGTGAATAAGGGGAGCCAGGAGCCGTGTGGCCTCTCCTGACCCACAGGTCAAGCTCCCAACGCCCTTCCTGACCTGCTTCTTGGGACTGACAGTGCTAACCAAACACATGCAAGCGACACAAGGGGTGTGCAATTGCAGGCAAAGTATTTGCCATCAGAAGGGAGCAGGGTGGAAATGGCACCAGTGGCTGTTTCTCCCTTACCTTGTGAGCGAACAAAAGGTTTCTCATCCACAACAACAACAACAAAGAGGAGAGAAGATAAAGCTTGACAATGCATTTAGTTATTCCTGTGAGATTTCCAGTGTTTTGAATACTGCGTAAATGGCACATAGGGCTGGAAATGGCACTGCTGGATTTTGGAGGGGGATGCAGCACAGCTGAGCTATGTTTCATGAGGGTGCTGTGGCAGCACTAGATCTGCACAGCAGCCAGTCTCTTGTCAACAAAATGCAGCCATTCCTGCTTTGTGCTATTTGATATTAACCAGCACAGTTGCTTAAAATTTAACACCTGAATTAGAGAGATTTTGATCATTAGTGACTGCATGCAATGCTACACTCAGCATGAGCCATCAGACCGGCATGTTCATTTTGTGTACGCAAATCCTGCAGCTGGAAAAGGCAGCATTTGGGTTGTTTCTTTAAAAGGCTTAAATAATTACACCCCTTACCTTTGATAACACCAACAAAAAGTCTGCTAAATGTTCTCCCCTTTTTAAGAAAGAAAAAACCAGGATGCCCACAGTGAGATAAAAGCATGAGTGTGTTAACATAATATATGCGATTCATTATTGGCTGATCAATGATTAGATGTGGCATTCAACTCTAACCTCTTGCAAAGTTTTATTAGATAGAAGAATAGTGCCTGGACTGGCAAACAGGGGAGGGTTGAGATCTAGAATCCTGTATATTTATACTGAATAAGCAGACATCAAAGGATTCTCACACAGGTTGTGGGTGAGGATTTTGTTTTGGGAGGGTGAGAACAAATCTTCCTTCAAAAGCTCAAAAATGCAGAGAAAAATTATGCATTTTGCTGACACCAAGCATTGAACTGCCAAAGTAAGAAAATGCAACCAGAGCCGAAAAAGGGTAAGAAAAAGCAGAAATGAGTAGCACAAATCCATTCTCGTTGAATCATCACCACTTACACGGGCATGTTAATACACAAATACACATTGAAATATATTTAGCTTACAGATGTTTTCAAAACTTTTAAAATAAATAACAGGTTTTTATAGTCTGGCAAACCCTGTATTTTGAGGTAATTAAGGCTGATTGCTTTCAGAGCAGCCTGTTAATAGGTTTTCCTTATTTATCAAGGGTCATTTAACATTTGCAGTGTACAAAACATTCCTCCAAATCATCAAACCACTTTCCATGAGCAAGCCTGATTAAATACATGACATGATGGGTCTCACACTGGATCTCTCTGTGGCTCATGGCTCTATTTACCCAGCAGTTTCCATCCCAAACACATAAGCAGCAGCTCATTACTGGTTCCTCGAGCTGCCTTTCCCTTAAAGCTGCCCACATGGGGATTTTTCCCTTCTGAGGTCTTCAAAACTTGCCCAAGGCTGTTGTCTTACCTCTGTATAGAGATACTACAATTGCAGAGTCTTTGGGTAATACAAGCAAAAAAACTCAGAGTCACTTCCAATGGCATGAAACAAAACCTGGGATCTCCCTGGAGACCCCCTCTCTCTAAATTTTGCCTCCAAGCCATGTAAGAGGAGCAATACCACCCTTTCAGGATCTGAAGGAGAAGCCAGTAACCAACCACTGGATCCCTGCTGATCACATCCAAGGTGCATGGACCTCTCAGAGTATCCCTGGAAGATTTGCAAGAGCAAATTGCTGACCCCTGGCAGAGTAGATGTTGGTCTGAACATGAAGAATTGCAAAATGTCCTGGTCTCTAGGGAGGTGAGGGGCAGAACTGGGCTCAGATTCTCTGGAATTACATGATCAGAGGGAGCTGCACTGTGTAGCTCCCCAAGAGCAGCCAGCCTGGAGGAAATAGGAAGCAGCTGTTTTGTGCAATTGTTTCTTCACAATGTAGGTATTGTAGGAGAGGGCATGAAGATGTGTGTTTCTGTGAAGGACCTCTCTCGTGAATAGGTAATCAGCAGTAATTAAAAACTTCAGACAGCTTCTTGGGGGGAAATCCAAGTCATACAGTGACAGAAACGTGAGTGAGACAATTTGCTTCCTCCCCCACAACCACAGCTTGTCTCTGGCAATACTAGCTGAAAAGTCATGCATGACCTTCAGTGGGTTTTGTCTGAAAACCACACGAAATTCTGGCAATTTTGTGGAATCAACTCTCATCTTTAGTACCTTAATTTACCAGATCTGCTGTGCTCTGTGTTTTGATTGCATTTGTCAGGTGGAGAGCAAAAGTGTCAGAGGAAAACTAGGAAAAAACACAGATAATGCCTGACTCTCATAGAGGGCAGTAGATGAGTAGAAGATACAAAAGAATGAGACTAACCTAAACGAATTTCATACTATTTGGGAACTGCCAGCTTCCATCATTGTACTGCAAATCTTACAGCATTTGATTTTTTTTCCAAAAGCCCCAGAGAATATAAGGCTCACTTTTATAGACATAAATGCCTTGCTGTTGCAAAGAAAACAATGAAAATAAGCAAAAATATAAACCCCAAACAAATAGAACATGGCAAACAAACAGACCTAACCCCCACCCAACTCATTTCCTACCTACTATGATCTTCACTTATAATGTATATGTGGAATAGACAGCTTGAAATATATGATAGCACAATTAAAATGGTAGCTTTGCTCTCTGTGGAAAGATGGCATGTGTGGCAAACTTAACTCTTTCAGCATTTTTGCGTATATGTTTAAGAAAGTTTGAGAATATTTATTTAGTGTGGTTAAAATGCCAAAGTCTGAAAGCCAAACCAACTGATGAAAGATACTCAGCTTTACAGTATGCAAAATCTAACCCAAAGAAACATAATCATGTTTTATTTAAAAGCACACACACACACACACTCTCTGATGAATAGTATGAGCTGAGTGAGAATCACTTACTCTTGCTACAACACACTGAACTCAAGGACTTGGTGATGCAGTTGCCAATCCCTCGTTCTCAAGGACCATCTGCTCCTGGATCTCATCTCAAATGCTTGCAGACACATTCTTAGCATTTTTTGAGCATGTACTTTTCCTGGTGCTTCCCTTCCACACCTCTTGGAAACCCACAGTCCCAGAATGGCCCTATTTCTCTCTTAAAGGACAGGTAGAAATGTAAGTGTCATTAAGCTTCAGAGTTAGAATCCCCCTGAGTTAAAGGGGTCAAACTGCCTCTTCCATGATACTGCCTCTCCCTTTGGTGTGGGAACATGTGAGATCAAATCTCATCCAGACAGTTTTCTTCGTGAGGAGGCAGACATGGCACCTTTTAAAGAAAGATAATTCTTCGAGGACTGATGAGGTCACTAAAGAAATACTGACACAGTGCATTAACGAGGGCCAGTCTGATCTGACCTCTGCCTGAGCCATTGAATATTGTGGGATTGCTTTTAATATCCACAATTCTTCAGGGAGCAGGAGGTCAGGAGCTACACGTTTCATGTGGTATGTGAGTGGTTTGTGGATGACTGATGCCTGCTGATCTCTGGGGCTGCATGGATCACTTGCAGTGAGAGGCACCACATGTGATTAAAAATAACTCTGGGCTCACTCAGGAGTGCTGTGGGGCAAAAGGTTATTAAACCTAACTGAGTTCATAACAAGATGATCCAGAGGCATTCACAAGATCTGTTAAGGCAACTGAGATTGTGGGGTAGGGTCTAAAACATCATAAAGGGGTTCTTAAAATTGGTCAGATTACATCTGTGAGAATGCATCCACCTTGGACCTAGCAAAGCAGCCATGCAATAATCAGCCTTCTCCTTTTATTTCAGGAAATTCACTGCATAGCTCTGATCTGGAAAATCACTCCCAGATTTGGCATGTTCATTTCATATGACTCTTAGTTTGTCCCAGTGCTGCATCTTGTAGGGTTTACCTTGCAAACCCTGTCCTTCACAATCTTTAATGTCCATAACTTTAAGACTCATACTTCTATAAAACCCTGAAAGAAGTCCATTCATTTACAGTATGATCAGGGAAAAAAACACATTTGCAAACCAGATTACAGCAAACCTCTTTCCACCAGCCATTAAATTTTACTCAGCAACACAAAAAGCCTAAGAAGTCTTTTGAAATCACACCACTTGAAGGCCCACAACAGCTATTGAAGACTGTGTGGTGGTGCTAAGATTTATACAACACCTGGAGTGGATTTATAGAGATGCTCATCCAATACCACATAAGCTGAAACTTCACAGCAGCCTGAAGGTGTTTCCAACAAACCACGTGATCCACAGTGACCTTGGTCTTTATCAGTTCATGTCTTACACCCTTTGGCTGACTACATGGCCAGTGTCACAGCCAGAGCAGAGGATGAAGCTCATGGGCTTTATCACTTGAGACAGCTGACCAAGGTTGTTTCTCCTACATTTCTTTTGGCTCCCTGTCCATCTCTAGCCCATACTGGGGCTTTTTCTAAGTCCCCGAGTGACCTTATTCTCTGAGATTTGTGGGACAAGCCCTGTTGATTAGTGATGCTCTGCTCTATCAACTCTGATCTGTGAGGCTGTGACCCACCCAACCTGTGACAGATCCAGAGGAGGAGACTGCAGCCTCCCCAGCCAGCCTGAGGACCAGCAGCACAGGTATTGCCAAATGAAAGGGGCAAACCCTTGCAGCTCTGCCAGACAGCACAAACATGGAGCCAGTCCTCCTTGCCCAGACCAACCACTGCACCTTGCCAACAAGGAGTGTGTGGAAAGTTGTGTAATTTCACATGGGGAATGCTCTTTTGGACTGAATCTTCTGGTTTGTCTCATTGATGCATGGTTCACCTCCACCTCACAAAGTGGTCTTGGAGCACATGACCTAGGTTCCTTCCAGGTAAACCCCAAATGAAATATGATGCAGAAGCATTCAGGACCACAGCTAATGTGCTCCAAACAAGGATGGACCAGACAGTTTATGGGATGTGGTTAAAGCTTACCTGGAGTAAATGCCTGGAAACTGGTGCAAGAGAGATGTCCTTGGCATCAAATGTTTCACTTCACAGACCTGCTGCTGTTGGGTCACACTGCTTTCCAAGGAAACCTGGCCAAAGGCTTCAAACACTGTGACTCTACCCTAAAATCCATTTATTGGGTGATGGGGTGACATTAGAAAATGGTCTGATTATAAGACAATTTTCCTCTCGTACAGAGAATAGGATCCCAGCTCTTTCAAGTCAAAACACAGATGCAATAATGTAAGCAAAGCCTCTGCCCTAACTCAGCCTAAGTGGCACATGAGAGATGTATGAGGTTAGCAAGACAGGGAACCCTAAGTCATATAAGTCATATGCTGGAAAATGCTAAACCATTTGTTATTGCATCTTTTCTGCTCTTTTTTACCTCTCTTATAATGGAAGTGGTGAACAATTGCCCCACCCTTTTTTTTTCAAATGTTTCAGAGGTCACATTAGACAATTGGGTCTGGTTGAAGTGCTCTTGAGTGCTGAACGTGATAGAAAATGCTGATTTCAGTAACTGAAGAGGAATGAGCTGGTAAATAAGGTTTGGGGTAAAATATGTGATAGACCAAAGTTCATTATGGAGCTGAGAGCTCTCCTGCTTCTGACACAGCTGAGACAGCTCCACACAGTTCTGTATACAGAACATGGACTGTATACAACTTATATCAGGTATTTTCTTTGGTGAAATACACAGCAGGATGGAATTCCCTGTGTTTTAAACATGTAATCTGTACCCTTCAGTTTTGTGCTTCATCTTTTTGAAAAACAGAAAGCATGGAATTAAAGTTTCTGACCTTTGTTCTTGAGGAATAAACTTTCAAATGTGGAGTTCCAAAATGCAGATGAAAAATATAAATTAAAAAAGCCCAAACTCAACAAAACACCACCTTTCTGTTAATATGGTTTTTAAGCCAGTACCATCAGGGAAGGAAAATTACTCATGATTTTGACTGTATGGATCTGTCACTCCATCATAACACAGAATTTAAATGAGCCTTTTCTCATATGATGCTTCAACTGTCTGTGAGCTGAAGTGCAGTTAACATACATGTGGTGTGGGACTCTGCATGGCACTTGGTAAAAGCACAACTTAAACACAATTGAGACCTGTAGAAAAATAAGAAAGGGGAAATTCAGGAGGCAGAATTCAATTTCACTTTGTGGTTCAGATCTGACCTGAGGTGTCAAACAGGCTGTGTAACAGAATCCACAACAATTCAACAGACTCTCTATAGGCAGAATGGTTCCCCAGTGGAGAGAGACTGAACAATTAATTCCATCCTCCTGTAAGAGGAGGAAAATGTCACTGAGTTAGGAAAAACAGAGGAGGGGTCATTACTGAGGGCTTCCTGTACACAGTCTAACCTGTGCACATCAGGACAAGAAAGACAGGCAGAGATGTATCAAGATCTTTCCTTCTCTCTGAGTAAGAACGTGTTTTGTAAACAAATGCACAGCACCTTGCATATACTGTTTAATTTAGATGCTGTCAGTTTTCTTATCGCAAAGCTCTGCTTTCTTGTGGCTTTTAATGACGTCTTTTATAAACTGCTTGGATGCCCTCTCCCAGGCTGAGCAGCTGCAGCAGGCTGGCTGACTCCCTGTCCCCAAGAATTGGGAAAAAGCAGATGTACCTCTGTGGGGAGAGCATAATCTGTGGGATTTCAGAGTTCCTTCTAGCAGTGCATCAGAGAATGACAGAACAGGGAACAGAATCACAGAATAGAGCTGGCTTAGAAGGCACCTTTAAAAATCATTTGGTTCCAAACCCCCTGCCATGGGCAGGGAACCTTCCACTATCCCAGGTTGCTCAAAGCCTTGTCCAAGCTGGCATGAACACTTCCAGGGATGGGGCATCCACAGCTTCTCTGGGCAACCTGTGCCAGGGCCTCAACTCTCTCACACTAATGAATTTCTTGCTAGCATTTAATCTAAACCTGACATCTCTCAGTTTAAAGCTATCTTATCCTCTTTTAGTTTAAAACCATTCCCCCTTGCCCTGTCACTTCATGCCCTTGCCAAAATCCCCTCTCCATCTCCCCTGTAGGTCTCCTCCAGGTCCTGGAAAGTGCTCCAAGTCTCCTTGATGCTTCTGGACATCTGTATGCCCAGGAGTGCTGTATCCATGTCCAAACCAGAGCCCAAGCCAGGGACCCCAAAGAGCAAACTGCCCAGAGAAAAATCAAACATCAAATGCAGGGGTGGGAGGCTGAACTGGCTCCACCACCAGCCCACCACAGGCACCCAATGTAGCAGCCTGCACCTCCCTCTGGAGACATCCAAAGGCACCTTCCTCTCTTTGCCAGCCAGTGGCACAGGGATTCTCAGCCCCACGCCCAGGACTGAGTTGCTAGGCACTTAAATTATAGATACAAATTGGGACCTTAAATTAGGCAGGCTCAATCCCACACCTGGTACTTATATATTATGAAACAGGCTTTCATTATACAATCATGTATTTCCTTTTTGTTCTCCCTGAAGGATTGTTGCTTCATTTGGGAAGCAGGATGGCCAATTGCTGGCAATGTAGCTGAGTAACTTAGGAGGGTGATGCCCACAGACTTGCTGAGTCTGGGAAGTGTGCAAAACACAGGGCAGAAAGGTACAGGAAGAAAAATAAGTGGGCTTAAGCTTAACACAAGTGCAGACAGTTAAACAGAGAGCTGAACACCCCTGGGTGCAGCAGTCACTATTTCAGTATAAGCTTGGACTTTAACTTTGCTGGTAATGCTGAAAAATTGCCAAGCAAAAAAAATCATCTCCCAATGCAGAAGTTATTAATCTGAAAATGTCACCAATGGCTATTTCAGCCACTTACATATTCCCTCAGCTCCCTTCCAAATGTGGAAATTTCTCTACATCATCTTTTTCCCACAAAACCCCCAGTTTTCTCTAAGCATAATTTTTCTGATCATGACACACATTCTCACTGATGTTAAGTTTTCCTGGTCAGGTATTGTTGGACACCCTGGGAGAGACCTGGGCTCTGGCCCTTCCTCTGCGACTGCTTGGCACCAGGTATCTCAATCTGTAGCTCTCACCTTTCTCCAGGCTAAAATCAAGAGAAAATCCTTGAATTAGGTCTGGAATAATACTGAATACTGAAGTCTGTCTCAGTAGCATTTAAACTATATACTGTGTTCTGCAATACTTTGAAAAATAAAGCTCTAGGTGTTTCCAATAATGTAGCTAAATTGAGTGGACATTTTTGACCTTAAAATCTCTTGTACTGCAGCTCCTCATCTGTAAAATGGTGTAAAAGCATCTTCTCTTCTCATGGATGTGTTTATAAAACTGACATTTGTGAAGGTCCCTGATAATATATAGTAGGGAGAACATTAAAAGCACCCGTGAGGCAATTTATAATTCTGTCTTCAAAGCAACATTTCAATAGTACTCAGTAATAGTGTGCAGCACTTTATACATGGTTTTTTTGGTTGCAATTCATATTTGATTTTTTTGGTGTCAGTCAAACAAGAAAGTATAAAAGTTTTTCTTAGTGACATCTTTCTATATTCAAATGAGAACCAAACTAGCAAGGAAATTACATGATTCTAATTATGCTTTGTGCATATAAATCAGCTGTGAAATAATTCGAAACTCTTGTGTGTTTGGGATCTTTATCAATGAGGCAGAATAATTACCAACAAACCTCCATTAAGCCTCACTTTAAAAAGAAATGGTTATTAAATATGAACACAATTCTGCACTTCAAAGTCAAAACGACTCCCCAGCGGACTGGGCAGATATCAAGGCTTGTATGCATTAATGTGCCTATCTCAAAAAAAGAAAAAATTAAATTATAATTATTTTGCGTTTAAAATAGGAATTTCCCCCTTTACCTTTTATCAGGGCAAGAGATTGCTGTGACCTAGAAACAAAGTTAAACTTGATCAAATGCAATATGGCAGTCAAATAGCCAGTCTAAATGCAATGTCAATAAACATAAAACAAGCATTGATACGATTCTCAATAATGCAGATTCTCAATAAGCACAGAATATTTTATTCTCCCAAGTAGCAAACCATGTATAGATCAAGCAATAAAAGACATCAGTTTCTGTCTTCGATCTGGTCCAGTGAACACTGAAAATAGATCTTGCAAGACAGGCTGAAAAAAGTCTATTGCCGAACATCAGCAACAAAATAATAAATTAAAAGTTCCCATAAACAGACCTGAAAGGTAAATAATGCCCTCTTGCACTGCTCTGTTCAGCAAAGAAACTCACTACCGTTTTCAGAGAAGGCAAATAGCCCACTCCTGAATTTACACCCATGAAACAAGTACCTGGGGGTGAAGCCACTTGTCTCAGGGAGCTCCCTCAGTGCTGTCCATCTCTGTTTGCATGTGTTGGCCATAATCCACCGTGGGCCACCCCACAGTGTCCCCACACAGTGACACAAGTGCCCACCACTGCTGGGAGACACTGCAAGACCTTCCCCTGCAAGACCTGCTCCCATGCAGCCAGGCACAGGCAGAAGTTTTAATGGTGCTTCAATCTGATTCCCTCTGAAGGTTTTACAATTCGTCACCCCTTTCATAGGTGAGCCACAGGCCCCCAAAAAGCAGTGCAGGTGAGGTGGCACTAAGGGCAAATCCTGCTCCTGCCTTGGAGAAGGGACAGTCCCTGTGCTTCCTCCAGGCAGGCTGTCCCCACATTCACAGCACCAGCATCAAGGCTGGGCTCTGCAGAGGGATCTGCAGCCCTGGGAAGGAGAAGCTGCAGGTGCAGGACACACATTGCTCCTGCAGGGACACCAGCGGGAGGAGCTGGGTGTGCTCCGGGCTCAGAGAGCCGGGATCCCTCTGGGAAAGCGCTGCCACAGCTCCCTCTGCGGGCCCTGCCCTCCCTCCCATGGCTAAAAGCATCCTCCCCTCCCAGCCTGCATGCCCAGGAGCAGAGAGAGGCTGGAGAGGATGCTGGATGTGGGGTTCATAGGCAGATGTGTGTATGCAGACCCTGTGGTGTCCCTGGGAAAACAAGAACGTTTGAAGGATAATAACATTTGGTCCTGTGAGGTTCTGGGATTTATCCTAGAACTGGTGAGGAATAAGCAGCTCACTTTCAGGATGGAACCTGTTTATAGCAAGCAGGGAAAGCTGACTTGGAAAACTGTTTAACCCTTCCATTTAACTTATTACTCAAATAATTATTCAGTGTCCTTCTCCCCACTAGAGCAGTTTGATCCCTCCTGGCCTGCTGGGGAGGCAGCTGCCACATCTTGGCCCTGGAAAACTTGGGACAAATCCAGCCCTTGTTCCAAACCCAAACCATGCTGCACATGCAGAAATCAGTATTTCACAGCACATCTGGGGGCTCCCCAGCAAACCCAAGTCACTGTGTCACCTTACTGTGCCCTTCTCTGTGCCACAACCACCTCCTGCTCTCACCTGCAATGACGAGTTTCAGCTGAGCCCCTGTATTGCAGATGGATGTCTGCCCCAGTTCCCATGAGGGAAAGTCTCCCCAAAACCACCTTGGGGCAATTTCAGAGGCCAAGCAGCTTGGATAGCTGCAAATGGAGATTCTCACCAGAACTGGCTGGTTGTTAAAAGGAAGATTACTACACCAGAACTTTTTTTTTGAATGAAATTATTGCTCAGCTCTGATTGTAAAAACATGCCTGATTACCCACACTGGAGTTGTTCTCACACAAAACATCAAGCTCATCCTTCCTATGGAAAAGAACCTAAGTATTGTGAAGGTGGAAAGTAGAATCAGTTATAAATGTATATTTGAAATCAAATACATGTGCAGGTTAACACTTCCTTGTAGACAAACTCCACCTCATATTCTCCAGCCATCCCTGCACATCCATTTGAAGGGATGGGAGAAACACAGGACACACTGTCAAGCTAAAGCCACCAGAGCCAGGATGTCACCTTTCTGCTGCAGTGTGATGTGTGCATCAGAGGAATTCATCTACAGGTCCCATTCTCTTTAGATCAAACTATCCCCCACTGGTGTGTGAGAAACTCTCTGTGCAGACACGCTCCACAGCCTCCCACAGCACTGACAGCTCTGCCACTGCCTGTGACACATGCCAGCTCCCCAGCCAGCCCAGCAGGCAAGAAGGGATTCGGTGCAGACAGCCTCAAACAGCCCCGTGCCCCAGGCAGCCTCACCCGACGCGGGGATGCCGGGTCTCCCGAGGACACTGCTGGGTGCTGGATGCTGGATTCTGGGTGCTGGATGTTGGATGCTGGGTGCTGGATGCTGGGTTCTGGGTGCTGGGTGCTGGATGCTGGGTGCTGGATGCTGGGTGCTGGATGCTGGGTGCTGGATGCTGGATGCTGGGTGCTGGATGCTGGATGCTGGGTGCTGGCTCAGCCTCTCCTGCTGCGACACACACTGGCCTGACAGGGCTCCCTCTGAAGCTCAGCCCTCAGGTGATCATGATACCTCTGCACAGTTAAGCTTTAAAGACTTTCTGTTCAGAGGTATCTTAACATTCCTAATGCAAAGGAGATCTTGCTGCTCTGGCACTGGCAACACTTCCATTTCGAGCACTTAATTTCATTACTGAACCTAGCCCAAGGGTCTTCTCGTCTGTATTCTCTGTCTTGCAAGGATTGATCTGAGATCTACCTTCCTATCTTCAAGTAAATGTAATTGAGGTTTGAAACAACCAGGTTTAGCCTATTTAGAAGCATTAGTGTTCTGTGAGGATGGAAGCTCCATTACTTTAACATCCCACAGCTGAAATTCCCTTGTAGCTGTTTATTGACCTATAAAGATGTGACATAAATGCATCCTTGACATGAAGAAAACGGTGAGGCAGGTATGACATTTCTCCCCCAGGCAGCTACTGCAGATTCAATTATCTTATCTGCAGGAAAAGTGGCTACAGAAGCCTAATCTCTGCTTCATTTACTTATAGCCAGCCAAAACCAGACCACTCAGCAACTGTACCTGGCACCCTGTCCCTGAACACTTCCCCACCAAGGGCTGGAAGTGATTATCAGATGTGCTAACAACCTTTGCACCACTAAGAAGAGAATAATCAGGTTGCATGGTCATTTCTGACAAACTGGTATAATTTTCTAACCAAGAAACTCTGCTACAAAATAAAACATTTGGGGAAAAAACCTGTACCAGCACTGCCACCAAAACCACTGGCCCTAGAAAATCAGTAATGTTTCTTTTGAACCTGAATTAACTTGCACTCTAATACACCATACAAGCCCTGACATGAACGCAGAGCTTATATTGATCAGCCAAATTGGAAAGGGTAATAGAAACAGGGGAATTAACATTTGGGCAGTATTTAAAGCAAAGAGCTGTAGGAGAAAGCAGAGACATAGAGACACACTCCCTCCCCCTTACATATCCCTCTTCTAATTACATTTAGCTAATCCGTTCAATTAACATTGATGAATTTTATGATGAAAAGCATAATGAATCCATTAAACACAAAACAAGTATTGGCATAAATCCTTTTCACCCCAGGAAGTGAATTATATCAGAAGAGTTACAGTAATTTACTAATAAAGTGATCTAATGTTGAAAAGGAGCCATTCATTTTGTGGCCAGTTAAGATCCAGGCTGGCAGAGGCTGGATCCTCTGGATCAGATGGTGATGCTGAGGGACTTACTCCACTCCCAAGCTCCATCAGTTGGAAGCAGAATTGGGCCAACCACACACGTCACTCGCTGCTACCTAATATTAATATTAATATTATTAATAATAATAATGTTACACCAACACTGTCAGGATTTTTCATCTCCCCACTTCTGCTACTCTTCTATAAATAGCCAATTTGTTAAGTAGTTAGTCACTGCTTTATAATTCATAGACTCTCACTAAAGTTTTAATGAGAAACCACAAAAGCAGTAAGAGGGAAGTAGGGGCTGAGACAACTATTTATAAGGCAGCAAAAATCCTGCTAGAACAGTCTCATCTCGTGACGTGTGTGTTACATTTCTATCATGTGCATGCTAAATTTATGTCATGCATTCCCTTAACCAGACTATTCATACAACTATGACAAATAGGGCCATAATCTGTGGCGATTTCCATCCTTCTGTGTGCCAGCAGAAGTCTCTTAGCAACCGTTGTTAGGGGCAACGCCAGCATCCAGCATCTTTTCCTGGAATTCAGCGGCAACCAAGCTTCCACTGGCTTACGATGGAGGCTCCAGCTACACCTCAGAGAAAACAGAGCCTCCCTTCCCCCTTCCACAAATCCATCCTACCAGCAGACACTCACTGCACAGAGCGTGAGGCTCAGCAATTATTAGAAATTATCAATTTAGCAAAATCCAAGCGGCCGTTCTGGACATGACGTGTATCTCTCCTCCTTACACACTACGAGGCTGTTACCTTGTTCTCCAGGATCACAACAGCCTTGTCCTCTCCCCAGCCTGCTTAAAATTCACGACAGTGTCTTTAAATGAGGCTGGGGAACCTCTGAAATGTGCTACAAAGAAATCCCTTTACTAGTCCCCTGTTGAGATGTGTCACGGATGCTCTTCCAGAGCCATGTGCCATGTGTCTGCCTGTAAGGTTGCAGCCATGATCTTAGTGCTCCTTTAATATTTTATTCTGACTGTAGCCTAATGCCATCTAATTGCTGAGCATCCCCTGCAAGAGGAGTTGCTACGATTCATCTGTTTTTCCAGGATGGCATTTTAATTTTCAGTGGGAACACAGACAGCCCTTCTGAATCAGGACTCTCCAGATCATGCCAGAATGCTGAAGGGTCTTCTGGATTAAAGGAGAGAAAAGACCCAAACAGGTGAAGTCCAAACAAAAAAGTGATGGGGGTTTTATGCCCATCAAGCCAAAGTGTGTTTTGAGCACCGCCAGCTTTAATGATGACATCTGTGATATGGGCTGAGAAGGGCATTGGGCTGCCTCTTCCCTGGGGATTATATGAATATTTCATCTCAAATCAATTACTGAGTTGCTATTCCCACTGCTCCCCTTAAGGCTGTCAGCCAACTCACTTTAAACCTCCTATTCTGAGGCAGTTGACATCTCAGCCTTAAAGCAAATCCAAAAACCACATATACAAAGCCCTCTCTGGTCTGAAATCTGGCATCAGAAGGGCTTACCCTGAAATGACATCATAATGTTTTGATGAATGGAAAACTTTTCTTCTTTTAAAAAATTCCCTGCAATTTTCACATATACCTTTTCCCTCATTTGCATTTAAATTACTTCATTAGGTGCTGTGCCATTTTCCTCATGTTTTATTTGTCTTCCAGGAATAATTTCTTCCCTCTCTCTTTCAAACTTGTAAATTTGGCAAGTTTCACCCAAGCTCCATGTTGGTGCAATATTTAGATTCAAGCCAAAAGAGCCAGGACTGTCAAAGCTGTGGGCAGCATTCTATTTATTGTAAGCAGTTGCACAGCTGTCAGATTAGTACAAGAGTTGAAATATTATTTGCCATAATACTTAGGCCACTGGTTGATTTATGGATCTTATGTCAGACTTAGATTTGAATTTCCTTGTTTATCCTACAGTTGAATCATTGCTTTGTTGCTCCCTCCCATGAGAACTGGTCAGGAATTTCAAGCTTTTTTTTGCCAGACAAGGAATTATTCTGCTCTGCTTGGAATTAGCATCACTTGCTCAGCCTCATTTGGTTAAATATTTTTCTGTATCTCTCAGCCTTCAGTCCTGATCAGATCCTTAGGATACAGCAGTGAGCCTAAAATCCCCTCTTCACATCTTTCAGAGATTTTTGGCAAGAAAACTTCTCAGCTTGTTTTAGAGCCTTGTAACACAGACACCACGGACTAGCCCTGAGCCAGTTCCTTGACCCTTACTCACAGTCAGGGAAACAAATGAGAGCCACCACTCACCCTTGGGATCAGCTGGGTTTAAAGGGAATGGTGGGGCCTTCTGACACTCAGGTGTAAAAACTTAGACAAAGCTCTCCAGCTTTACTGCTAAGAGGAAAGGTAAGACTATGAAGCAGCAGCAGAAGAAAGAAATCTCAGCTGTGTTGTGACATTCTACAAGCAATTTCATGTCATCTGGAAAATGGGCAAGTCCTTCTTTTCTTACAGTGCTTTGCTTCACTGCTAAATTCCAAATCTTTTGGGATGTCCCTGTACATCCCATCCCTGGACAGATCTCCCCTGAAAGGATTTCCATTTAATGCTCTCATAGACCCGTGGGTGAGCTCAGCCCCTTACAGTAACACAGGCCTCTGTGCAAAGGAGGGCGAGGAATTACCCAAAAAACCCCATATTGCTTCAGCAGGACACTAAAAAACATCAAAGTGTGAGGTGATGGGAATAGCAGAGGCAGTGCATTCACCCCTTTTCTCCTGAACACCATGAGCAAGTGAAAGGAGCAGGGAAAGGCATGGTCTTCACTTCAGAGAGATCTGATCTGGTTATTTATAGGGTGATCACAGATTTGTTCAGCCTTAATTGCAAGGCAATCCAAGTCCTGTGGAAAGAATGTAGTGGAAAGAAGGAAAAAAAATCAAGAAGGAAGAGAGGAGTTTAAAAGGAAAAAATGAAAAAGTAGGTCTAAGAAAGACTACAGTTCATGAAAAAATATCTCTTATCAACACAATGACATGGTGAAAGACAGAGATAATAAATGGCAAAGGAGCTCAGCACAGAAAAAGGCATTTAACCAACTTTGCAGTGTGGTGCCCTGTCTCAGCTGGATCAGGCTGCTCCATCCCAGCATACAGGTCACAGAACCTTGTCTCTGGATGTCAACAGGATCCTCAGAGTTTTTAAATTTAATTCACTTTTAATTGCTCTTGGCAATTAGGCACACCTACAGATTGAATTAAACTTTAAGGACAGTTTCTCTGATGTTTCATAAGTTTGAGAAGACAGTAATTAATAGAGCAAATATTAGACTTACAAGTGCCCTCAGTGCTAACTGATACCACCTCTGGTATCTTTTTAATGTGAATTTTCATTTTACAAGGCCACGCACACTCACAGATGAATTTGAATTCTTGCATTGGACATGAAAAAGCAGCCTTCAGGAAAATCCTAGTTGTAGGTTTGCATTAGCTGTAGAACAGATACAATTTCTTTTGTGACTGGAACTAATACAATCTGCAAGAAAATCAATGCAGGTTCACAGGGAAATAAGCAGAGTTAGCAGAGCGTGGTGCAGTCTAACAGAGACATGCTCTGCTAACACTGAAACATGCTCAGTGGTCATGCTTTTGATCTTGCTTCCTTTATATTTAAGCCAAGCCTTCCAGACTACCAGGAGTGCATCACACAGCTCCCAAACATATCAATCTTGCACTCACTTCTGCTGTCTGCTCTGGTATTTGCGTTATGAAGACTGATCTGATTATTCAGTGCTGGTTCCAGAAGTGAGTGCTCTCCACGCTCACTTGGATTATCAATGTGAAAAAACATAGTGGCAGGACTAGAGACTAATTATTTTTAAATGGATTTTTTTTTTCTCTTTTACAAAGGTGCTGGCTCTATTTACTCCATGCCTCTGATCAAAGATGCATTAAAGTATCTTCCTATCTGCAAATGAGAACTTCATTCAGGCATGGTGTTTGTGTGTGAGTCCTAGTGCTTCTTTTTCTGCTCATTTCTAATGCAGTATTGAGTTGTTTGGTTTTTTGTTTGGGGGTTTTGCTTGTTTATTTTATTTTATTTTATTTTATTTTATTTTATTTTATTTTATTTCATTTTATTTTACTTTATTTTCTTTTTAAAAAGGCTCTAAAGCAATCATGCTTTATGATGCCAGTTCTGTTCGGAAAGAGGAAAAAATAACAGGTCCTAAATCATCAAGGCAATTCTAGAAGAAATGTATGTCCTAGAAGAGGATAAAAAAAAAAGTGAAAATAAATAGTGAAGGAATTACACAATTTATTTATATACATCATTGCACAGCTAAACATAGTGCTGGAAAGATGTAAAAATGGAGCAATAGAGAGGAAGATTGGCTGAACACAGGAAAAAAGAGTATATCTGACACAAAGGGATTCCCCATGCATGTGGGGCCATGTGGCTGTTGGTGTGAAAAGCCCAGAAATAGAAAATGCATCACTTTCAAAATGCTTATATTTGTGCTAATCTGTAAAACGCAATATGTGAAAATCTCTGCTTGATTTGGTGAATGGAGAAGCAACAGCAAACATTTGGTATAAATGGATACTTGCAGGTCAGAAATAGTTTTTTTTGCCTAGGACCACCATATAAACATTATTAAGGGTGTTGTCCCCCTCTCAGCTGGAAAACCCTTTCCAGCTTGCAAATGATTTTCTTGGGATTTATAATTCAGGCTGAAATTTTCATTCTGGATGATTATTCCTTTCTCCTCCTAAATTCAGGCAAAAGCTGGAGTTGTTTATTACAGTAAGATTGTTAGGCAGTGGGGGAGGTGTGGTGAAGGCATTTTTCAACACTTGCAGCAATCTGCAGAACTGCACAAACCTCAGGCCATGTGGCAACTCCTTGAAAGTCCTCAAGCATCATCTGTGCACCATAATCACACTGCAGAGTTTGTTCTCCCATGGAGAGCTGCCCACTCACTTAAACTGTGAATGCTGGCAAAAAATATAACATTTGCCTGCCATGGGCTTCCCTGGGGGTCACTGCTGGCTTTGGGCACAGCCCTGCTCTGCTGTGGGCTCCTCCAGGGGCTGCAGCTGGATCTCTGCTCTGGGCTGTTCCCTTCACATATTCTCACTCCCCAGTCCAGCTGCAGTTACTTTTCCCCCTTCTTAACCATGTTATGCCAGAGGAGCTGTCTCTGTTGCTGCTGGGCTCAGCTTTGGCCAGTGCTGGGCTCATCTTGGAGCTGGCTGACTTTGCTTCTCTTGGACAAAGGGAAAGCTTCCAGCAGCTTCTCACAGAAGCCACCCCTGTGGCCCCCTGCCACCAAAACCTTGCCACACAGACCCAGCAGAGAAGCAAACCCTTCTCTGCAGTGTGACAGCAGGACACAACCATGCAGGCTGGCTGCTGCAGTTGCACAAAAAAGCTCAAAGAATTTCCCAACTTCCAAGTGAGTGACTGTGCTGCTTAATAATGTTCATTCCTTTTTTTTTTTCCCTAATTGCTTTATTAAAAGTCAAAGAGCAAGGGAGTTTCTTGAGGCAACAGGAAAATCTCAGAGAAATCTCCCAGGATTTGCTGTGGGAAGCTGTATTTAATGCTGTGATTGCTGATGTGTGATAAGGGGTCAGCAGCAGGGCAGGAATCAGTGAATGTGGGTCCTGGCACAGAGGACTTGCTGCCATGTGCCTGTGCTGCACCTGCAGCAGGCATTTGATGGTGTGGATGTACCACAATATCCACTAAAATATCCAATATCCAAAGCTCCTTGGCTTGGTGAGACAAAGCCACAGCAACAAGGGCTGTTCTAAAGGGCTTCTATGTTAGGATCCCTTTATGATGACCCTCAGCAGTCACATCTCTGTAGCACTGAGTGAGGTCTGGATTTCTCAAAAGCACAAAACATGAGGGGTTTCTTTAACTGTGAAGTGTAAGTGGGGAAAAACTCGGCAAGATTTGTACAGAACACAAGTGGAGGCTCACACAGAAACCCAGCTGCCCTTATCCCTTGAGGTCTCACTACCAAGGTGCAGAGTGGAGGAGCCCTTGTCCTGTGGGAGCAGAACACAACAGGATGATCAATTCCTCACAGCAGCAACAAGAACTGCAGTGAACATGAAGCTGACACTGAACACTGCAATATTAAAAGTTTTTTTCCTCCAGTTGGAACTACAGTTGAATAAGCAGTTTGTAAAGTAAAATAAGACAAGAACTGAGGCCCATCAGACCTCACCAGAGCAGCCTGCTCCAGGATATTTGGATTATGGACATTGCATAGCAGGTTCACTGTCAGCTCGGCATCCCCTCAGGCTTGGTACATGTATGAGCAAGTGGTCAGTGTGCAGATATCCTCCGTCATCTTTCTGATTTTGGGCACCAACCGTGATCAGTAGTGATGTATTGAGGGCATGTGGATTTCCCTGGGAGTGCAGAAGTGTCAGATTTGAGTCCCAAAAAAGATAAATTTACTCTAACAGAATTACCTGAGAGAACTTTAAACTAGGCACCGAGGGAAGATGATATCAGCAAGGCCAGTTGCATAAATATCTACCAGGTCTATAACTGGGAGGGATTTATGTCTCCCCTGAGATCCCACAGTTTCATTATTATCAGTACAAAACCAGTCAGCACCAGCCAGTCAAGCTTTGAACTTGACCTGTATCACACCTTTCACAGCACAGCAGCCATGACCTTCCACCAGCAACACCTGGGCTTGTAGGAAAGGGGAAAATAACTGATTTTAGCTCTTACCCATGGGGTAGGTAAGGTGCCCTAAAGCACCAATAAACAAACAGATACAGGAGCAACAGATACAGATGTACTTTACTGTCCACAGTATTTTGAGTAAACCCATTTGCACAGCTGACACTGCAGCCTGAAGATGGTGGCAGCTGCTGATTTGAGTTCTGGTCCCCAAATTGGAAGCCTTCACCCCCAAGGAGAGAAACCAAAGCTGTTCTCTGTGACACACAGCCACAGCCTCCTTGCCAACAGCAGGACAGGCAGCAGGGCTGTGCTGAAGGGTCTCATCCTGCTGGCCTGGTGAGAGCCTGGATGGGGATCCAGGCAGCTCCTGCCACCAGAGGAGCTCCCAACAAACAGACACATCTGTCTCCCTGGCTGAGGCTGTAAATCCTGCCATGAAATACAGATGACCTTTAGCAAATGTGTCTTCTCTGCATCCATAACGCCAGTCACGGGAATCCTCTGCTGGGTTGTGGGATCATGTTGGTCTCCAGCTATTACAGTAATAAATGTGATTAATTGCAGCTATAAAAAGCAATTTCATTCTCGCTGCTAACCCCATGAAAGAAAAAAAAATTAAGTAAACCAAAGAATGAACTGCAGCATGATATTTTTACATCCTATTGGTTTATCTTGTGGCTTTGCACTGTGACTCTGATGGCTTGTGATGGGAATGACATTTGCTTTTGCATGGTCAGTATCTGCCATCACTGCTCTGCAGGATGGAGGTGCCACAGGTACTTTCCTTTACAAGGAGGAGGGAACTGCTGCATCCCCCCAGACTGTTTTAGCCATTAGCAAATATTAGTGACTTAACCATTTTGTTGTATACCAGAGCAACAGGAGTCCTTTGTCAAATCATGTAAAAGCCAACCTTGTAACTTCAGGTGATCAGCAACCTCTGCTGAACGAGTGGAGTTGCATGGGCAGGGCTGAAATTAAATCTGAATTTACTTCATCTGAAACACAGGCTTTTTAGAGGAGTCTGTTGCTGAGGCTCAGAGTATATAATGTCATGAATATACATCTGATAGGAACTTCTTGAAGAACACAGCCCAGTGTAAAGTCCAGTTGTCAGAAAACTCCAACTGAACTGAACATCAAACATGTTATTTGCTATTTTCTTTTCTTTGTAGCCTTTTAATCATTGGCAGACCATGATTTATCTCTTTGATCATCTTGAAGAATTCACTTAACATAAATGATTTTACTCAAGGGTTTTTTGATTTAGCAGAAAATGCTGTAACAATATCCAGTGGCTGAAAGCTGAGGCTTGCAACATAAATCGAGATGCATGTTTTTAACAAGCATAATTAGCTATTGGAGCAATTTGCCCAAGGATGAAGTGGCTTCTCCAATATCTATGGCCTTTAAACAGCATTTGATTTTTCTGAAGGATTTGACACTTCAATGTCCAGAGTGAAGATAGGATCTAGAAGCTAATATGTATGGGCTATGCTGGAGTAATTTCCCATGACCTATGTGTCTTTTCACTGAAAACAGAATTTTCCCCATGCATTTTGTAGTTTTTATAGCTCCATTTACCAAATCCTGTATTGCATTCTCTTAACTTTCCAAACAAAGCTGTATTTATCATGTCTTAAATTAAAGGGAAACTTCAATAGATACTTCATACAAATATTCACAGCTGCATAAATCAACTCAAAGGGAAGACTGGGTGTTTATCAGCAAGAAAACATAAGCTGTAGGAGCATGCTTTGTACCTTCATTTCTTTGTGTTTCTCTTGTAAAACATTAAGGATGTCCTAGGATGTGAAATAATTAGGCAGATAGTTTATTACAGCCAAGTAAATGCCACATACTCCTTCCTCTCTGGACAGCTTGTAACTCACCATTTATTTCCTCACTACAATGGGTTTATCTGCAAAAGCTGCATTGCCCTGATATGGAAGTTGTAAAAATATTTAAATATCAGAATTTATTCTGATTCTGGTTCTTTGAGTTATGGGAGTTGAAGCCAGCATTGTGCCCCCCCAGCCTGGAGCTGTTGTTTGTGCTCAGCCCTGCACACAGCCCCAGCTCCAGTGAGAGGGGATCACACTTTTGCCCCATCCCACACCGATCCCTTTTCTCTCTCATCCCTCTCTTGACAGTCCTGAAGGGTTTTCAAAGCCCTCAAGAACGTCACGTCTCTTCACCCAAAGAGCTCAAAGAGCTCAAAGTCTATGGAAATAATTAGTCATCCTTAGGGAAATTGGTCTTTTAGCAATAATTTGGCCCCATAAAAAAGACCTTTAAAAATAAAAACCCCTAAAACAAAATCCCCCAAAAAACAAAGAACTATTTCAAAGGGTATTTCAAATTATTGTAGTTCAAAATGTGTGGGTTTTTTTATGTAGACTTTCCCATTTTGTCCCCCTCAAGTGCTTAGTAATTCAAACTCAATGTGCCAAGGTGGCTTCCTATTTTCATGCTTTCTCATGTCCCTGTTTTCAGGCTGTGGTGCCATTTGACTTTCTTCTGCCTTTACCTTTGCTTGTCAGCTTGTGAGCATTAAAAACTTCTCTAAGCATAGAATGACCCGTTCTTCACAGTCTATGACAACTACTGCAGTACATCCCTACAGTAAAACAGCTTTATTGCAACAGCTGGATTGTGGTCTTGTCTTTTATCTCAGTCTCCTCAGGATAACTGGGAAGTGGAGTCAATTAAGACACAGGGCTAAGATAGATGTTGATTTTGGACCCTGTTTATATCAGAGTGACCTCACACTTCAATTATTTTATCCGTGTTATCACAGTATTTAGGAGCAGCTGGCACGGAGCAGCTGCCATGCTGCTACAATACCAGGGAGACTCCTTTTTTGTGTCTTTCCTCCCTGAAAGGATTTACAGCCTGAGACAGACGGACAGACAGACAGAGTGGAGGGAGCAAGAGGCAGATAAGCCATTTTCCAGCAGTGAGCTGCCAGAATTGCCAGCTGTCCTGTGTCAGCCCACAGCACAGGTCCCACTTCTTCACCTGGCACTGCCTGGCCAGAGCCCAAGGCACGCCCAGCCTGTGCCTCCCCTCTCCATCAGGCACAGCCACCTCCTCCAAAGCAGTTGGATGAACTGCCATGACTTTTTGCCAGTGGAATGAGAGCTTTGGAAATGCCAGACCTGGAGGCTGCTGCTTCTCATCAGAAAAAGCAAGGACACAGCTCCCTGAGCCCCCGCTGCCCCTGTGTGCCTGAGGTGTCCCTGCTGCAGCCAGGGGAGGAGAGGGCTGCTCCCCACCTCCTGCCACAGCCTGTGCCAGTGCCACCTCTGCTGCCAGGAGCAAGGGCTGGGGAGAACCTGGGAGCCCCAGAACTGCTGGGAAGGAACCTGGGACAGATCTCCTGGAATCTCTGTTGCTCTTCAAGCAGCAGGGAGGATGAGGCAGGGAGGATGATGAGGAAAAGCAGGATGAGGATGAGGTCAGGCTCGTCCTTAACCTCAACCAGCCAGGCTGAGCTGGAAGGAGCAGCCAAGCTGTGATCTCTCCAAACCCAGACGTGAACAAGTCTCTGCAGGAACTGCATTTGTTTCTCGTGTTTGGTGGGGGATGGTGAGCACAAAGCAAGTACACAACAGCACATGTATGAATATTTCTCCCCCACTCTCCAGGCAGCTGAGGTGGAACACACTAAGAATTGCTGTGTTAAAGTCTCTATAAAGTGTCACTCACTGCTTGCCAAAGGTCACTGTCACTGAAGCAGTTAAAGCAGTCTGGGTTTCTGCCTCTTTTTTTTCCTCTTTAACTTCTTCTATTGATTCAGGACATTCAAATGGGAGGAATATGATGAGGAGAGAACAGACCATTTAAACCCTTGTCACTGACCAGATAGAAGTTATTGCACTAAGTATTTTACCTAATAACCCACTTGCTGGAAGACCCCAAGCTATTATCATTGGAATTGGTTGGATCCCCTGCATGGTTGTGCTGTTCTGCATGGAGAGAAGTTCCAGCCACAAAGAAGGAATTGCACTTTCCAAGGCCTTTCCAATGCAGAACTGCTCATCATTTTCCTTGTCAATACCTGCCTTTGCAATTTACTCCACACAGGATCACTGTCAGCCTCATTTTCTTTGCTTTTACATCCATGCAACAGGGAAAACACTTTCAGTACAAAAGGCAACTGTGCAAAGACAATAGAAAGGCTACTAAAGGCAAGAGCAGGCTTTGAGTAGGCTCCACCTTAGAAACCTTTCTGGATGTATTTTTGGAATATTGCTGCATTTATTTTTTTCAAAGATTTCTTTTTTTCCATCCAATTTATTCCACCTGAATTCTGATCAGGTTGTGCTTGCTCTAATGCAAACTAATAAGGAAGCTTTCCATCTCTGTAGCAGAGCAATTTGGGAGTAGGGGACGGGGCAGGTTTCTCTGACAGACGCAAATATTTACACCAGACAGCAAACATGTCACAGGGTCGAGCAGCAGAGCAGCTGCCACACCAGCATAAAGCCACATAATGCTCTCTTTGGCTCCAGGTTCACATAATTGATTGAATCAGCAGATAATCAGTTACACTAAACACCCACTAAATCTTCTCTTTGTCAGCGAAGATGCAGCTTCTTACACTGAGGGGCATTTGAAGGATGAGACAAAGCCATTTCCCAGAGTCATGTGTAAACACAAATGCCATTATTTAAAATGTGCATTGCACACATTTAAACTGGCCCCTGTGGCCTATGGCACCACCCAGGGTACTCATAGCTCAATTTTCTCCACAAATTTCATTGTAGAGAAGACAATTTTGTAGCACAAGGTTGGAAAAGGATGTTCCCAGCTGAGCCACCTGATCCAAACTGGCTGTCCAGGCTCCCTGCTCTCTTAATGGAAAGGGGAGTGTTTAGGTCATGAACCACCTCATCCTATTTTAGCTAAATTGGGATGAGATGAGTCAGGTCCTCAAAACATCTGTTTCTCTCCTCTGGTAATACAAGGTGTTGAGACAAACAGCACACATGCAAGCACATATACTGTAGAGACTACACAGGGTCAGATGTTCTCCCTGCTCAGCATCCAAATGAGCCTCCCCAGGCACTGGTAACAAAAACCTACCAAGTCACCAGCTTTGTTCAGAATACTGAGCTTTTGTAGAAATCTGTCTTCCTTCTTAACTCATTTTCCAAGTCTTCCAAGTCTCATCCCACCTGGTTGTCCAAGTTTCTGCTCTAATCCAGCCCACATTTCTGCTAAAAAAATATCACCCCATACTAAACCCCTGAATGTGTTTGAGAAGCCTTCATCCTGGCTTATATATCCCCAAGAATTCGTTCCTGCCATGTTGTCCATAGCAAACTTGTTGATCTGCCAGGGGAAAAAAAAAAAACAACTTTTTTCATTATTGTTTCTCTTTCCTGACAGCTGCCAAGCAGCAAACAACTTGTGGTCCTGTGGTATGAGATTCCCAGGGCACAAAACAGTATTTAAGGGGCACCTGGAAGACTTTCAAGAACCTTATAACAGACAGAAAACATATGTTAACAACCAGCCCAAGACTTATTGTAATGCTGATGAATCCAGACCAGTTTATAGAAGGTTGCACAGACACCTGGCTTCAGCAGTTTTGCTCTGACACTTTTTGAGAGATGCTCCTTCAAAGGAAGGCATTGAGTCAAATGGCACATTTTGGGCACTCCCAGACAAAGACACTACATTTCTTCCAGCTCTGGAGCTTACTTAAATGCTGGGATTTTTGTTTCACCTCCTGAAATAGCTCTGCCTAAATTGTAAAATTGGAGCACAGAAAACTCCTTCAAAATGAGCAGACTCCTGAAAGGGATGGACTGGTGAGGGGACTGTGGGATTCTTCCAGTTTGGAGAAGGGTGCTGAATTTGAACTTTGAATGCTGATCAAGGAGATCACATCCATGCACAGCCATGCACTTGTACCCATAAGCTTTTACATTCATACAAACACCCCAGTCTTCACTCCTCTTCAATGTTTATTTGTCTCTGTCTGTTGAAGAGAAATATTCCTCTGAAAGCCACTATCTATGCGAGCTCAGATGGAAGGAAAAGGGGATGAAAGACTCACACTTTGAAAGTTCACAGATAAGAGGAGGCCTAAAGGTTGCTTTGAACTTGTATCTCTGTCTCCACAACCGTTTGCCTTACCTGCAAAATCCCCCTACAGTAAGAAAAATACCCTGAGATCAGCTGAGGGCATTTCAATGATGCTGAGGCAAATCTGTGTTTACAGTTTTGAGGACAGCTTGGCAGAATGCTGTTCCCCTTTAAAATACCATTTTTTTAATGCCTGCCCATTTTTGATGAGAGTTTCCTCCTCGGAGAGCTAAGGGATGAAAAACAATCCAAACTGTGCAGTCCCTTGTGGTGCTTCAGTGGGAGAGAGTGGCAATTGATGCTGGCCCATGTTTTCCTTTTGCTGCTTAATAATTTGAGTGTTTCCAGTAGGAACAACAGTAAAAGGACACCATGCTTTAAAAGATAAACTCCAGAGTCACAAGTAAAGGAGCTTATTTCAAATTCATAGAGAGGTAAATGAAAGGGACAAAATCTGCCTGTATGCAATACCTTCACATCTCTCTGAGGTGTAAAACCCCAGTGACTTCAGTGGAATTGCACCAAGGGTAGATTTGGTCCCATGTATTTGCCTTAAAGAGTTTCTGTGCCCCAAAGAAATAGGCTGTCCTTGGGGAAGTGATAACAGCTCTGATGTGCACACTGGGGAGGGTTGGTACCTTGCTGTGTGCATGAACCAGGTAACATGATGTACTAAAGGTGCAGGAGAGAGCTCTGCAAGGGGCAGGTTTGCAGAGGGATGCTCCATTCCATAGGAGCACTCTGCATTCAGCACCAGCTGGGAGTTACTCATGTTTCCTGTCTCACAATTCCTCCTGCGCCGGAGAGGAGCAAGGACACCCAAAATTGAACAGTCTGCAAAACTGAATCTGGGGCTCAAATGATTCCAAATTCTGCTCCAGGTCTGCTCTTGGTGGGAGGCTGAGACCCACTGAGACCACAGAGCTGGTGAAAGCATCAAGTAAGGCCAGACTTCCAGTGTTTTTCCAGAGCAATTTGGCCACTCTCCCTTTCTCTGTATTATCGCCCACCTTTCGCATGCTCATCTTTTTCTGCTGCTAAGCTATTTCACTTAACAAAGTTCCCCTTATTTGGTTTGGCTTTTCCCTTTTGGGGTGTCCAAGACACAGAAGGTAATTTTAATTTTCAGTTTCAGTACTTGATGTTTAAGGATTTGCTGAGAGCTTTAGCTGACCAAGGCATTTCAGGGGAAATGGTAAAGGCAAATGTGTTATGTGTGTTTTGCAGCACACAGAAGCTACAGCTGGGATTTTTGTACAGGATCCATGCAGAGGAGGGAACAACTCTTTCTGCAACAGGCTTGCAAAATAACCTGAGAAAGGTCAATTAATACTAACAAATGCTGAGAAAAAGGAAACAACTAATGTAGACTAAGACCATACAGGCATCCGGTGGCAGAAAGTGGATGCAAGCCCCATTCCTGCATCCTCAGCACAAGATCATCCATTTTCCAGCAGGATCCTCAGATAAAGCATTGCTGGTCTTGTAGCTCTGTCCAGAATTGCAAGTCTAGTGACAAACCACAGAACTGTAAACAACCATACTGCCAAAAGCAATCTTCTGGTCAGTCTAGGTCTGATGTTCATCAGGTAACAGAAGGAAAAAGCTATTTCTTGCTGGGAAAAAACCCTCATATTTTAGACTGAGGGCTTTGGAAAAAATAGAAGCCTACTGTATAGCAGAAGGAGGTTTTGGGTACTGACTTTAGACTCTGGATAAGCAAAATTGCCTTCCAGGAGAATTAAAGCTGGGGTATCTTTTTCCACTTCACCTTCTAAGGCTCCTCTGTTACACTGATTGGAAAGAGGGTAAGTCTTTACTTAGCTCATAATGAAAACCACAGGTGAGAGAGGGAAAAGAATTAGAAACCCACACTTCCCTACGATATTAAGGAGTGAAAGAGTTGTGTAAAGTGATGCTTCTAAATCTGTTTGAAGAGTGGAATCAACAACAACAAAATGAGAGGTGAGAGGAGAGATGCCACCCAGGCAAAACAAAAAATGGTTTGCACAGTGATACCTGGTGAAAACACAGCAAGTTGAATTAAATTGTTGCTGCCCCTCTAAAGAATACCTTTGTCTCCATAAAAACATTGAACTACTTTAATGGTATTGATTTCAGCAGAAGTGCACAAGCCCACCAATGTGGAGACACTTATGCTGCTGTTAAGAGGCTTTATTTCAAAAGCAGGAATCTGAAAAGGAGAGTAAGTAACTTTCCTGTATAGATATATTTGGTCTGGAGATTATATTGGTATCAAGATTTAGGTTAAGCTTCTCTTATCCAATAGAAAAAGAGAGAGTGAGAGAGAGAAAGAGGAAAAAGCAGCCAACCAAAAGTAGTGAAAGCACTATCCAAAAAAAAAAAAAATTAACTACGGAATTAGGACTAAATACAGACTTTAAATTAAAAAAAAAAAAATCTTGCTTTGTCAATTCTACAAGCTTGAAGATTAAGTTTTCAAACAATGCTAATTCAAAAGAGAATCTATTTTCCATCTAGGTGTCCCAGTGGGAGTCTCACAACTTCTGACCAAAATCTCTGCTGATGTAGCATCCACACCAACTTGGTTGCCTACATTTACACCTGGGAATGAGACCCTTCTGCTTAGAAGAGACTTTAAAGATTGATTTGAAGAAGGAAGGCATTATTTGCTTTCCAGATGAGCAGATTAGGCACCCTCCATTTTAACTGAGGCTTTTCCTTTGGCTTTGTCCTGTATCTCTCACTCACACAAAGGGTTTGTCCCATCAGCTGATGAGGACTTTTGGCAAAAGCCAAATCTATCTGAGATTCTATCTGTAGGAGAACAACAGCTGGGCCAGGCTCCAGCACTTTTACAGAAGGAGGTTAGTGCTTAACAAGTAAGAGCATATCACTGAGACTTGGGAAAAATAAAATAAATAATACATCCCTGAACCAAAATCTCATTTTCATCCTGAGGACTACTAAACTGTTTCATAAGGCTCTCTAGGATTATACAAGAATGATTCAGAATACATCCCAGGGACTCTTCCTTGCAAATAAATAAGCCAGACAAACATGCTGTGCCACACTCCAATTCATAAAGAGAACCAGAGGGCAGACTGTAAACAGAAGGAAATTGCAAGAAAGCCAATAAAATGCAATTGTGATCTCATGCCATCAGCTGGACTAGGCAAGAGGGATAAATAAAGTCACAGACTTCTCCCATATTTATGGTTCCTTATTGTTGGGGAGCTCTCCTCAGAACAAAAACAGCTCTGGAAGGGAGGTGCCCGTGCTCCTTTCAAATGGCAATGTTTAAGAAAGGAGAACCATATGGTTTTCAGTTGGCTCAATTGTGGCAGCCAGGAAACTAATCCACAGATTTATTGGAGCTGGCATACGTAACAGAGTGGCAATGTTCCTTTCATTTGCTGCCAAGAAACCCTCTGTGGTGCAGAGCTTTACCTTGAGCAGCAATTGCTTACTGGGCATATGGGCCTTATTTCTGCAAATGGGAGTGGAAGAGAGTCAATTTGCAAATCAAATTGGAATTCTCTTCCCCCTGCTGCTCCAATTTACTATGCAGACTTTATTCATAGTTAAAGGAGCCTGGGTTTCTGCCTCTTTTTTGTCCTCTTGAACTTGTTCTATTGATTCAGGACATTCAAATGGGAGGAATATGATGAGGAGAGAACAGACCATTTAAACCCTTGTCACTGACCAGATAGAAGTTATTGCACTAAGTATTTTACCTAATAACCCACTTGCTGGAAGACCCCAAGCTACTATCATTAGAGTTCATGACATCCTGATTTTTCTTGAAAAGGTCATATGGAAATGGGGAGTGGCAGATCAGAGTCAGTAATCTGTCTAAAGTGTATATATAATCATCTGTTAGATAGGGTTTTTTCTTTTATTTTGGTGGTGAAGCACAATTAAAAAATCCCAAGTATCCTTTGGGCATATTCATAGAAGGGTTTTTAGAGTTCCCATGGGCTTACTTGGAAAAAGGTATCAAAAGCTTGACTTCTGAAGAGAGACAAGGTGGCAGGGGGTGATTGATAGATGAACTGCCAACCCTTACAAGTGCAAATGGAAATATGATCAGGGTTTGGAATCAGCCCCGCTCACCTGGGGAACAGGCCAGGCTGCATCTGAGGTCTGCAGCAAGGCACAGAGAGTTTCAGGAGGAGACAGATGCTACGGCAATGTTAAATGTTTCAAAGATTTCCTATAAGCTAGTGCTACAGACATAAAGAAATGTATATAATTTCTCTGGGAGGCTATATCTGAAGACCCTGTTATCTTTTTTTATTTGGTAGATAGAGTGCTGTTTCCTTTACTTCAGCAAAAGTAGAGAATAACAAAGAAAACTGGGAATTGTTAAGATCAGCCATCCATCATACCACAAACCCATTGTGCTCAGTGTGCTGGGTGCCAGGCACATCAGAGAAAGGCAGGAATGCCCATTCATGAGCAATTCTATAACACACCTCTGCCAACCTTATCTTTGAGCCCAATTTCCAGGGAGATGTGTCTGGGAACATCAGTGAATCCAGTAACAGCAATGACTTATGAATAGAACCTCTCCATCAGCTCATGGTGATAAACTGTAGAAGTCTGCAACAAATTAGTGGAATAAATCATTATGATTTTAAAGGCTAACATTTGCCATCTTTCTCTGGAAAATAATTCCTCTGTGACATTAAGCATTGCTCTCAACACAAAAATATTATTGAAGAAGTTAAATTGTCTTTTGAAGATTATGTTAAATCTGAAGATGGTATTCAAATCAACAAGGCAGGAGCTCAAAGCAGTCAACAAAGACAGTGCAACCTACAGGGACTCCCATAGGTCAGGCAAGCCTGCTGTGACCTTATTTCAATACACATCATATAAAATGGGTCAACAGCACTTCTCTTCAGCATGTGACTCAGGTATCCACAGTTCCCTCCTTTCATTACTTGTTACAGGTAAAAACCCATAAATACATCATGTGATCTGAACTCAGAGAAATAAAACATTGATCATATTTATAGAGCATCATATATATATATATATATATATATATAGCATATATATTAACAAACATAAAGAGGGCCCTGAGAGTTGAGGAGCACAGTGTTCAAGCAGGTGTAAAGGGGTGCTTTGATTTTTGTCTGCCAAAGCTTTATCATTCAGCCTATGTAACAGTACAGAACTAATTGCAGAGAAATACCCTGGGTTTCATTCTCTTCCTTGTGAAGAACCGATTTTGGGCTGACATCTCAGCAGAAGTCAGTTCCCATTTGTGTGACAGGGAGTGAGAAAGAAGAGAGATGAATTTTTATACCTGAAGAGTCTCATTACTGTGTTGAATTGCCCATAGGTAAAACTGTGTATATTTTTTGTTCTGCCTAGTGAAGAGGCAATAAAGCACATATATGCATGTACAGCAATGAAAAATTAATTGCATGAGAATAATTCCCTGTTTTACAGCCCTAACATATTGCTTTGGTACAGTTGGCAGTAAAAATTCCTCACTTTGAATTAAGCATCTACACACACACACAAATATATTAGTCTATATATTTGCACCACTGAACTAAAGTGCCATAAAGGAAGAATTCCATCATCCAGCTCAGCTTTGACCACATAAGTGATTTTATTTCAAGAGATATTTTTTGAAACCAAGTATCAATAACAGTCATAAGCCATGTGTGCCTGAATTTGTCTGCAATTTCTACTATGAACTTTAAAAACACAGAATGATTAAAAAAAATCAGGTAGCTGTCAAAATAACTCTGCTCATTGTGCAGAAAAAGGGAAGAATAAAATAGTTATATCTGCACCACATCATTGAAAAGCAGCACATGAACAAACACTGGCCCACAGCAGCCCTAATACCATGTCCTCATCTGAAAGATGGAGGACAAAACCAGTCTGATAAACCCACAATAAAAGGGCCTCTATTCACTAGTGAGAGCAGATACAAATGCTGCCACATGTCCTTTGAAATTGCTCATAGGATGATGTGGACAGACAAGAAACCATCCCATTCCCAAGTGTCAGCTCATGACCCTTCCCCCTCTGAACCAATCAGTTAAATAATTCAGAATTCAGAACCTGTTTCTATACAAAATAAAATCACCATCTACCAAAAGGAAGAAATTGCCTTGTACATGCACCTGGTGGAGATCTGATTCACTCTGCTATAGAATGGTCCCTAAAAGAGCCTGTCCCACCCTTTCCTGCCAACACCTGTGGAGATGGAACAGCCCCTTTCCTTTGACATGGCACAATCAAGGAATGACCCTTTACTGGCCATTGACTCCAGGGCCAGGAGCTGGGCTTGATGATCCTTGTGGGCCTTTCCAACCCAGAACATTCCACAGTTCTGTGACTCTAACAGGATTCTTGCTGCCCACACCACCCCTGTGGGTGATTCCACTCTGTGTGCTGGGAAGTCCATTGGTCACAGGGAACACTGAGTGATTGGGAATGCCCTGCCCCAGCACCCAAAAATGAGGATTGGGGGTTTATGTATGGGCAGTGTCACCACATGTCTCCATCAGGACTGGACATGAGTGAGATGAAGAGGAGGGTGAAGGCTTGTGTGCTCAGCTCCAGCACTGCCTCTTGCATTGGTAATCACTGATGTGCAAAACCCCAGGGACTTCACATTTAAGCAGGCATGGCATTATTCCAGCACACACAGCTATAAATTGCTTCTGCTAACTATTATCTTACAAACAGCTAAGCAATAAATATTTACTGTCAGAGACACAAAATATGTTATTTTAATTTCAATCTTTAGTACTTCCAAAAGGTGTTGGGTACTGCACTTTCAAATGTTACAGTAAGCAGTTTGGTTTGCAACAAGAAGAAACAATTTTGATATTTCATGGAAACAGGCCTTTTTTTACAAAGGGGCTCATGTTTCAATCTTTTACAATTAAAGATACTTGCCAAAAAAATCAAATCAAACCAAAGAAGAAAATAAAAACAAGACACAAGGAAACCAAACAAAATCTTAAGTTTCCAAGAGCTTTCTCTGCACTGCTTACTCCATGTTTAGAATGAAACAGCTTAGTTCTGTCCACAGGATCTGCATTTCACTCTTTCAGTATAAGAAAACACTTCCTCACAGTACTCTCCAAAGATGTGTTCCACTGCTGGTTGTAATCCATAATCAAAATGAATGACAGATCACACAGCAGGAATTTTGTTTGCAAATCTCTGAAATCGGCGAATGTATCTTAACACCTCTCATCTGTATCACTTTGTCCCCAGACCTATTTGCTTGCCACAAACAGTCCTGAACACCCTGATTTAACAGATTGCTGAGCTCTCCTGCTCACTTCCCTGTTCATTAATCTTGATAAAATAATCTGGCAATGAAAATTGCTGGAGTTCTCCCCGTACTACCGGCTGCACGCTGGGCTCCAGTGAATAAATGGAGAGTATCTAATATGTGGAGAGAAAGGTTTAACTCTGTATTCTTTTATGCATTGGAATGTCTCCAGCCTCTGTCCCTGTGGGATGTAAAGCTCTGTACAGGCTGATTTGCTATGCAGGGCACACTCAGCAGGACCAGCTGAAGGAACACTGTGGAGGAGTTAAAACAATGAGGGAAGTTACAGGTAGCACGGTGCTCTGTGGCATAAATCAACCCCTGCCACAGGGTGAAATTCTGCTTTTTCTAGGAAATAGTTGTATTAAACACATTTCCAACGGGATTCTCAAAAACTATTAATTTTAGGTCAATGAAAAGAGCATTTCATGCAGGCTTCTGCTGCAGCAAAGGCATGTGCAGATGCAAAGCTCGATTTGAACAAGCTTTCAAGCTTGTTCTGTGATACATTTGACACTCATGGAGAGTTTCACCCACAGCTTCCACAGGAAGCTCAGAAGGAATCAGATCCCCTGATTTTGGGTCCCACATGTCACAGAGGCAGATCTGCCCATGCAAGCCCCAGAAAGATGCTCTTGGAAGGGAGCCCCAGTATCAGCACAGCACTCAGCAGGTGGCCACAGTCAGCCGTGTCACCTTGTCACCTTAGCTCATCATAGGACAGGATATTTGAGGTGGGACAACCCCAAAAATCACACCATGTGCCTGTGAGCATTGTCCAAACACTTTTTGAGCTCTGTCAGGCTCGGTGCTGTGACCACTGCCCTGGGGAGCCTGTTCCAGTGCCCAAACCCCCTCTGGGTGAAGGATCTTTTCTTAAAATCCAGCCTAAACCTCCCATGACACAACTTCCTGCTGTTCCAGATCACCATGGAGAAGGAAGGGATCAGTGCCTGCCCCACTGCTTCAGTTCATGAGCCTGAAACACTCAGATTAGGCCAGTAAAATGTGGCAACACTAGAGATGTAGGGAATGTTCCAAAAATATATTATTGCTAAAACTGGCATGTCTTTTGTCCTGGTTTACAGAGAGCAGCCTTCATAGGCTAAGTCAGATACAGATTTTTTCACTCAGGAAATATTGCTCTGGGACATAAATTCTATTGACTCTCCATATTGACAGGAGGTAACAAGAGACTTGAAAAAGCACTGACTAGCAGCTCCCAGCTCAAGAGAAATTACATATTGAACTATATTGGACATGTCCTAGATGGTGGGGAGACAAAGACAACTTGCATGCTATCCATCAGACCACTCACACATGGAAATGGCTGCTATTTATCTTCCCTTTTAACTAGAAATACAACTTCAAATTCATTTTGCCCCAAATAAAGTGCATAAAAGGGCTGATCTGTGCTCCAAAGCTCTGTGTGTGTAAAGGGAAGCCAGAGAGCCTTGTTCAGGTGGAGACAGCTAAGACTGGGCAGAATAGAAAGGCTGAGACTTCTCCAAGCACTGCCAAACACAACAGCTCTGGTGCAGCATGAGTGGCTGCAAAATGAGTGAGAAAAGTGAAAGAGAACAGAGGGAAAAGAACAAATGCAATCAAAACTGCCCCTTCCTTGAACATGGAACAAAAAACAGGGTTTGGTTCTTACAGCTTTTCTGTGAACTGCTTTGATATGAAATTGCTGATCAATAATAACATCACAGGAAACAGATCTTTCCTACTGGTGCTCATTGTGGAAGGTGATATAAAACCTTTCAGTTTGCTTTTGTCAACGTAGATCTTACATCTGCACCCAGGCTGAAATCCAGACATCCCATGGTTTTAACTTTTCATGGTAAAGCAAGCTGGGATTCTCCTGCTTGTTCAGGGCAGATCTTAGGCCCGTTGATACAGGGACATTTTGCATTTCAAAGCTCTTTGCAAATTTTTTTGTTGTTGTTGCCTTTTAAATAGATCACAAGAAACAAATAATTATAATATTCCTGACTCTTATTCCCTCCCAACACTTCCTCCCTCTAAACCCCACATTTATTCTGCACCTTCTTCAGGGTACACCTCGCTGTTTGAACAAATTTAATTAGCAAATGTCAATAAGTATAGATGTGCTCACTGCAATAATACATAATCATTGTGATTTCCTTGGAGCATTTTTGTGCTTGGTAATAGAAGAATAAAACGTTTTATTCTCTTAAATATGAAGATTTCTCACATATTCTGGAAGAATTTTTTTTGCAACCCAGATTAGCAGAGACAACTCAACCAGATCTCAACGCCCCCTTTTGTGAGCAGGTGCTGACAGAGGGTATCTACCCCCTGAAAACACAATTCCCACATGTCAAATAATCCATTACATTGGGGTATTTAAAATTCTTCCTTTTCATCCATTCCACACCCATCAGAGCCTTGCAGTAGATGGAGAGGGTTAATGGGCTGCCAGACAGGTTTGTCTCTGGGCATGGACTAAAGTCAGCAGAGCCCCAGATTCGTGAGTGGGGCATTTGTGATGCTCTGGTAACAAAAACACCAGCAAGTGCCTTGTCCCCAGGCAGGGCTTGGGCAGTCCCTGTTCTGAGTCTGGGGGAGGAAAAAAGCAAAGGCTGAGGATGTGAATGGGAGCTGCATTTTGACAAAAGCTCTTTGATATCAAATATCACATACCAGGGGAAATAAAATATTTTGAAAAAGAGAGAAAAGGATATAGCAGGGAGGGCAGAAGAGAGCAGGGGAAGAGGTGAAGTGAATTTTTTGACTGAAAAGCATCTTTAAGGGAGTTCCATGACCTGCCATTTATTAGGCAGCATGAGGCAGGGCAGTAGAACCTGCTCCTGCTGCTTTAACCTACACCCACTGCCCAGGGAAGGCACCTCATACCAAAGGTTGTTGGCAAATGCCAAATTCATCTTTAAGAGAGGCCATGGAGTTTCAGGAGAATATCAGCAGCATGGAGCCAGTTCAGACCCTCTCAGAGGGGCCCTGATCCCCCTCCCATGGGATGTGAGGCACCAACTCTTTCTCTATGGCCTGCATATTTCATCCTTGCTGCTTTAGAACAAGTTTTGCAGCAGCAGCACGGCCCTTCATTGAGCTGATGAACCTCAGAGATATTTTGTCCATTGCACAGATTAGAAAATACTTTGTCCTGTAAAAAAAATAGATTGATTTGGCACTAAAACCTCAGCACCTCACCTTTCAAACAACAGCCTGAAACTGTTCCCCATCTACACCTTCATCCCTGTCCCAGATTTATTGCAATGAAGATGGTCAAAAGTGCTGCAGGTTGTCCTGCAATTTGCAGAATTTTTCAGATGAAAAGCTAAAAATACCCCAGATTTCTTCTCTTCACTTATTGGCAGGGACAGGAGATGAGAATATGGTCACTTTACATTCATAAAAAAAATAAAAACAAAATAAGGACTCTCTCAAGAAATGTACCTACTAATACTGGCAATCTCTCCCATAGGTCACAGCCAAGTCTGGACTGTGTATTTATTTATTTTTCATGTTTATTACTAGTATGCCAGGTGAGCTTGTTCACTTTCAGGGTGGAAAAACAGGTAAGTAGAGGAGAAACACTTATTAAATGAAAGCACAGCATTTGAGAGTTTGGCAGAAAGCTTTGCTGTTTGCAAAAAAGGAAGTTGTATTTTCATATATTTTATGAATAAAAGATCACTCATTATTCTAGTTGAATATTGATAACTTTGGTATTTCCTGTAATCCTGCAATCAAAATTGTTGGATTTTTTTCTCCTCTACTAAAATCCAAGATTTTTTTTTTTTTTGTAATTGACAGGGGGCTCTCTTTCTTGGTGAGAAATCAGCTCTTAGTTCCATGAGTAACAAGGTCAGAAGTCTTGTCAGGTGCATATCAAGGGTTGCATAAGATGCAAAGTACTTATGCTGCAGTATGGTAGCTAAGGACATGAATTAAATTCTTGAAGGGGAAAAAAATTACACTTTGAAATTGCAGCAATGATGTACTCAGGCTGTCTAGAAATTAAGACACCTTCTCGCAACTCACAAATAGAACAAATCTTTTAACAAGTGTTAAAAATTAATAAGGAGAGGAGAGAAGGAGATCAAAGCTAAGGTAGATGCTTCAGAAAACTGTCAACGCATCGACAGAAGAAATCTTTCAGCTTTAGTTCATAAGAAGAGACCAGAAAAGCATTTCCCCTTTGGTGGAATGAGATGGCTTTAAATCAAATAGAAGAGAATCTGAAATGAAATGTGTATTAGGAAAGTAGTCTTTTAGTTCTCCTTCTGGGGAAAACTTGCTTGACCTGAAATCAAAAGTTGCGAAGTGATGATTCACTTCCTCACCCAAACTCACAGAATCATAGAATGGTTTGGGTTGGAAGGGATGTTAAAGACCATCCATTTCCAAACCCTCTGCCATGGTCAGGGCACCTTCCACTAGACCAGGTTGTTTAAAGTCCCATCCTACTTGGTCTCAAACTTTCAGGGATGGGACATCTGCAACTGCTCTGGGAAACCTCTTCCAGTGTTTTGCCACAGTGAATAAACTCTTCCTAATATCCAATCTAAACCTGTCTCAGCTTAAAGCCATTCTGCCTTGTCCTATCCCTGCATACATTTGTAAACAGCCCAGCTTTCCTGTAGACCCCTTTAGATGCTGGGAGGCACTCCCAGTTCACCCCAGAGCTTTCTTTTGTCTAGGCTGAACAGCCCCAGCTGTCTGAGTCTTTCCTCATAACATATTCTTTAAACCAAGATACACCCACTTCCATGCAGAACAGGCATTTACAGCTGCAGAATTATCCCACCAGGACCACATGATTTTTGTAAGAAGCTGTTCTGCCTGCAGGTCCCACCTTCCAGGTGCCTCAAAGCAGATTTTCACTGGGTTTATTACAAAATAATCTTTGTGCCACGGAGTGGTTGTGTGTTTGTTGTTACTCATCTTGATTTATCTGGCTCAGTGACACTGTTGAGTGATGGGTGCCATGAGCCAACCCCTAACATCCCATCCCTGTTGCTGGAAAAAGTTCCCTTCATGGCACTTTTAAAGAGATTGGCTCAGCTCAAAAATTCTTGGAGACGAGGACTGACCGTGGCCATAAACTTTGAATGGTCCTCAGAAGTACAGTGAGGAAGAGGGAGGAATCCTTCACACCTTCAAAGCTGACCTCTGACATCCCTCAGAAATACAAGGACGTGCAAAAAACCCTTGGCATTGCAGCTCCATGTCATGTAACACCAAACACAGAGAGACATCTTGGTGACAACTGGGGAGACTTCAGGGGTTATCTCTTGCTCAGACAGGGCTTAACACAGAGCTCAAACACACTCAGGGTCCCACAAAAATCCAGATGTTTGGTGTCAGTCTGGGCTTCAATAAAAGTGTCTAAGGTGCCAGTCTAAGGTAGCCATCTGGGCTCTCAGTGTAGCTGGAGAGACTCAGATTGGGAAAACTCCCAGTTGGAAAGTCTGTCCCATTTTTAAACAAATGTCTAAAGCAGTGAATCAGTTTCCCTCTCTCACTCTCCCCCTCCACAGGCAGAGTCCTCCATCAAACTGAAATTAAAGTTTTAATTACATAGCACCTGACACTGGATGAGAGGAACCTCACCCCACACAAATTGCTTGCCCAAGGTCACACAAGCAGCTCATTGCAAAGACCCAAAATTCAAGTTTAGCTCAGGCATTTCTTCGTCACCGTTCCCTGGCAACAAGATAGGGCACAGAGCTTGCATTTCCCCTGCAGCCTGTGCATGCACAGCTAGCAGAGACCCACACAGCCTGTGACAAGCCTTGCAGTACTCAGACAAGCCAGAGAAAGATAAGGGCAGGTCACAGAACATATCTATAATTGCCTCAAGGGAAAAAAAAAGTAAAAAAAGAAAAAAAATTGGTTCATCTAAATCTTTCACAGCTGTCAGTACAGCAGCTAGATTTTATTTTAGGTCCATCCTGCCAACAAGTATCATTTTGATTTCTGTGAGCAGAATGAAGATAATTAAGCTTCCAAAAAGCCAGTATTTGGTAAAAATAGCCAAGGCTTTACTTAGCAGCATAAAGTATTTTGAAAGAAATTCTTCAGCTTCCATCTTCCAGCCAAAGAACCCTTTTTCCATTTTTTCTACCTGGGTTATAGGCTTTTCTCTATTTTGAGATCACTTGAGTAAAGCAAAGGACAGGGAGCTAAGGGTTGTCCAACATCTTTCAAGATGGGCTGAGGCAGTAAGAGTTACTGTCTCTCTCCATGCAAGTACCAGAATATACTGCACTGCCCGTGTCTCTTGGACAGTTTGACACACTCTGGTTCCACTGAACCACTTCTGATTTACACCAGCACTAAAAAGGGAGGGGAGAAGGAAGTCAGACATCATAAATCTTTTCCCTCAATGACATTTTGAAGGGCTCGTACATCACTTTGAAACTAAGGTCCAGAATCACAATACAGATGACCTAAAGAAAGGCTTTTATGCCCCAAAGCCTCTTCTCCTTCCCTCAGATATCATTTGCTACAGTAGAAGACATTAACTCTTCCTGCAAAGCTGGTATCAATGGACTCACAAAGGCATTTAGAAGCCAAAGTGCCATTGACTGCAAGGCTAACACCTCCAGGATATTTACCTAATACAGCCCACTAATGTCAAAGGGACAATATTTCCATGAGTTATACAGTGGTTTAACAGCCTGTTTTTCTTTGAGCTACAAGGGAATAAAGTTTCTAAATAATTTGTGAAGGCATCAGCCCTTTTAGTTCATTATTTATACTGCATAAAAGAAGCAAGTTGGCAGTCCATGATCTGGCCCTGCAAAGACACAGCTGGGAGCATGAAGAGTGATGTTCATTGTCACCCACCCCAGCAGCTCTGCCAGGGTCCCTGAGCAGGGGACAAGACAAAGCTGTGTTTTACTCAGTGCAGGATATCCCCATTTCCCATTGTGCTGGAGGCAGAGTAATAAGACAGGTGCAATTCCAGCTTACCCTGCACATGCTTTTTCATGCAATATCAGGTTTTCTGCCCATTTACCACACACACCTTCCCTGCAGCTGACTGCTCATCCTGAGCAGAAAGTGAAGGCAATGCCTCAGCAAAGTGGATTCTCCAGATCTCCATTTCCCAGCTTGAGACACTTGTGTGAGTCTCACTGGGCTGCAGTAAAGATGTTGAGCATCTCACTCAGAATCACACTCAGCAGCCCTCAGGTTTAGACCTCAGGTTTGAATATGCCTTGGGGCAGAATTCAAAGCCTTCTTTAGGCTGAGCCTTTGGCATCCAGACAGGCCATATGGATACTGTTATGGAAAACCAGAAATATGCAGAACCTCTTTCAACAGAACACAATATAAAACCAGTGCAGCAATAATGTCCCATTTTAATGAGTTAATGGTGGAGAAAGAGCTTCCAGTCTGGTAATCTTATCAATGACAGGATCTATGTCACCTAAGATTACAATTCACAGCACAGGGCTGAGCATCTAAGCAAATTGTCTGAGATTCCCATCATGGCCTTTGAAGTCCAGTCAACAGAGTTTAGGGTGCAACTCATCCAGTCAAACCTTGTCTGCACTGAGGAGAGTCTGTATCTTAATAGCTCTATTTCCATTATAAAGGGATCCTAAGCTTACTTAGATTAATATTCTATCAGCACTGCAGTATTTCAGACAATTCCCAACCAAGTGCTCCAAACAGCTAAAGAATGATTTATGACTTTGTAAAGAAAAGAATTAGACTTATCCAGCTTCCTCAACCACAGCAGACCTCAACTACATAAGCACAAATGGCTTAAACACCAGGAAAATCCACCAGCTCACAAACACCACACCATGACCACCAGACAGAACAGCAATGTATTCCCACACAAGCACTGAACCTTTGGGGTTGAAATGAGGCTGGAAGTATCCATTATCCCTGACTCAGACAGGAGGGTGACACACTATACCTGACCAGATGTCATATGCAAACTCAGGGGTTTTATCAAGTGATGGTGATAAAACCACTATCTGCTGGTGACAACTTTATTGGTCCTTTAAATTGCATTAGCCATTACCTTACTGAGATATAAAAGCTGATAGTTTCAGCTCCAACACAGCATACCACCATATGGTAATTCAGAGACTGAAAGCATAACTAATTACAGACTGAATTTTGCAGCAGATACATTGGCTTGAGACAATATTTCAAGGCAGGTGTGGGCAGTTACAAAATACTTCCAGAAACCTGAACAAAGACTTTTGCAGAGGATTATAAAACTAAGTCTTTGAAGAGCAGGAGTAGCATGTTAGCGGTGTCCTGTCCTCAAACCATATTATTCCCTTGTCACTTACTTAGCAATGGATTAAAGTGCTTTGTCCTGGAATCCTATTAGTGGCTCACACCAATGCAACACAAATTCTGTGTGTTGGAGGTGCAAAGGTGCAGCTCTGTCCTACTTGTAGCATTGGCAGAGGTGGCAAGAAAAATGGTTTAAAAACTATAATGAAGTTAGAACAGCTCAGCACAATTTTTAAAGCATGTGGCATGCCACATGTTTTCCTGCCACATGTTTTTTGTTATTAATAGCCTCTGTTTTCAAAGCTAATAAACACACACACACACCTGAAAGTGTTAATAATGCCAGGAGAGAGCAGTGAGGGTAGCTTGTACACCAAGGCTGGGTTGTGTCTTTGGATACAAGCTCCATCCATTCTCCCCAGAGACAGGTGAGCATGCAGCTGCCCTGTTCTAGTGGGGGATGAAGCCTTAGAAACATCACTTCATCCTCTGCCTTTTTTCTTAGGTGCAAATTGCTTCCTTTTCCCCCACATTCCATAATTTCCCACTCCACTCACTCCTACACAGAGTAGAATGAGAAAACACTGGGAAAGCTGTCTTTATACCCTAAGTCTAACCTGTGGCAGACCCCCCTGTGTGGTTGCACAGAACCAGGATACAATCTGGTGCTGAGTTATTACGAGGGTTTAGAGATGTGCATCAATCCTGATCTGCCAGAATGGTTCTGGGGTCTTGCCCTGGCCCCAGGGAGGCAGAGTCACCCTCAGCCCAGGCTGCAAGGCAAGGCTGGCACAGAAATGCACCTACAGAACCACCAGTGCCTGGGTGAATGCACATTAGAGCCAGCTAACTCACACCTTGTAAGATGCCCCCAAAGCTTGTGGGTTTATGGTTAAGAGCAAGTCTGAGGTTTCTCAACCTCCCTTTTACCAGCCAATAACTCTCTGAACACAGCCCATGTGCCCACACACAGGGATGGAGATCCATCTGAGCTGCCCTGTAGAACTTTACAGCTGCTTCTCCAGAGGTGCAGAGGTGGCCTTCTGCTCCTGGGTCACAACCACCTGGCAAAAGTGAATGGATACCTTGGATATCTTAGGGAATCTGGAGTGGATCTGGATGCCTATGGCCAGGTTGCTGACTCCCACTCACTGCACATTACCCATACCATCAATGGGGTCCAGTTCTGCCTCCAGAAGTTTCCTCCTGCTTGGAGCATCTCTCAGCTCCACTGCCTAAATCCCCACTGCTGGTGGTAACATAAAGCTGTGCTGCACATACAGGTATCCTAAGGGAGTCTCTGGAACTGTGAGCTGCCTCTCAGAAGACATGTGGTGACTTAAAGGGATCTCTGACAACTGATCTTTCCATTTTCTTCAAATTTTTGTATTCTGCAGAAGCAGATATACTTTGAGGTTGGGCTGACATGCAGTCATTTTTTCCCCCTAATTGTTTACACTCTCTTTAAATACCATTAAATCTAATGCAAACCAGAGGTGTGTCCAGGTGGCCTGAGACGTTTTTGCTTAGAGAGCTGCTCAAATCAATCCATACATTGCAGTGGCTGCACAGCAAGTGCATCAAAGTTGGAGGCCCAAATCAGGCAATTCTTCCAAGGATGCCTCAAGAGGAGCAGAAGGGTGAAGTCCTTCATATCTCAGCACACCAATTCCTCCAAAACAGGTAAACCTTTTCCTCTACTAAAGGAAAACAGCACCTTTCCTATGGCAAAATGGTGCATCTTGCTGGCTGTCACTAGAACATGCATCTTACTAAGGTTGCCTATGAATCCTATCTTCTTTGAGAGTTTCTATATAAAACCCCCACTTAAAATCACTGAAGAAATGTTATTCTGCATTCCTTGTTTGCACTGCTGGTATTATTTCTTTGATTCATATTTGCCAAGATAGATTTTAAAAAAAAAGCCCCCAAGAATCATGTCAATCCTGATGGTGTTTTCTATCTGCAGACACCCTGATTACTATTTAGTTTTAGCCAGAAAATAGTTTGTACAGTACCTTTCTCAGTGTCATTGTGTACGAGTCAAAGCAGACAATCTTTTGTAACTTGGCTGTCTGCCATGACAACTTTCCTGATCCAGTTTCCATTTATTAATATTTATTGTTGCAGTTTTTTAGCCTTTTCACAGCAAAATACAGTGTTACAAAGAGATTGAAAGTGTCATAGGAGACAAAGGCAACATTATGAAATGCAAAACATCTCTAAATTTCCAAGCAGAATTCGGTATCACACATAGCACAAAACTGATGTTGTTGCATTTCTCAAGTAATAGCATCAGTACTTAAAGTCCCAAGTGTCATCTTTTTATTTCAGCTGTAGAATATTGTTTGTAGAGGTTCTAAAGAAGCCTATCTGGGGATAAACCTTTCCTCTGTTTGTCTGATAATATAATCTTCAAATAGGCTGGACCTAGCTGAATCATCAAGATCTGCTGATCAGTCTTGTTGAGCTTTTTTTCTCTACTTTTTAAAATTCACATTCTTTGTCTCAATGAAATTTCTTCTCTTTCTAATTATTCATTGAGCCACCATCTTTGTATGCAAGTACCCACACACCAGACTAGCCAGGTTCCTTGTAAACCAGAGACACATTTTGTGTCTGAGGACACATTTTGGATAGGGGCATCTTTATGACCAGTAAATAATGGAGTTACCAGTCAGACACTCGATTACCTAAATTATTCAATTATTCAAAACTGCATTGCTGTACTGCTGCTGAGCCTCATTCTCCAGGAAGAAATGCTAGAACTGAGGACAGTGCTGCAAGTGCAGTTTGTGTTTCTGTAGGTTCACACCTCTACAAAAACTGTCAGGAAGAGATCAGGAGCTGAACCTAGACATCACCAATGGGGGATCCATCTCTTTGGATTTAATCCAGATTCCATTTATGGTGAATGAAAGGGAAGTGGATACTTCAAAGCCACAATCTGTCCACTTTCAGTTATTTTCTCCAAAACAGTTCAGTGCCCTAGACATTGCAATATTTATTTTATGACTTTTGCTGGAAAGCAGATGAACAGACTAGATTAATTAAACCCTGTGAACAATTTCCCTACTCAGAGTCAAGTGATGTTTCATTGTCTGAAAAAGCAATTGAAGGGGAAAAAAATCCCTTTTGTTTTTTTTCCCCTTGTAACAAGTTCTGAGGACCTTTTTTCTATGTCAAGGGCTTGTCATCTTGTCTTTCACACTCATAGGGTGTCTGGTTGCAAGGATGGGTAGCAAAGGTAATTCACACCATTAGTTTAAAGGTGGAAAACTTGCTCCAGGAACAAGTTTTTTAGGGGTGGGCAGTGGCTGGGCTGATCTTGTAACATGAATAAATAATAAAAATCTATGACAACCATGGAGTAAAATTCAATACAGGAGTTCATGACTAAATGTGCATGTTTATTGTTTACTCTAAGTTATAATTCTGTTTAAAAATTAAAGACTATCTCATTAGCTGGTAAATCACATTTCATTTCCACCTAATTTATGAGTCCTGAGGTGTTTGGACAGGGCTTAACGTGACCAAAAAAATGCAGTATGCAACATCCTTTCATTTGCTTTTGGTGTGGTACATGAAATAGTCTCTTTATTTTAGAAAGCTTTTTCTTCGTGAATCAACATCATTAGCAATCAAAGAAACAGCTATGAGCATTAAATGCAAATGTTTGAACTTCTATAATTTGCATATCATTAACAAGCAGGCTGGCAGAGTATGGTCATAAAGTTGACTTTGAAAGTTCCCACTGCTGTTATAGACTGAGTCATGGTAGCAACAGGGAGAGCCTCAATTCCAACTAATTAATGGTTTTAGGGAGCCAGGAGTCCCATCTTCTGTGGTGAGTGGCAGCCTGGGGCTCACTTATCGTGGAATGAACCTCTGCTCAAGGTTCTTTGTAAGTCTTCCTTGGTAAGGAGGCAGAGTTTGAATCCAGTCCAGCAAGATCTCCCTTTTTTGGCTTTGTGTTCCTCTTTGTGCATGGGTCAGTTACCTTTATTTCTCCTCTCTCTCATTTTTGAATTAGTGGTCTGCCAAAACACCTGGCACGCTGGAGATGGCAAAGTGGTCCTGCAAAAAGGACATTGAGCCCCTTTACAAAACCATGAATATTCTGAGAAATGAAGGAGGCTGCCCAAGAGCATACAGAAAATACATGCCAGTACTTGAAAACAGGCCCTCAAAATTCAAGTCTAGTATCTAGAAGCTTAAAAAACAAGGAGTAAGGTTGGGGAGCTGTCACTGAATTATTGGTATATTGCCTTGGGGAAGCCAAAGTAAAATACCTCAAAGAATGCAGAGACAGAGGCAAAAAAAAATCAAGCACCAGATCAAATAAATCTGGTTACCTAGGCTAGGCAGGTTTCCTATGTCTAAACTTCATTATTTGGATGGTTATTTTCACCATCTCAGTGAGGTGCAGTAATCAGCAGCCTGATACGAACCAAACTGGGAAAAATAACTCTGCTCTCTTTGATTAAAAATAATCATTAATGCAGAGGTGAAAGGCTTCAGCAGGTGGGAAGGGCTGATGTCCCAGAGAGCACAGAGCAGAAGGCCAAGGGAGGGAAATGCAGAGCAGCCTCTCGCTGCTCTCCCTGCAGGTGCAGCGGGGACGCGGCTGTGGCTCACAGCAAGTGCAACAACTCTGCCAAATATTCAATCTATAGCTCACTGACCCCAAATGATTGCTGCACTCCTCTCATGCCTTCAGTAATTTTCTGTCCTGATTCAGCAGGATTCAAGTGGGCTGCCTGAAAGAAATTAAACTCTTTAGCCCTGCTGGAAAAAATGGACGGAAAGGTGTAATCACAGCTCCCTGCGTCCCCTCTGTATTTTTTAATGTCATGTTGGAGAATTTGTTTTAAAACCTCCTTCAGATCTAGCCACAAGTGTATCCCTATTCACTGGTGCATTGTGAAACGGCCTCATCATTAAGAGAGGAATTTTGAGATAACATCCAAACAAACCTGCAGACTTGTGCCCCAGCTCAGAAAGGTGTTGAGGGACAGGCTGAGCCCTTGGGACACTCTGGTGCTCCCACAATTTGCAGAAGCCCTAAAATCTCTGCTGCAGTCAAGCAATTATTATGACATTAAAACAAAGACTTTTCTTCAAAGACAACAAACCCACAAAAGAACCAGGAGTCACAGGGATCTGCACAGACAAAATTTTGCTGTTTTAATGCCATTGCCTCTTTTTCTATGACTACATCTCCTTGTAAGAGTTCCCTCTCCAGGCCTCCTGTAGGCTCCAAAATTTATGACATTATTTGATTCATTTCAATCAAGAAAATGTTCTTAAGCAATGGGTTTTCTCACTTTTACCCTTCCACTTCTCTCCCCAGTCTCACTGGGAGGAAGTGAGTGAGTGGCTGTGTGGGGTTGAGTTGTTGGCTGGGGTTAAACCATGGCAGTCCTCTAGGCTTGCTGCTCTTCCCATCTGTTCCAGCACGATCCCACAGGCACAGTTCAGCTGGCAGGCTACAGCCACCACCATCCTCAAGCCAGCCCCTCAGCCTAGCCCAAGGCCAGAAAGCAACAGTGAGCTGATGTTGTTCAAATATTCACTGCGTGAAGCAAAGTTTTATATAAATATTCCATACAGGCAATTTTCAAGTATGTCGCCACTCTTCACTGACTCTGCTCTATCCAGAAGGTGTCACCTATGCTGGCCACCAGAAATTATGAAAACAATACTGGTCTCTTCCTGACACAAGGTTGATGGTTTATTTGCAGTTTAATATTATGTCCTGTTTTTAATGCAAGCAGAGGCATTCTCTGTTGTTGAGACTGCAAACCAGATGAGTTTCAACTCTGTTCAGCTACACAAACACATGCACGTGTTCCTCCAGCAGTCAGCAACAAAAGGAAAACAGGATCAACTTCTATAAGCATCAAACATAGCCTGCATACCCAAGGTACATAAAAATGTTTGGCACAGTGCAAAAATTTATAGCAACCCTTCTAGTGAGAGATGCATCACAGCAAAATCTTGATTTGACTAAGTGTTTGATATTCTCATGCAGCCATTACTGCTAACAGGATTCATAAGTCACATTCCTTTAACATATGCAACTTTAAAAGGGACCATTCACTTCATATTTAAATCTTCCCATAAATTTTCCCAGAGGAAAACCTGCAGTGGAGCAGTCATCCTTACCAGCCAAGGGAGACAAATGTCCAATTTACAGTGATCTAAAAGATTTGGACTCAAGGATGGAAAGGAAATAATAACTTTTTACTATGTTTGCAAAGTTTCTGTTAGAATAAAGTTCCTGCCTCTAACAAGAGCCCAGGTGCCACAGATGTGCAAACACAGCAGCAGGAGGGTAACACAGAGGTGCATAATCGTGGGTGAGGGAATAAAGGTTAGATTAGCCCAGCTGAATATTGGGATGTGGAAGGGAGATAGCAGTGAACTCCTAGCAGGAGGAGTAAATTCACCTACCACTGTCAGTGGTGCCTCATCCTGTGCTAAAAACTTCGGTATACCTTCAAAATATGACATTTCTGGGTTTTCACAGTGCACAGATAGTGCAATGGGGAATGATAAGACCACCTTAACTGTTGGATTTGAAGCAGCTGAGGTTACTCTCTTCAGCTGACACCCAGGAGTTAAATTTCATCTGCTGCAGAGCAAAGCAAAATCAATTCACACAGACTGTCAAAGAAGAGCATTGAGAGCAGAAGGGGAGCATCCACACAGCCAGAGACTGCATCTCAGCTGGGATGAAGGTAACACCTAACTGGCCTGATCCCTTGGATGGCAAAGATCAACCCACAGAATCCCCTTCCAATTCCCTGCAAGCTTAATTTTCAGCTACAGTTATCTTGACTACTGTCCAGGGAAGGATTTTCTCCCCCACAACTAGAAGAGATTAATTTTAAGAAAGACAGGGACCAGCTAGGACAAGTGAGCCATCGATTTCTACTTCTCACCAAAGCCCTTCAAACTCCTAAGGGAAAACCCTGATGGGAAACTTTCCCCGAAACTGGGGAACAGAATATTAATGTGTAGAAGTGAAAATAAAATTTGTTCCAGCTGTGGCCTGTGTCTTGAGACGTGTTGCATTAGGTTTTAGATGAGAATATTGACAAAACCCAACATACCCCAAAGAGGGATTTAAAGATCTAATAGTACCTCTCTCGTCCTCACCAATTTAGAACTCAGTACAGCTTGTACTTGATGCTTGCCAGCAGGACACCTTCAGATAATTTGATTCTGGCATAAGACAACCCTTTTTCTAATCACTGCAGACTCCCCCAGCAGATGTTGGGCTCGGGGAGCCCTGGCTGTGGTTTCTCACAGTGGTGCCTTTGTGCACACTGCAGCTCAAATCTGCCACACACAGCTCCACATGACTGAAATTAAGACACTTTATGTGAGGCTTTGAACGCTTCTCTGAGGGGAAGCTGCCTTCTTATTTAGACTGACAGGACCAGAATTGAATTGAACTGTAGCAGAAGGGGTTTGGAGGAGAGAAAATTTGTTTCTTCCCACAAGGAGGTCCTTCCAGCCCACTGCCTGGGGGAACGAGGCACTGGTCCCCTGGGGTGGCTCACATATTTTTGGAGGTCCAACGGGAATCACAAGCTGCAGCTGGTTAGCTCACAAAATAAACTCAGTAATGCTTCTCAGAGGGCCAAAAAAACTTTAAAGGCTTCTGATGAACGTGTACTGTCACTTGCATGGGATGTCTTCAGAGGAGTGAGGTGTCACCAGAGCTGCTGATGGGCAGATGCTCTTTGGAGAGCTGGTAGGGTGCCATTAACCTGCCAAACATCCCCACACACACTGCTTTGTGTGAGATTTTGCCCCCAGAGACAGAAATCACCATCATTGGCTCTCCTAAGCCTGTGGGATGTGAGCTCCCAGGAGGGCCCCATATTGAGGTCTCCCAGAGCACATCCCCCTCTCCTGCCAGGACCACAAGGAAAGGAAGGATCCAAAAGGCAAATCTTTCTTCTTTCTTTAAGTCTCCTGGTTTGGGAAGCACCCAGTTGGGTGACAGGTGTTCCACAGCCGTGCTCCAAGGACGAATTCTCCATTTTTCCTCCCACCTGTCCTATACAAACACAAACGTGCTGCAGGAGCTGCAACCAGCACCCTCCTGAATTCCCACTCCCAAATGGGTGCTGCAGCTCTCTCCTCCACTGCTGTAGTCTCCTCGTCCTTCATGCTACTGAAAAGAAAACAATTCTGTATACTCAAGTAATTTTTAGGACTAGCAAACCTGGTAAGTAACCAGTGAAGGTCAACTTTGACCTTTTGATTTGAATAAAAGCTTAATTTTTTCTTTGGGCTTTCATTTTGAAGCATGTGAATTAAATGGTGATAGAATACTCATTTTGTTGACACTTTGTGTTAACAGGACCAGAGCACTTTATCCAGCCAGTGACTAATAAGCAGGACCAATTTCTCTATGGCTGATTTATTTATATGTAGTACAGAGCAATTAAGAAAATAAGCCACACTTCATCCAAGAGGGTAGCAGCAAGCCAGTGGTACTGCTGAGTTAGCACAGGGAGGTGCTCAACCTACTGTTCACAAGATCTGGGATCCCAGTTCCATACTGCCTCTGTGTTTCTGCAAGTTTCAGCTCTGTTTTATCACAGTCCAGTCCACTCTGCATACCCTTCTCTATAATAATATCTCCTAATTTCTTGTGTGCTTAACCCAAGCACTGCCCTACATCTGCTGTGAGCCTGCAACCTCCCCTCAGGAGTGAGCTTCTCAGTAGGTGTAAACCAAACCTGAATATGAATTTTTATGCAATAAACATAGTCAAAAGCTTGCTACACAAATGAGAAAAAGATACTGGAAATAAAATTTTTAAATAAAATAAAGTCCTCAAGAACACAACAACAACAGTCTGAGAGATCTTCTCTTCACATCTTGTCATCTCTCCATGATGAAGAGTGCAGTTAGACCTCAACAAGAAGAAATATGGGTAAAATTACCCATACATTGTGCTGTAGCTGGATTTCTGTTTGTGTTTATCCCAGAGCACCCAGGAAGGCTGTGGCTGAATGACTTGTGGATAAAAGCAGTTCCTCTCCCTCCTGCAAATGTTCAAGAGCATGAACATAGTCAGGTTCTTCTGCATTGTCTCTCTGGTTCTCTTTAACTTGGTGGGTTCCTGTAGACAGCAGAGATGTGAAAGAAAACTTGAACAGCACCAGACTGATCTGCAGTGCATTGCACCCCATTTGCTTGGATTTGACTCCACCTCCCCTCCCCAGACCATCCTCTGCATCCCCTGTGCTTTCCTTGTGCTGCACCCTCAGCCTTGGGAAAACACAAGGGATCCTTCTGGATTGCACTGAGTAATCAGCCAACAGCCAACACCTCACCAAAAGGGAACAAGCTGCACCAAAATGAGCCCAGAGAGTGACTCTTCCTGAGAGCCATGCACAGGCTTAAGAAAAGATCACTCAAAATGTCACTTGCAGCAAAGCCAGATTCAGGTTCTGTATCACCAGTTTTTCTTTCTTTTGAAGCTGAATGCAAAGCCCTGGGCAATCATTGCCACTTCATAGTGAGTTTAACTAATGTGCTTAAAAGCCACTGTTGTCAAAAAGAAGGGCAGCAATATAAAACAGAGCCACCAACCTCCTGCCACTGAGGTGACTGGTCACATTTTGCTTTTATTTCAGTGTGAACAGATTCAGGGCTAGAGTATTCTCAGAAGAAGAACCTTAGAAACCAGTCATAGGGTAAAATTAACACCTGCTGATTGATCAAGGGTTTGGTGGTTGAATTTTGAACTGGAAAGACAGTGCATAAAACAGGAAAAAAAAAAGGAGAAATAAAAACTAGTATATATCTGTTTTCCCTTCTGCTCAGAATTCACTGCTGTGGTTTCTATCTCTGTTTTTTATTAAGTAGTCTTTGCCCTAGAGAAAATAGTTCTTTTGATGTTACAGTTGACCTTTTGGTTTTACTCTACATAAATTTTTTTCCCTGAAGAAGGTTTTTATCTCTGCAAAAAAAAGAAGGGAAAAATAAAACAACTCTCTCTTTTTTTTTATTCCTACCTACAACTTGCACTGGAATCAGTGTACAAAGGTAACCAGATTTTGCATCAGCATTTTACATTTTCCCAACAAGCTGTCCTATATTAAAACATGATCCTATGGGAATAATCCTCTCCTTTTGAAAACTTTTTTTTACTTACTCACTAGATTTCTGTAAGATTTTAGCCTAGCTATCTGCAAATTATCTTTTAATGAATCCATCTCATGAGTATTGAGGATGGTAGTGATATTTCTGTTAGGAACATGTGAGAAGGAAAATTCTCACATGGGTATTCAGGATCATACTGTATAAACAATTACAGCATTCAATGTCTGCAGAAAATCAAGAGGCAAATCAGCAGTGAATATCAATTATACATCTGCTGCATCACAGAGGCAGATGGCACTTTAATTGTACATCTGAAACATTATGGACAATTTTCCCCAACCCAACCTCATTGAAATAGTGGCTTTAACACCTAAAAATATCAAGAGAGGGTATGTGTGCAATGAGTGCAATGACTCATCTAAGAACTCATTTCAGTTTGAAGATAAATATTCCACCAGTAAACCAATAACAATCTTCAAGATGCACAGCTCATGTGCAGCAAACGTGCTGTCTTGATCCAGGTAAAAACTTTTATTGATGAAAAGCAGTGGGGTGACTGAACAGCTCACACCACTCAGCTCAGAGTGTGAAATTGTCAAAGAGTTTGAAGATCAATGAGACAAATTCTTTTGATTGCATCTGTAGAAATTGGAAATGTCATGGAGATAAGTAGAATAATATGGATTTACACTCTATTCCCAGCACGATCCTAAAAGAAGAAAGCTCAAATCCTTCTTCCTGAGACACGAATGGTTTTGTGCAATGAGGGAAGTTTTATGGAACTTAAACAGACTCAACTACAGCTACTGACCATGGAAAATCAATTGACACCAGCCTGCATATGAAAGAATGACACTGATTATCCAGAGACTGTTGTGCTAATGCCCAAACACCAAACATGTTGTGAATGCTTACTTAATTAAAGATTATTAAAAATTAAAACTGACTCTTATAAGAGATTACTATATTATTTAATTTGCAAAGGCTTTGGCAATTAAGCCACCCCTGATTTATTACAGTCAGTGATGCAGATTTCATATAGGATTTGTTCCTTACTCTCATCATGTACGAAGCTGCTGGGTTTTTCAATTTGTATGCATGGTCATACAGTCTTAAAATATTCAGTAACTCTGCAATCAGTTTACATTTCATCATGCAAGTGGATAGCACTCATTTCCTCCTCTCTCCCCCAGATATACTCATGGTTAGCCACAGCAGACACATTTTATTTGCAATGTGAGCACACATGCATTTTCTTGGAAGAAGTTTAGGAATTAGTCTTAAAACCTGTATTTGGAAGGGGTAATCCCTAAACAGAGACAAACCAAACAGGAACAAAACAGGATCCATGTCCAAGAAACCAGGTGCCTCTGGACTTTGCAGCTAAGGTTTAATTCCTACTGGTGCATCAAAGCATTCACAGGAACTTCACATGGATGGTTCTTTATTTAGATCTTCACATTTAAGTGGGACATCCAAAAATCAGAAACTCCCCTAAACTGACCTAAGCCCTGCCTGACCAAAGAAGTCTGGTAGCACAGCTTTGATGGAAGAATAGCTAAAACATTCCCACAATACAAAAACATTTGTGTTGGAACCAGTGTAAGCAGCATGGTTAGTTTATTATTTCTTCCACAACAGTGAATGATATTAGATCCAGAGGAACAGAGTTGAAGAGAGGCATTCCATCAGCAGGGGACTCTGAACAAGTAAGCCTTTGCTTATATAAGGATGGTGACAAAAGAAGTTTCTGTATTGATCAAGAGGACAAAATAGGTCTCTTCATATAATTTATTTAACTCCGGACTCCAACCCAAAATTTCAAAGTGGGGAAGAGAAAAACTAGACACTGCTAGGAATATCAGCAGATTACAAAACTCCCCTGTCCTTTTTCTTGTGCCATCACTGTATCTTCTACAGTCTGTAATTTTGTCTATTTAGAGCTGAAGTGCTTCCTCACAATGTCATATGAGCCAGCAGCCTCATAATATTGATTCAAGGACTTTGGTTTGTGCAAAATACTCACCCTATTTTAAACACATGATTAGAGAAAACAGCATTCAACATAAAACTGTTTAACTGTTTCTAAGGTAGTAAATAAGTGCTATTATTACTAATATCTTGTTAAAGCAAAGTACTAAAAAATGTTTCTCATTATTTTTTTGTTCTATTAGCAATTTGTCTTGAGCAACAACAGCAACAACAAAAAAAAGAATTCTCAACTACACCAGGGGAAGAAATAAATTAACCTTCACAACTGTGGTTTTTAAATTTGTTTTCAGTAGCAATATCATTCTGCTGCTCAGGGGACTCTGACCTACAGAGCAGTTTGAGGGACAGCACAAGCACAAATCTCCCTAAACTCCTTCTTGATCTGGGAGTTGGAAGCCCTTCCAGAAATGACAGGATAAGCAAAAAAAAAGAAAAAAAAAAAAGAAAAAAAAAAAAAAAGCTGTTTTACATGAGAAGGCTTTAGGTCCATCCCCAAAACCTTGGAAACCCAATCCAAAGCACAGATATCAGGACACAAACACCAGTGGTTCCACATGGGGCAACAGCTGCCCCATTTGCCCCCCAGGCAGCCACCCAGAGTCTGTGCCTTGCTGCTAAAGAAGCCAACACCAGAGATTGGTTTTTCACCTGGTCATTTTCCATCCCCCTGGGACTGATGGCACAAACCCGTGCCAGTCTTTTGGAAAGGCCAACATTTCAGGACACATAAAACTAAATGAGCAACCTCTCAAACACTCCAATTAGATGATTTCTGTTTTTATGGAAGGGGGCAAAATCTAATCCCCTGAAAATGAACGTAAATGCAGAATAATTGCAAGCAGCCTTTGCACCCAGATCTCTGAAATGAGACCAGAAGAGGGAAAATGAGTTCTTGAAAAGCTCATGCCAAGTCTTTTCTATTACAATAGCTTATATAGCAGCAGTAATAATGACCTTCACCAGACATTTCCTTGAGTACTAACGACCCGGGGTTAATGGCCCGAGGCTTAGTTTTATGCAGTCAACTATTGCAGCCAGCAATTAATTACCAGGAAATACAATGTGCTCTGACCACTATGGCTCAATTATCCTCATATTATTAAAAAATGAAAAACTTGTCAGTCTTATTTACTGTGAAGGTGTCCTGGATTTTATTTTTGTATATTAGACTAAAAAACCCCTTGAACCTATATTAAGCCAAACATCTGTTCTACAACACTCCTCCATTAACTTTGCACAAATTACAGGGAGCCAAAGCTGTGTCTTGCAATATGAGGATTATCACACCCTGCCCACAGACAGAAGAATGTTGTGGAGTAAGGATCTGTGTGAATTCTGCTTCTGTGCTAGAAAAGCCTCCCTAAAAATAATTTTCATCTCTCTGGTGGTTGTAAGTGGATTGAGAGAAGGGAGAACAGTGAGGGGCACACTGCAGAGAACATCCCTTCATTTGCATGAGGTGGGCAGTGTGTGCTGGAGTAAGGACAGGAAGGGGAAGGGCTATCCTGCTTTCAGCAAATTTTGTGGTGGCCCAATATCCCTGCAACAGATTTACAAAGATATTGGGGTAGATTACTTTTGCACCCAGGTTTGTGCTCTCCCAGTTTATGTTCATTCATCACATTTTATTTTTTCTGCAAGGCTTTTGTAAAATGCCCTGAAAAACAAGCACTGTGGGCTCAAGTGCCATTGTTCCTGGTCAGTTGTTTGTATTTCAGCACTATCACTAGGTTTTGGGGACCTGAAAAGCTAAGGTGAGGCACTAGAGCTAGCTGGCTTTAATTTGGGAATTACCAGCTTCAGTCCCATGAAGGATGCAAAAAGATGTGCCTGTAGATCCATTCCTCTAAATATGTTTCTGGCATTCACTGTGACTTTTGTTTCCATGAAGTGCAGACGCTCTGTGGGTGTCTTTGTGCCGGGAGTCCTCTCAAGGAACACTGGAATTCACTGCCTTCCATCAAGGCTTGGTCTCAGGCATTGCTGCTGGAACAAGTGCATGCTAACAGGGCCCTGAGCAGGACTCCTTAATATGATAAGACCCTTCAAAAAAGCAAGCAGGAACTTTGACCACATGCTTTGAGAGCTGCAGTTTCAGACCAGCACAAGAATTCATTTAAACAAGAAAATTCATATCTCTTGAAATGGATGATGGGTTCAGCTTAGTTTGATCCTCAGTGCCATTAAAACCTCTCTGTGAAATGGATGATTTCAATGCACTTCTGCAAGTTTCTGTGCTTGCTGATAGTTAAAAGCAGAAAGAATTAAGACACATGGGGGCAAAATGTGTGTGTCTGTCTGGAGGAGCACAGGGAGGTGTTTACCCAGGGTTTGGCAGTGATGGCAAAGGTGGAAACACACAGTCCCTGGCAGCCTTTGTGGTGGTTTTGGAGAGCTGGGAACAATGTGCTGGCTGGTGAAAGCCCAGACCTCCATCTGGTCTCTCTGACTGACCCCTCCCAACCAGGTTTTGGTGGCTTTTGTTTTCAGCAAGACACAAAAGCAGCCGTCGCTGGTGCTGGCAGGACTGGCCACCTGAGCACAGCAGCTTTAGGTGCCACATCACAAAAATCTGCATTTTCATGGGATGTACTGAGGAAGGATCCACATGGGACTTCCATACATCTCCAAGCCTTGATGTGCTAACCACATTAGCCTGTCAGCAGGCTGGATCATTGCCATGCTGAGAAATTATGAGTACAGTAATTACAGAAGTATGACATTCGTAACCAGAAGGCAAAGAATGGGAAAAATTGCAATTCTACAATGTCACAAGTCCTTCTCATGTATTAATAGCTATTCATAATCCTGCATCTTTATTAGGGCAATTATAGCATTTTTAACATTTTAATTTAGGGACATCAGTCAAGTTTTCCAATGCCTTTTATTTTTGAAAAGCCAAAGTGATATTATTCTTCTATAGATTATCAAAAGAAGTTTGCTTATTTAGAGATCTTTTCAACTTGTTAGTATGTTACTTTTCTTCTAATTGTAGAAATGCTCCAATTAATCATAATGATCATTTACTCAAGTGCCCACTAATTCTCTTCCACAAATAGCAATGCTCTATAGCATTGGAAAAAAATAATTAAATCAATGGCCACATCTCTGATGGGATAATTTTATCAGTCATTCAGAATGAACAGCTAGAATACAAAGCAAAAGCCATATACATAATAAAAAAAAACCAAAAAAACAACCAAACAAACAAAAAAAAACCCCAGATAAACCAGTAATCCCTCTCACTCTTTTTTTAAGGCATAGTTATAAATGTGAGAATTCAGATGTGCAAAGATTATGGTTGGCTTCTTCAACGGCATGCTCAAGCAGAGGGACAGAGAAAAGAAAATTGATGGCATGCACTAAAGCAGACTAGAGCAGAATTGAAGGATAACAATTTTATAGTCGTGCAGCTCAGATGGCTAAAAGGTGACATCCACCACAGGGAAGCCAAGAGTAATCCCGGGGAGTGTTTAATCTCATTTAGCTGAATTAAATCACTGTGTTTGAAGACTTACTGCAAGTTTACAAAGGCAAATAGTAAAGTTCAGAAATAATTCAGTGCTACAGGGGAAATTTTCAACAAGAAATGGCGAAATTCCCAGTCCACGGTAGCACGTGGCCACACAGCACCAAGCAGGAATTCGCTGTTCTCATCCCATCCTCTAAAAGAGCAACCAGCACAGCTCAGCCACTGCTGCTCGTGAAGCCCATTAGCAAATTACTGCCTGGCTGGAGCAAGGACAGAGCCAGGGAGGAAGGGAGATCCCTGCCAGCACGGATCCTCCGGGTGCCGCGGCACATCATCATCTCCTGCCCAGACCTTCTGGCGAGGCCGCGGGTGGAGCCCACACACCTGCACGGTGCAAATATCTGTGAAAGCAGCAGGAGAGGGCTGCATAATCACCTCCCCTTGCTGGGCAAGGGTCCCCACAGAGCTCATTTTGGGCATGAAGCTGAAGAGGCCCAGATGTCAGCGGCGCAGCGGGGTCTGGGGGAAGGCGTTATCCGTTCCCAAGCAATGCTGCTCACACCCAGAGCGGTGTCACGCACTGCTGGCACGTCACCCTGCCTCAGCATCAGCTGCACGGGAGCTGCAGTGACCTCCTGCCACACCATGGAAAGCAATGGGTGGGTTTTGTTCTCGTGGAAACAGCGAGCCAAGCATTGCCCTGCCAGGGCAGCGTGGTCTGTAGATGAGGGTGCAGCGAGGAGGTTGGAATGTCGAGGGCTTTTGCACACTGTCAACACAGAAATAATTTAAGCCTGAGATGAGAGAGGCAGAAAATGACCTCATCCTTCCACTGTAACCTTGCTGCTCCCAAAGGTTTTAATATGATCCTCAAAGCTTAGCTGTGCTGCTGCAATCTGTCTGGAGGTTTGGGGGGGACAGAACACAGCCTTATGGGGGGAGGGGGCAGTCCTAGATCTGAATGGCAAGCTCTATATCATTTTAGTTACCAAATTTGTCTTTACAAGGGCAGACTTTGGACATAAAATGTAGCAGTTAAAAATAATAAATAATTTATGGAATATCTGAAATGTTGTCAAGCCCAACACCTCAGAAGCCAACCAAGCAGGGCATGGCCCTCATAGGGCTTAGTAAGGCTATGGTTAAATCTTGGAGTGTGTTTTAACAGCAGTTTTGAAGACTTCATTCAGAAGGCTACACTCCAGAAAAATTATCAGATCAAGGAGATTCACATCATTTTGAGGACTCCAGTGTAGCTTTGCTTGAGGGATGGAAGGATGACTCAGGAGAGCCGTCTTAAAAAGGAGGACTGGAATCACATCAGAAATCTGGGATTTTCAGTAGACAATGACACTCAGATGTCAATTATTTCTGCTGCACTTTAGAAACAGAGCAGTTTTCTCATCTTTCTGTTGCAGGTGTCTGCCTCCCAGAAGAACAAGGAAACACCAAGGTCAGCAGCCTCAGTACTGCGCTGGCCACCCAAATTCTCCCTCTTCACCCTGAGCATTATGACCACCACAGAGTGAGTGAATGCTCCAAATTCCCTGCTGGCCTTTTTCTCCTTGAACTCTAGAGATAACCAAGTCCCACGTAATGAAGGTTACTTGGGAAATCTCACATGCACCTCTATTCCAGCCTCAGCTTGCATGTAACTCACACCCAAAATAATGAATTTCACCACATGAAACCATCACACAGACCCCTGAAATTAATGATGTTTCTCCAAACAAAAGCAGTTACCATTAATTTATAAGTGTATTTATTTTCTAATGTTATATTGTTATTTCTTCAAGGAAAGTGTTTGTATACACAGATCAGAAAGAGTAAAACTGGATTATGAATAGGGGGAAAACTTCATCTTGATGGAGAGGGTGAGAGCAGCTAGCTGAAGCTAGAAGCTGGAGCTTTACTGTGAATAGAGAACTGTGCTTCTCTTCCCTACCATTTCAAGATCATTTTAGATTAATTGGTAAACATTGAGCTATATATGTTGCTCATTGGAAACTCTATTGTCACTTAACACAGATTAATTAGTGTTAGTGTTGTGACCTAGAATAGTTTGGAAGTCAAGTCTCTAAGATATATTTTCATGAGATGCAGTAATGCTGTCTCAGGAGACACCAGGTATTGTAACTTACTGTGCTGTTAAAATATGTGCAATCAATATGTCTGCAGCTTTAAAATTTTACAATATACTAATAAGAGAGACATAAAAACCTATTGGTATCACTCCCATCAGTATTAATGATCTTAACACAGCAGGTGTTATCAGTCCTAACAAGAGATGGTATTTGCTATTTCATGCTTAGATGCTCCCTTCTCTTGACTCACGGAAGCTGAGGAAGCTCTGTTTTAATGATTTGATAATGCTGCAGGCAGAGTCACTTTGGGCACAGTTCTGCCCAATTTCCTTCATGCTGAACCAGGCAACATCCCTTATCTCCTGTGATTTCTGGAGCAAGGAGTCCTGCAGACCAGGCATATTCCAGAGTCATTTGTAGTACAAAATATTTACCAGAGTGGACAAGTTGCAGTTATGTTTGCAGATTGCAGTCTTTATATGAAAAGAATATCTTTATTTTAGGAAAATATATGTTTACGGCTGAAATTGTCCTTCATTGAGCCTTTTCTCTGGTCTGGGAGAAAAAAGAAATAGTCACTATAAACAAGGGGAGAAAAAAACCACCAGAGTATTGAACTGGCTAGAGAACAATATAATTTTTTTTAAAAATTGATTTAGATGAATTAATTATATAGCCAATACGTTTTTTCACTAAAGAGAAGAGGGATCTGTCCAGCTAAGATTGCAGGTGTAATGAGATAATGGCTGCACAAGAAATGCCCAGCTGGGAGCTGCTCTGGGCCACAAGAAATGTCCATACAATGTCCACAACACCATGTCCTGGGTAGCATTTACTGGGCACAGGTAAGTCATGACCTGTCAGCATGGCTGGCACCCTGAAGTGCCACCTGGTCCCCTGAGCAGCTCTCTGCTGGGGAATACTGATATATTAGAATTAGATATATTATATTACTGATTATGATACTGGTGCTAGATATCCATGTCCTAGGAATGGTCCTTCTACAGAAAAGAAACCCTGCACCCCAGAGGTGTCCACCTCTCTTCATTGACCAGATATGATTTTGGGGTGAGCAAACTCCTGATTTGGATCACTCAGTGCATCAAATTCCAGGAAAAGCAATTAATGGCTCTGTACCTTGGTTTCTGTATTTGCAGCACAAAGTGCTCTGAGGTACCCCATTGAGAAGGAGATATTTTCAGACCATGATGCAGCAATGCCAAATGCTGCTGCTGATTATGTGTCATGAAAAGTGGATGGTTGGATGCACATTCTGCATCCTATTGCAGGGGAAATGCAGTACTGAAATACTTCTCACTTCTCTCTCACCAGAGAATTCTCATTGAAGTATTAAAATCTACTTCTGTGGACTTCCCAAAGACATCTAATCTTTGACTCTCTGGAGGGTGGCAGTTTTAGAAGAGATGCCATTATAGCTGCTAATTGTGGGATGAATTATGCAAGAATTTATTATTGATTCAAGGGTAGCCTGCTCAGGCATGCAATCAAAGCCAAGGCAGAGCAGAGGGGAAGGGATGAGGTTTCTATAATTAACTAAATAAGCTGATTCACAACTCAAGAAAAACCCAAGGCAAAAGAAGCAGTTTGCAAAGTGGAGCATTTTCCATAGCAAATCACCTTTCCCACACCCATAACCAACCTCTAGCACCAGACCACCCTGGAGCAGAGCCCACTGCTCCATGGATCCATTCTCAGCCCAGAAATACATCTCCACCCTGCAGCCATCCACAGGGTCAAAGGCAGGAACCCCTCTGGCTGTGGACCCCCAACCCAGCCCAGCCTATCCACGTGGGTCTGTGCCCAAGGTTGAGTCCTGGTTACAGGCCAGAGCTGTAGAAATGCCCATCACACCTAAAAATAGCAACGGGGGCAAGGCTGTGCAGCCACAGAAAGCCACATTTTAGAAGAGAAAATTTGCTGACAGCTTGGCACTGCACTGAAGTTTGACAAGGTCTGTTCAAGGAGTACAGAGATTGAGGAAAGAGAGGTTTAACTAGAGAATTCAGAGGGTACTGAAACTAAAAGCATATAGAGCCCAAACAATGACACAGGGGTTACAGACACTCATCAATTTATTTTTGAAAGATAAATTAGAGAGAGGTAGTTTAAAAAGCCACGAAGGCTGGAGGTAAGCAAGAGGAAATAAAATGAGCTTGCACAGCAAGTCAGTCACTGACAAATATAAAACAAACCATGTGGAGGTTTAATAGCATGTTTAGCATTTTGAGTAATGGACATAAAATTTGCTTTTCTCAACTTGACCTTTGTTAACAACCTTAGGCACTGCAGGGCTCTTATCCTGCAGCATTCCCTTTACTAACCTCATCATGTCTCTGAGTGCTAGAGACCATTTCCTAATGCAATCAGAAGAGAGATCAGTAGTAATGACAATAATTATATAAATATGTATATAATGCCTGTGTGTCTATGCATTCTCACGCACATGTGCACACACACATGCTACTTAAAACAACTCTCCAGTGGAAATGTTACAGTGACATTTAGGTAGAAAAACATCCAGCAGAGATCTTACACTAAAACCATCTCTGATGCTGCTGCACAGAAAATGGCAACAGAAGTACCAGAGAGGAAAAAAAAAAAAAAATCAGTAAAGCTAAGCAACTCTCTAATACCCCACCAAAAGGGTTTATTTTAATTGCAGCAGGACACTGGCATGTTTCTAGAGTCAGGCACGTGCTCTAAATAATCTTCTTTAAAATATTATAAATATGCAGAACTTTGAGAAGTAGGTCAGTGGCTCAACATGTTGTAGCAAATAGCTCAGATAAATCCCAGTCATTACCCTGTGGTCTGCAGTCAGTAGGAGACCTGACACACTGCAGCAAGTCGAATTCACTGCATTAGGGGACCATTCCCCAGGTGATGCCACAGCTGAGCCTGGTCACAGCTAACACCATGCCTCCCAACCAGCAAAGAAACCAAGCTCTCTCTCACATCTTTTAAGTTGTCTCACAATCAGCAAGGGCAAAAGCAGGAGGACATGAGAATTCAAGACACAGATTGAATGAACAAAATGAAATCTGCTGCTCAGGATAAACACCGAACGCAAGTGCCAGCTCTGCCAGAAAGGTGACTTCAAAACCCTGCCTTGAGCATTGGTCCAGATGTGCTAAAGTCCATCGTGGGAATGCCTCCATGCAAGCCCCAGATGAGCCTTTTGCAAAGTTCCCTGGGACCAGTAAAAGCCAAGCACCGGCTCACACAAAATCCTCCTGTGGATTTGGAGCCCTGAATCCGTGCGGTGCAGCTCCCCTCGCCCACCCCCCTTTCCCAAATGGATTTCAGCAAGCACTTACCATCAGCAAGCTCAGAGCAGATTCGGGAGCACGCTGCACAGCCATCTCCTCTCTTCCTACATACAAATCCTCCCCACGACTTGGTCAGCCCTCGGCCCTCCGTCACAGCAAAGCATCCACAGAGCCCACAGCTCACTGCAGGGAGAGAAACCCCAAATCAGGGTCGGAGAGCATTTGCAAGAGGAGGAGAGGATGGATGAGGGGGTGGGGAAGAGAGGAGGGAAGGAAATAACCTTCACAGCCAGGGAAAGAAGCTTAAGCTAGGCCAAATTTTACACTAGAGAGAAGAGGAAAATGAAACAGAGAGCCGGCTGGAGAAACAAGATATCGGGAGCTGCAGGATATTTAAAGCTCAGGCGCACGCCACCACAGAAAGCAGCAGCAGCATAGGACATGTATCAAACACCTACATGACAGGTTAGGTCCAAGCCATCCTCCCCCTGCCCCAGCTCGCGGACTGTAATTAATTGCTCTTAATTGGTCCTTACTCCACCTAAATAAATCCTAGGTAGCACAGGAGTGCCGTGCCCCTGACTCTGCATCTTCCTCCCTGCCCTGGTGATGCTGGCGCAGCAGCAACGTCAGACATGGCCACGTACCGCTTCCCACAGGGTCAGAGCTCTTCTCTCTCCTCGCCAAGCCCGGCTTCGCCTGCTCGGGAGAGCCGCCTGCACAGCACAGGCTGAGCAGCGAGAGCAGCCAGAGCCGGGAAGCGCCCGGTGCTCACTTGAAAGCAACAATTACCTTTACTCGAGCGAGAGCTGGGTTACTCACTGACCCTTTTCACCTTATTCCCCCCCTCCCTCCAAGGAAAGTCTCTTCCTCCTCCTCCTCCCCTCCAAATGGACTCAGCTCCCCACGGAGCTAACACACTTCGCAGAAACATGTAATTACACAGGCTGTTGTGTTAGCGCTCTGATCACGCTGCCTGTACCGCCTGGAAACGGCAGCCAGGCAGCCCCCCCTTCCCTCCTTTCCCTTCCCTCCCCTTCCCTCGTTTCCCTCCCCTCCCGGGAGAGATGCGCTGCAAACCCCGCCGAGCTCCCGCGGCTCGGGGGCCGCGCACGGTTAATCGTGAAAATGCGGCCGCTTAAGGCGCGGAGACAAATTAGCCCTGAAAATAAGCCCCGTGTTTAAATGTTAGGTGTAAATGGAAGATGGCTCTTGAAAGCCTTTGAAAATAAACAGAGCATCCTGGTAGGAAGGCCGGTCCTCTAAAGCAGGTGTGTCCTGACAGACCTGTCAGACCCCTGTTTTGTGGGGCTCAGAAGCCTCCTGGATTTCAGTGTGTCAACACTTATATCCCCCCTCTGAAAAAGCAGAATTTTGGCTTCATTTCCTAAAATGTTAGGCTCCATCTAATGACAATGTCTGTTCATCTTCCAACTCCCACGTGCACACTCCCTTCCCTCCCCCTATGATTTTGGAACCCAATTAAAAGTTTCAGACAAATTCAGCCAGAGTTGAATTCTCTGACACATATCATTCCTGTAACTTTTATAGAAATTGGCACCAGGATAGAAAAGAGAATCAAATTACTGTCTCCACGAAGGCAGCAGAAATCCTTCCTTGTGTTCTGGAAGTTACATCTGGCAGGTCAGCTCTGGCATGTACAGCTCTGGAGTACTTGTTTGCCCAAACTCTCTTGATCACCTTTCACTGTGTTTTAACAAAGGGAACAGTGACCTGGGGGATTGCAGACATTGCCAGGAAGGTCATGCAGGACATCTGTGGCATAGCCATACCTCCCCCTTCCTATGGGGCATGTGACACATAGGGAAACTTGGTTTGCTCATTTAAATCCACAGATCCGTGAAATCCACTCCCCTCCCCACAAGCTGCATCACCAAGCCTGGGTGGCAATGGCAAGGGCTTCCCTCTCCCAACACATTTTCCACCAAGAGGTGTGGGAGGGGGAAGCCACTCGTGCACAAAGGGGTCACCTCTCAAGAGGTAGTCTAAACTCACTCATGGACAAACAAGAAGGCATTTTCTGGGGTCCTCTCTCCTTGGTTTTGGGTCACAGACATCAACACAAGCAAAGTCCCTTGTCCTACACCTGGAGGTGGCATTTACTGATTTTCTTCTGAGACCTGACCTTTTTCCAGCAGCGAATGCAGCTCCTGTGATCACACACGTGCTTGTCACCACTCCCTGTGTGTAAGTCATCTCCACTGAGAGAGAACAGGGCCCAGCTGCCTTGAACCCACAAAGGTACCCAAGCATCAGGGAGCTCTATCCTTCAGCCAGTTGCTTCAATCCACCAAAGAGCTGAGACAGCTACAAGGTGTTTTTTTAATCACAGGGCCCATCGTGGCTGTCTGCAGAGGGTCACCCTTTCCTCACAACCATCTGAAACTATGAGCTGTTGCGCAATGTGATCTGCTCCCACCCTCCTATGAGATTTGTCTTCATCTCTGAAGACAATCAGCTTGTTGGCTGTTGCAAAGAGTGGAGAAACAGGCTAGTTAAATGTCTCTTGAAAGGTGAAAATACGCATAATAGAAGATTAAGGTAAGTTTTGAAAGATGTCTCAAAATATCTCAGGGCATCAGATTATAAAATGTGACTACATCTATTTCAACAGCACCGTGACAAATATCCCAAGGCTATTACATTTTCCCCCTACACTAACCCAACCTGAAGTTCTGTACGATGGGGACTGCAGAAATGATGTGTTCAGTAGCTCTTGAGTTTGACAAGCAAGGTTTCTCCTTTGCCAAGAGATTTTAAGGAAAACAGACTATTCCCACATTTTTGGACTCTACTAAAATGAAGAATCTGGAAGTGTGGATGGTTCTTCCATCTCTAGCTCCTGAATTCACTCCACAGCTGAGCAGGGTAAAATTCGTCAAATACCAGGAGCTAGTTATGATTTGTGGTGTCCTTGAGAAAATTCTAGGTTTTTCCTGGGCTCTGCAAGTCTCAGAGTAATGATCATCTGTAGGGAGCCATCTGCATACAAGTATATGATCTATGGCATCAAGGTATATTTGCAAACTTACCCACGGCTTAGCCAATTTCCACTATTTACGTGAATAAATTTTGTAGCACAAGTGGAAAAACACAGATCATTATTCACTGCGGGTTGTCAGGAGACAGGAAGAAAAATTTTTTAAAGGAACTTGTTGGATAGACAGGTAAAACTACAGACTTGTGGTTTTGTTTCAAGGCCTAAAGCCATGACATTGAGGCCACACCTTCAGTGCTGTGCTAAGTTCTGGGTCCCTCAGTTCGGGAAGGACACTGAGGTGCTGGAGGGGGTTCAGAGAAGGGCAATGGAGCTGGGAGAGGGTTTGGAGAATGAGTCCTGTGAGGAGCAGCTGAGGGAGCTGGGGGTGTTTAATGTGGAGAAAAGGAGGCTCAGGCTGAGCTTCTCACTCTCTACAATTCCCTGACAGGAGCGTGTAGCCAGGTGGGCGTCGGGCTCTGCTCCTGCCTAACCAGCGACAGGATGAGTGGACATGGCCTCAAGCTGCACCAGGAGAGGTTTATAGCAAACACAAGGAAGAATTTCTTCACAGAGAGAGTGATTAGACATGGGAAGAGGCTACCCAGGAAGAAGGTGGAGTCACCATCCCTGGAGGTGTTTAAGAAAACCTGGACGTGGCAGTCAGTGCCATGGTCTGGTTGACAAGGGGGTGTCCAGTCATAGGTTGGACTTGATGATCTCAGAGGTATTTTCCAACATCATGGATTCTGTGTTTCCATGATTCTGAGACCTTAGCAAAATAATTGATTGGATGTCTTCTTTTTCTCCCCCTGTATTTTACGATAAATAGCTCCTACAATTGGTCAACGAAGTAACTGCTTACAATCACTCAAAGAAAAAATATTACAGCAAACTGTGGATTAATAGGAAAGTTCATACCAGTAAGAAGACACAAAGCACTTGCAGACTTGTTTACATATAGACATGTCCTTCAATTCCAGTGTTATCCCTGGTAGAACTTTGACAGGGATAAATAAGCATAGATATGCAATATCATGGTGGGTCACCTTTGTTAGAGCTGGTGGTTGCTGGGCACATAATTTGAGGTTCTGGTAATGCAATGTGGTAGGAAAATCCTCTGCTAGAAGCACATTATGCTGCCTGTTCTTGGATATCCAGAAACTGATAGGCACCTGCTGTCCTCAACAGGAGACTGAGAAGAAGGTGTTACTAAAGGTATGAATAAAGGCAAGACAGAGTTAATTGCAAGACTTGATTCCATCTGGTACAGAGCTTAAATTTCTTATTATTTGCTGGGGTTTTTTTTCTTCAATGAGCAAATAGGAGCTCTATTTTTCAGTGAAAGTAAATTTCTCAAGTACTGCTATCATATATGTTTAACCACTCAAAGTCAAAGTTGTCCCTCCAGTCAGCTGTGACATTTGTGAGAGAACAAAATCCTGTTATGAATTTTGATTTGCTTCTTGCATCACAGATGTGTGTTTGAGTGAAATGTTGTCTAGTTATATGACAAGTGCCAGGAGGCACTTCTTTCAGCAAAGGCATATATAGAAAAAATTATTTTATCAAGAGGAATGAAAGCCCTTACCTCAATTTATAAGGAGTTAATAAAGCAAGTCCTGCCACTGTTTTGACATGAAAATACTACATTAATGTTGAGGATACTACCATAAGCAATGACATGACCAGAATCACACCCATTTACAAGACAATTGCAAATCCAAGAAATAAATGGAGAGCCCAACAAGCACTGGAACTTGAGATATACCAAAGTTCATGCCAAGCTTGTAAATATTTAACCTTAAATTAAAAGAACTATGAGCTTTCAGTGGTGTGAAAAGAATATATGGTGTAAGAGTATGAAAAGCTGTCTACTAAATTTCCTTTACCCATTCATGTGTTCCTCATGCATCTAAACTATTTACTGGAACTTCAGTGATTATTTTCAAGTATGTGTTAGTCACAGAAATCAAATTTGCATGCTGAATGGCCATGGCAGAAGTGCTTCTGCTTTAATCCACAAAGGAGGAACCACTTCATACAATGATCTGCAAGAAAGTAACAAAGCTGGAAGTCTAAGATGCTTAACCAAGCTATAGAAAATTACACAAAAAAAATACTCATATAATTCAAACAGATGAATGTGAGGACCTACATTCTGCTTGTAGCACGTCCCCAAAGATAAAAGCCTGATGCCAACCAGTAAATTATTCATTGTGAATTATTCACTCGGCTTTAAGAAATATCTGGAAGGAACTTACTGAATTTGCTTTTCTCCTCACCTTCCTATGCTCCTTTCCATCAACCCAATTGCTCTGAAAATCACTTGCCATGCCCCACAAACAGATCTCAGCAGGGCTGGGACTACTGCTTCTGAAAATTCTCCTAGAAGCTTTTGATAATTATAAATGCAGTGATAAAGAGGACTCTCCAGGCTGTCAAAGAAATACCATACAGGAAGAGAAATGTCATTCCTGGAGCCAGCAGGCTGCCAAATGAAGCCACCACATGTGAATATCTGAGGGGGAAGGTCTCTGGTCAGCCTCCTCCTCCACTGCCACTCTCTCTTTAGGGCGAACTTAGTGAAGGGTTTCCTATCAAGTGTTTGAGAAAATACTTTATTTCTTTCTTCCCTCAATGAGGAGGTAATGCAGAAATTATTGTTAGAAATCTATCCAGGTTAGATGGACACCTAGAATATGACACTGGCTAGGAGAAGGATTGATTTCCAACTCATCTCTAATTTGCTGATTGGCACACTTCCCTTGCCTTGCTTTTTTGGCAACTCTTCACTGAGAAAATAGTTCTGCTCATGAGTGATATAAACCAGAGGCTCTGGCTCCATCCAAGTGCTGAAAGCTTCCCTGATTGAACCTCTCTGAATCATTTGTCTGTAGAGCTGTGCAAGCAACCCACAGGCTGCTCATTGCTAAGCAGTCTCACTCTCCGGATGATTTATGTCTGAACACTAATTAGCTGTGACAGACACTGCTTTGGAATGAGGAGAGTCCTGGAAATGTCATCTATTGTATGGACAAGAGTGAGATTGCACAAAATTTTCCTGATATACCCCCATAGCTAGAGGCAGAGAGATTTCTTGGACCCTCTGAAGACACTTCTTCATGATGGTGACTATCACTGGTATACAAAAATTCTTGCAAAAAATTGCATACCTCTTCCACAAGTGTGAGGGTGATACCTGGCAAAACAAGAATACCAGAGCAGAGTTCCCTTGCAGAAGCTGCCTGGGCTGGGAAGAGGTTTGAGGCTTCTTGTCACCTCTGTGCCAACCATGAGGCAATGCCCAGCCTTTCCAGAAAATGCCCACTTTCAACAAACCTCAAAAGGCCAGAAAAAGCTCTTGTAGGTAAATATGAGAACTGGAGTGCCCAGAGAGGTAAGTCAGTAGAAAGGATTCTGGTTTACAGCAGCAGACCATGTTCACATATGAGAAATTTGAGTGGGAATGGGTTCCCATCAGCAGCAGCGAATGCACTCTGAGCTGACCAAGTGCCCTTGCCCAGGGCCATCTGGCACAGTGCTACTGCCTCTCTCAGTTTTGAGATGAGGTTGGCCTGCTTTCTTCTGCCTCTCACCATCACAAAGACTCCTGTCTTCCAGGTTCCCCTTCAGCCTGTGCAAGATTTTAGGAATCCTGGTAGCTTGCACCTGATGTTTGGCAGCTGAACTCCTGGTGGTGTTTCCTGCTGAGCTCTGGCCAGTGGGAGCTGACACCCAGTGACCTCCTGCACCTCCCACACCCTCCTGCACCTCCCACACCCAGTGGCACCTCCTGCATCTCCCACACATCAGTACCACACTTCTGTTCTGAGCTCAGCAGGGACTGGGCAGCCTTGGGCATGAGCTACTTCTGTCCTAAACAGGGAAGGTTCAACCAGATGTGGCATCTCCCATCACCCATTCCCCAGTAGATCCTCACCCAGTTATCACACTCCCTACCAAGCAAGCCAGGAGGGGAGTCCAGTTCCCAGAGAAATTCCAAACCCCCTCCACTTCATGAAGCAGCCTGTGGCATTTAAACCTCTGGCAAGATGTAGATTAAAGAAAAACCTAACATTAAAGCATTCAGAAAGCTGACCTCCTGTGTTCTTCCAGCTTATCTTCTATTTAATTTAGCATGTGGGAACTTAACACTAATGGTGCACTGGGACAATCCTAATTTAAAAAACCCTGAAGGTTAATAACTAGAAAAATAAACATGTCGTAACTCGAAGTATGACTTAATAGCAGCACAGTAATTAACATTCAATAACCATCTTACTCAATTTGAAAGGTCTGGGCTTCATATTATGATTGTTTAATATTAATTTGACATTTACAAGATTATGGCCTCAGCAGACTCAGACATCATGAGTCCAGCTGAACACAGAGTCCCAATAGAGGGGGTGGAGTCTGCAATGTACATCACTTCTGCAGTGATATTTGTTTCCTGGAAATGCATTCCTCAATGCTGTTGCATGATCTGTTGGGCTCTACTTGTGCTACTTGACCTAATGTGCACCTGTGCAAGTGAATTTAGTGAAATTAGGCAGCACTTTTCAACCAATTCAGGGGGGTTTTTTTGTTTGTTTTTATTATGGTATTTATTTAAAAGAGCCTTGGGTGAGTTATCTCTCATCAACAAGGCTAATTCTTCTACAGTTCTGTGTAGCTGTGCTAAAAAACTTTTCAGGTTTTGTTTCATCATTGTGCATTTTTAACTTCCAATCTACATTTATTGATAACTAGTGCTTAATTTTTGTACTGACAATATGTTTCAACGAAGTAGCTCTAGTTCCTAATGACTTAACTCTACATGCATTTGAGATAACCAAATTTCTTCTGAGCTTCTGTTTTGCCCTCTATGAATTTTTCAGCAACCTGCTGAGGAAAAGACTGTCTCTTTCCATTAGAAACCCTTTGCTACCCACATCAGCTGGGATTTATCTTCCCTGAACAGCACTGACCAACAGCCTCTACATTATTTCAGATGAGATCTGACACCTTTGCTAGACTATGCCTCATATCTCTACAGATCATGCAGATCATTCCTCTTTCTCTGGAAAAGACGTGAGCATTCAAATCCTTTTTTTACTCAGTGCATCTCATTATGCACTCAATCAGCTCTTAAATATGTTTTCAGGCTAATATATTTCAGCCACCTTTATGGCCACCCAAGTCTGATTTTTAAAAAATCATGATACAAACAGGGATAAGTGTTTCTGCACAGGACTATAAGTAAGTGGCTAGGGATTATGGAGGGTCTGGGAATTCCAATCTTTGCCCCACGCACTGCCCTTGGTTCCGAAAGGTGGTTCACCTTTTGAAACTTCTTTAGTAAAAACCTCAGCACATCAAGTGGATCAGTTTTCAGTGCTTGGAAAGTGAGGCTTTGAAGGCTCTACACTTTGAACTCAAGCCCTGTGGGTGCTGTCAGGGCAGCACTGGGTTGCCTCCATCCCCAGGGACAGTCTGTGATGGAACAAGGAGCTGTATGTCCATTTCTTCAGGCCCACCTATATCCCCCTGTGAAACCTCTTTGTTCTCCCCACTGAGCCTCTGCCTTTCAGTCTCAGAACAGCTTCTGCACAGTGTGGACTTCATCCTGGTGCTGTTTGGCTGGATGTTAAGTAAAGTGACTTCTGCTGCATAGTGCTTTAGGGCAGACAGTCAGACAAGTAAAATCAAATAATATGTACCTGAATGCAAGTGTCACTGAGAGCTGTCTATTCTCAGCTTCTGTCCTCAGACCAGGAGTCACCTAACCTAGTAAAAACAATTTATGAGTAAAGACATCCAGCCAAAGATAACCCATCAGAGCTTCCTCATCAGTCAATGGGCTAACACATGGCTCCAGAGGGTAGGTTACACACCCTGTTAATCTTCAGATGGGATGATTATTCCCTGGAGAGTCTGGGATCTCTCCATTGGCTACTGCAGAATCCTAAATGACGATTTTAACATTGTCAGCAAGTCTCAGCTTGAGCCTTAGCACTGGGAGCTGCCCTCAATTGCCAGCGTTGCTGGTTGTACACACTGTGGGATCAGGGAGCACCAGTGCAGTGCTACATGTGCCTTTGAGGGTGCTGCAAACCACAGACCCAGGTCCTGGAGGCTGCTGACTACTCAGGGTGCTCCCATTTGTTTGCTATTTCCTTCAGCTGCCACTTGAGACAAACCCAGAAGGAGACAAAAGTGATTATGGGGAAGGTTCCCTTAGGAAAACAAGAAAACCATACCAAGAGTGGCAAGGATGGGATATGCAAAGAGGTTTGTCATCCCCCTTGGGCTGAGGAAGAATAATAGCACAGGCTAAAAATATAACATCTACTCTTGATCTGTCAAAACCTTTTGTTTGTACCATGGCTGCACCTTGCATTTCCATCAGAGATGTAGCTGACCCTGTGGTGTTAGACATTGTGCAGATACCTCACTAGACCTGGGATGACCCTGCACTTCTGGGCAAAGTGTGGGCTCAGGGAAGAGGAAGGTGATGAATACTTTGACAACCTGTTCACCTGGCTTCCAGCACAGCCCTGTGACCTCCCAAAATACCTCAGTTATTTTGGCAGTGACTGTGGCATGACCTAAGTAAGATGCATTGCTCACACTAAGGAGTTGACAATCCACAATGAGACAGAAGAAACAGTGGTTTAAGATGGAAAAAAAAATTACACTCACAGCAGTAAGATGCAAAGGTTTTTTGCATGTAGAATATTTACAGCAGTCAGAATGTTGGTGCTTGCCAGAGGGAGTTATTGGAGCGTTGAGAGTTTATCATTCAGCTGCTGTTTCATAATGCAGTCAGGGTAACAGTGACACATTTAACTGAAGTAAATTTTGAAATAAAAAGGAAAATTAGTTTTATTCATTTCTGAATTACTGTTACAAGTTACTAATTTATAGGACCAGTAATAAAACCAGAACTGTGTTCACAAGGTAACATCTACAGTTCCAGAGGAGCACAGCCATTAATAAACAGAAGTGAGTGCAGAATTTTAAGTACCCTTCCTTAGTCCAGAAATATGTTCTGTGAAAACCTCACATAAGGGAGTGAGCAATTCAGCTCAGCCCATTAATTGCCTTAAATATCATGGCTGGTAATCTGCAAATTAGATTATAAAACTTCATTGCATATAAACAAATGCCAAGATGGAGTGCCTCTGCTTTCTTGGCAATTAGTTTGCAGAATAGTTACTGTATTTTATGTTTAACAGTATTAAAGAGCCAACAGTGATTTCACAGTAAAGCAACTTCATAATGAATATTGGTTTTATGAATCCTAAGTCCAGTCTTTTATGGTTGCCCATCTAACTCAGTTTTGAAAGACACTTTTATTCTCCACTTGATCAAGTCAGGTTCTCTCTACAACACCTCTGGGCACCCAGGACCTGCATCTCCAGGCCCATATAGGGACATTACATATCCAATTTTCCACAGATGTGGTTTTGTTCTATTTTCCTACTTTTTTCCCCCCTTGCCAGGAAGCAGAATTGGTGGGGTGTTGAGAAGTTACCACATCAGCCAGAGATTTTTTGGATGTCTGGTGTCTCTGACTAGTGATATAGATAGATAAGGCTCTGTCTGGGATGCTCTACACCTAGAAATCAAGGGTTGGCATAGAGCACATTATGCACAGTAGTTCTCATATTATGGGGAAAGGAAGAGTTAAATGTATTTAAATGTTGTTCTAGACCACAGAAATGAACAAGTGGGTCCACAGATCCCTTCAGACCTTAAGGTCTGAAGGCAGTGACACAGGTCTGTGTACAGACCACTCACCACTTCTCATCTGTTGGTTGCAAGTGTGGTACCAGACCTGAAGAAATTAATCTCTTTTTTAGGAGACCAAGTTGAAACCATTGGAGAAACTGTTACTTGTGTCAGTCTGCAATTTGGAAGGTGGCTTCCCAGCCCTCCTCAGCTTATTAAGAGAAGCACTGACTTTTCCCCATCCCTGTGCTGGGCTTTGCTGTTAAAGCAGCTGATGAAGCTTCTCTTCCTCGCTGTCTCTCAGCCATCAGTTACTGGCCCTACCTCAGGCACAGGCCAGGGAGGTGACAGCTCTTAGGTGTGAGTGTAGCACTGTGATGACCCCAGAGGCCTCCACATCTCAAATCACATAAGCACAAGGACAACAAGATGTGTTTAAGCTCTCTCCCAAGACCCTGAGACTGCCACATGAAGGGCCAGCACTCTCCACAGCGCTGAGCAGTGAGGAGATGGAAAGCTCCATCTCCTTCTCCTCAGAGAATTTGGCATCCAACCAACCTGAAGTGATAAAAGGAGTGTGCAATCCAAATGGCCCTGCTGGGCTCAGGCCAGGCTCTTTTAGAAACCCAGAAAGTGGAGGAAGGTACAGATGAGAACTACACAAAGGACAATTGCCTTGTTCAAGCATCAAGAGGCTGGAACACCCCCAGAAGGCGTGGGACACCACAGGCTGATGCCCACAGTGGACCAAAGGAGTGAGCTCAAACTCTTGTGACTTAACCCAGCTGCCCTGACTGCTCAGCCACCCACAGACACCTCCCTCTGCTCTGCAGAGCCTGTGTGCATCACCTTGTGGAAGGAGCTAGCAGTGGGTCTGTTAGCTAAAGGACCAAGAAGCAAAAAGAAGCTGATAAGGAACTCTCTCTGAGGCTGTCACCAAAAAGACCAGGAGAAGAGAGGAATTGAAGAAAGATAAGGAGAGAAGTTTGTAGCTGGTCGAAGTATTTTTAGAAAGTTAACTGAAGTCACTGTTACTTTGCACCAATGGTATTATGTTGATTTATTGTAGCCAATAGTTAAGATAGAAGAAATATAAACAATTAGAAAGTGTATAAAAGATTGGCCATTTGTAAAAAGAAAGAGTTGCCAACTAAGACTGCTTGCAAGCTTTGCTTTGTGTCGTGACCGCCTCAACAACGACATCGCCTCACAGGTGGAATTCCAGGGGACACTTCTGGATTTCAACATCTGCAGAATAGCAAGTTTATCTCCAACCTTCATCATTCCAGAGAGGTAGCTCAAACCAAATATTTTGTCAGCAAGGTACAGCAGAGGCTTTCTTTAGAAGACATCTTCTTGTACATTATCAGAGTGTTCTAGGTGGCAGCTCACACTGAGTTTCAATAAAACATTTAATAGCAACAGAGTGGAGATGGGAGAGCTGCCCTGCACCCTCCTAAAGCAAAAACTTGAGAGATGCTGATGGCACTCTTGGCTCCACATGCACATATAACCCTTATGCTTTATAGTGTCATCCTGTTGCATTTTTGTTTCCTTAATTTTCCAGATTTAAATGTGGTGTTAATGCACTTTCTCTCCCCTCTGCCCCCCACCCCATCAGACACAGATATTTAATATTGGCTGCCTTGCACCAGCAGTGTAAACGTGTCATTTCACTTACACAGGCAGCTGAAAAAACACACTTCAGTCCTTCCAAAGCAAATACATGTGAAATAATATTTTACTCTGCATTTTCAGCTACACTGGGTGTCTAAATTAGAGTCTGCTGAGCTCAATAGATTTGCCTACTGAGGATTTAGATCAGATTCTCACTGAGAAAATAAATTCCAGCTCTTCTAGGTACACACAGATAGCTGGTAGCTCAGAGATGTGCATTTTCCTTTGAGTGCTTTCCCTTGGACAAAGCAAATGCTTGGTAATTTCCTCAAGATGTTGCCCCTTGGTGAAGTACCTGCTTGAGCTGAGGGCAGTGCTTTCTGCTGACATTGCACAGTCCCAGTGCTACAACACCTAAGTGCTCAGATATGCAAAGGCCACGCTGAGATGGAATATTCAGATGATGAATCCTGCACCATTATCACAACTTGACAGCTCTCATGTCCCCAGTGTCCTCAGCAGAATTTGGAGTGGCACAGGGAGGAGTGTGGAAGAGCAGTGCCTTTAGAGTGGTTGTTAACAAAGCACAGAGTCAAAGCTTAAAAAAAGGAATATTAGTTTGGGTCTGTGTCACCAGGGAATGACACTCCATTTGCATGACTAACACATGGGGCTTTAGAAGAGAGCAGGAATACTTACCATTGCATTTCCTTGAGATCCTGAGGAGTAGCACTTCAACAAGTCTCTCCAAGGATCCCTGCTGTGGCTCAGGACTCCGTGATCAGAAGGGCTCGTGCTCACCTCCTCAGTGGAGATTGACACCACTGCTCTGTGTTCAGCACATCCCTGAGGGCCCCACTCTCCTCCTGGCCCACATGATCCATGAGACCATCCAGGCTAAATCCAGAGTCATGGTGAGTGTTCCAATCCACCAAAACCCCCCTGCCCAGAGCATGTCTCCAGCCCTTCAAGGCAGAGGCACCCTGATTAATTACCCTGCTTGGGTTTAGTGACAGAGTCACTCCTGGCCAGCACTGCTCGTTGATCTGAGCAGACAGTGCACAAGCCATGGATGGAACATTTGCTCTTCCCCTCTTTGAGCTCCTTGTTGCTCCGTGCAGGAGCCACCAAAGAGACAAGATGTCATGGGTGTCCCATCTGGGTGTAACAGACATATTTTCATTACCTGTTTGAAACCCAAAAACATAAACAACCAAAACCCACACACCAAGTTCAGTTGGCTTAACTTCACTTTCCTTGGCCACTGGGTTTAACTGGATGTCCTTGGGAAGGAAGAGCCAAACCCAGCACCTGGAAATCAGAAATCAAGCAGCTGAAATTCATCCACAAAGCCTGTATCTCTTCTCTCCTGGGCAGGGAAATGCTGATATTCTGTAGCCCACTCAGCTACTTCCTTCAGGGAATTAGATCTTCCACACAAACATAATATTGGGAACGTACACAAAAACAAAGCTTTGCCAAGGCCAACAAGATGATGGACACTCCCCTGATATCTCTCATAATAACTCCTCCTTCTTTCCCAAAACCACCCCAGCTAGCTCACTCCAGCCCTCTTATTCCTCCATTTGAAATCTTCACAGGATCTCCCTGTGGATCAGTCTCACCTGGGACACGCCTTAATAAGCACAGGTGCAGCTCTGTCCAAACACCCCCAATGCACCAGAGCTTCACAAGAGACAGGTAAAGTCAATGAAGAGAGTCAGGAGCTTTTCTGCTTTGCATCAGCAAACAGATTGGACCAAAAATGGACATTGTTTCAAGCTAAGTACAAGTGAATTCCCACTCTACTGGGAATGGGATAAATGAAAATGTATGTGTTTTGTTTGGGAAAAAAAAATATTGTTGAATTTTATTTTAAAAAATTATTATGAAAAGGTGACTTTTGTCTTATGTTGACCTAAAATGCTTTTTCTACTTCTAAATTTAAACAAACAGGAAATCAAAAAAGTCAATTATATGCTAAGCCTCATGAGTGACTGAGGTGATTGAACTTCAGCCTCACAGTTTGTCTTTCCTTTCTCCCTTTCTTCAGAGACAAAGAACATTGACTGTCTTCATTAAAATACAGTTAAATATACCAATTCTGCTAATGCAAATCTTTCCAAGTGTTTTGAGTAATTTGAGGAGGTCTGCTTAGAAGTATGTGACCTTTTACAGTGCTGGATCTCAGTAAAATGAAAACAGTTTTTCTTCAGTCATTCAGAACAGCTCCTGGTGAATTAGATAATGACAATTTCCTTTAAAATGTCAGATTAACTTACAATCAATTTAGGGCTCCCAGCTTTCTTTATGACTCAAGTGTTCTTAGGAAAGTTTTTATCCAGACATCATATTTAATGCTATGTTTACTGCAAATGGCATAAATAAAAGCCTGTATAGCTCAGATTAGGCAGTGATGTTTGTTAAACAATAATGTGATGTATTTGCTTCACGTTCTGGGAATACATCTAGGAAGCAATTTGTAGCCTCAATATCACCAATGGCTGAGTGATTGCTGCATCAGGGTAAGTGCTGTGTGTCTTTTCACAAATAATGAGCCAGAATGTCTTTATTGCTTTCCTAATTAATACAAAGTTGAGTTTAGGGCTTTAGCTTAGCTTAAGGTGCCATGTTTTTCTTTAGCACAAGAATGCCTGAGTTTCCCTTATTGAGTTGTAAAGAGAGGAATATAATTTCTACAGCTTTTCAAGTATACTCTGTGGAAATCAATAGCTTGAGTAAAATTTTCTGTTCTGTTTTATCAGAGACTGTAAAATGCTGGAAGTCAAATGGGGGGTCATGTAATTGCTATTGCTATTAGAGCCATTTAATAGGACCAACCAAAAAACCTCACAAGAACAAAAGAAAGCAAAAAATCAGAAAGGAGAAGACAAAGAAAAATCAGATAGAAATACATAAAAGAAAATTTGACAACACTATTTCAAAAGAGTGAAAAAAGCCATTGAAAGAACATAGGGTGAAAAGAGATTTTAGCCAAAAAAGAAAATAGATTTTGACTGTTGTTTTATCAAGAAGCTCCCTTTCAAATCAGTTGCACCAGTAAGTCACTGTGAGCTCAGCTGACTCCAGCATGGTCTGAAGGAGTTATAACAACCTAGGTGTTTGTGTGTGCTGGAGAAGTAATAAGAGCAACACAAAGAAAAATAAAATGAACTCTAGGAGATCAATAAAATGTAACCCTTTGACCCTGTAGATGATCACTATCCATTTTTTAGTTGGGTGATAAAATCAGCACAGTATAAGGTTTTAATCTGGCCATTACTTCTATCTTACATCTGTGAACTTCAGCATTAATTTGCCACAAAGATCTATTTTTAAAGGTAGATATAGTGCCTCCAGAGAAGAAACCAAATTCACAGTTGGTATTAAAACTGGCTTTGGTAAGATTAACATTTGTACTCAAACTGTTACAGTTCTCAAATCTTATCTCAGGCAAAGAGAGGGCTCTGTCTTTTCTTCTATAGAAAAAAAAAAAAAAAAAAAAGAAAGAAAAATGGCAAGATAACAAGCAATGGAGCAGATGGAGTAAATTTTCAGAGCTGTGTGTGGGAGTCAAGCATTCAGATCCCATTAACTAATATTGGAGTTGGAGGATCAGACTCCTACTCACCAGGCTTCAAAAACAACAGGTTCACATTTCTCCAGTTTCACTTGTTTCTTACATGTCCCTGACGCCACTCTGGCTCCTCTCTACCAGGCTGACATTTACACAACAGCACAAATGTGCCTTTCCACTCGGGGCAGGGCTCCTCACCCAGCAAATAGAAATGGAAAAATGCAAAGAATAGATCTGAGTTTACGTATAGACCACGTGTGCTTGTGGACGTGGTAAGAAAAAGGACCAATAATGTGCAGTGGCTTCATCCCAAACCAAAACAGCCATACAGAATCAGTATTTTGGTAAAGACACTCCTAAGGTTCATACCTTACTGCTTTAGGATACATGAAAAGTAAAAAGCAGGCAGATACACTCAGCACAGGTGTTCAGTGCACTTCCAAAACCTCTTTCATAATGTCTGGCTGCATACACCAGCCCTGCAAGCCCTGAACCATGAGAAATGCCCTGTTCAGGTTGGTGCAAAGGCTTCTGTGAGTAAATACATCTTGTACCAACCTCCTGCCCAAGAGGAGCTGGTAGGCACAGCTGTTTCCATTTGCATCCATCTCCTGCATGCTGGCCATGTGCAAGAGCCCCACACTTCAGCTGGGATGAGCAGGTTGTCCAGGATTCTCTCCTCCCCTGGGTCATCTCCACAGTGTTCTGTTTTGGGACTAAACATTTGTTGGAATCCAGGGCACAGAGAATGTCTCTCTGCTGTTTTAAGAGACTCTGACCCTCAGCAGAACACTGCTTTTAACCTTCATCCCTGGGAAAAATTGCCAAGACTTTGGGATGAGTTAGAGCACACAGGTAGTGGTCGTGTATCACAGAGTGAAGAATTTGGGGTTTTAGGATTTTAATATGAGAGTGAATAGAACACAAGATGGAGGATTTTGGGTGTTTCCCTTCTTCCTTCTTGTCTCTCTTCAGCTCCATTTTCTGTAGCACTGGTGGTAGAAAGTTATTGGTTAGAGTAAGCAATAATGTGGAAGTTACGTGTATAGATTAGTAGAAATTATTGGTAGAAAAGTAAAAACAAAGTATGTGTTAGAAGATGGTTGGGTAAAACAGCTTTAAAAGGCCTTGGTTTTGGGTGTTTGGGGTCCATTTTGTGCCTTGCTTCTCACATGCTGAGTCTGGTGTGCAGACAGTGCTGAACTTAAGATAAGAATAACAAAGACCTGAAGACTGAGAGAAAGAGAGTCCTGCTCGTCCTTCATCCTTGGAAAAGAACCCAGCAGGGGAACCACCTCCAAAGCGCCCAGGGGGTTGGGTTTCCACTCTTACTGGGACCAGCACAAAGCTCAGCAAACCCTCTTCTGTAAAATCAGGTTCTCTGTCCCTGATGGCTGTAGGAAACAACCATCTTCAGCTCCACTGGGTTTTATCACAGTAGCTTTATTTTTAACTGCCTTTAATCACCCAATTATTAAGAGTGACACAGCACTTACACCCTATCATTGCAATCTAATTAATTTCTGATCCCATAAATCATTCTTGTACATCAAGTATGTAGTATCTATGGGCTGAATATCTTATTTTCTCCACAGGGACACTCAGCAGCATCAGTTATGTGCAAATGCAGTAGAGAAGGAGAACAAAGCAGCTCCCGAAGAGGACGTAGGGGGACTGTCTTCCTTCCCTCCTGCAAAGCTTGAAACACCTGCAGATGGCTAGCAAAGGTGCCTGATTGCACCCCAAAACACTAAACCTCCCACAGAGGCCTGGGGAAAGCAGGAAGATACCTGGGATTGCTGTTTATTGCTATTTATTTGCCCATTTCTCTGCATGTAGAGGATTCAGCAAAGCTGACACAGACTCAGATTTTGGTGACCTGCAGCATGGAGTTGTGACACATCTCACAGCCAGGTGTGTGCCTGGTGCTGGTCCTCTTCAGTCTGAAGTCAAACCTGAAGTGGGACCTGGAGTCAAACATTTAGCGCACTTCCAACAGGATCCTCAGAAGTAATGTCTTTGAGTAACATCTTAGAAGTCTTTGAGCAGCATCTTAGAAGTCCTGCAAAGTGCAACAGGAAATCTGCACATGATTTTGGGAAGCCTGTTGTAGGGGACATCATGGAGGCACGCTGGGTCCAGTCTCCTTCCCCAGCTCAAAGGCTCCTCTGGGTAACTCTGGTTACCAGAAGAAGCAATTTCTTCTTCCTGACCACAGAGGGGCTGTGTACAAGGGATGTCTTATCACTTCACATGCAACCAGAGATCTCCTTTAACTTTTATTCAGGTAAAGTGAAAATAAACATATTTATTTACACACCTAAAAAATAAAAACAAACCAATAAACCCAATTATAATTATCAGTTCTCATGAAAGACATAGGTTAAAGAAAGGAAAGAAGATACTTGAACAGTCTGGTCATAGGGAGGTTAATTCTGCCTGGTCTCTCTGTCTCTCTCTCCCATAGCATCCCCACTGCACAAACCATCCCAACACACCCTTTGTCAGGGCTCCAGTCTGAGCTTCATCCTTCAGAGAAACTGCTCCTGGTAGATGACACTAGATTTTACAGATAATTTCCTTTTTAGAGCCCTCAGGAGCATCTGGCCAGATTTACTCCTTCCTGTTTAAAGATGTTTATTTCTAATGTCTTCAGGAGGAAAAGACTGATGTGCCTTTAATAACAACAAGAATTGCTCTGCTTGTTTGGAGATGCCAGCACAGCCTTGTTGGTGCAGATGTCACATCCTTGACTGAGTCCTGGACTCTGGGAGGGAAAATTTCCCCTCCCTCCTCTCTGTATGAAGTGTATCCAGGTTCCAAACCTTATTTTTGTATTCATCTGCACAATAACAAACACAGTATCAACATTTGAATTCAGTGACAAAGGTGCCTGACTACAACTATTCCTTTAGGACTATGGGAGTGGTCAATAATCCCTGCACCAAAAGATGGGAAGTGGAAATGAAGAGGGTGTTCTGACTCAGCCTGGCAGGGCAAGAAAATGGCTCAAGAGAGTCAGTGCACCAGAAGGACAGGGCTGTGACCTCACCCCTGGAGGAAGATGATCACCTGAAGTTGCAAGAGCATAAACAGGAAACCCTCCAGAGGATCAAGGCTGAAATACTCTGTGCCCTGCATCCCCACAGCCCCAGCCTGCAGTTTTACAGATGTGGTGCAGGAGCATCCATCAGTCACTGCACCACTGAATGCAGCTCAGGCCTCCTGAGCCTGTGCTGCTGCAAACTTGCTCACTCCAGTCACATCCCATGAAATATGATGGTCTCGGTGAGATTTATTTTGCTTCCCTTGACTGGCTGATCAGTGCTTCTAGCAAATGTGACAACTTCAACCATCATCAATTACTGCTTTCACTACGAGTGACTCTTGCTGTGCCACACTTTTTATTACTGAGACCTTTGAAATCTACTGTATTTAAAATTGGTAGAACTAAATCAGGGAAGTTCAACGTAATTCCCCTTTTCAAATCAGTCTCCTAGTAAAAATATTACACCTCAATAATAGGAACCCAACAAGAGTCTCACCTGATGTGGGAATTCTTCTTCACAAAGGTGGCAGGCTGTGTGTTGCAGAGCTATTCTTAGGAATGCAAGGCCATTATCCACATCATTTGTTCTTTATAGCTCTGGGTTCCCTGCCCAGCAGAGTGAGGCCACCAGAGCAACTTCATTGCCTGCAGAAACACCCGAGCCTGGTGGTGCCTGTGAATTATTCTCCTGTTCCCTGGGTCCCTCCACAGCAGGTCCTGATGCTGCTCCTCACAAGGGCAGAGGTTTTTTGGGATGACTCAGTATGAACAGGCTGCCAGGCAGGATGTCAGGGAGAGCACAGTGCTGCAGCTCCATCCTGCATTCCAGAGGGAAGGGCTGGCAGTGTTCCCTCCCCCCACCATGCAGAAATACCCACCAGGTAGGGTCACCTTCCCAGGAAGGAAAACAAAACCTTTGCCATGAGGTAAGAGACAATTGAAGGGCTGATTTTGCCCAGGCTGTGTCTGAGGGACTTGGCCATTTCTCCCTTCTCCACATCTCCATTCCAGGAACAGCCACTGCAAATAACTGTGATGGCAAGGCCAGTAAATGTGCCAAGGATGAGGCAAACCAGAAGATAAAAAATCACCCTGAGAGGATGCAATGCTCCTCTGGCATGGCAGGATTATCTGCCATCACAGTTGCTATGTGGGAAGCAAAAGAGCTTCACTCTCAGGAAATAAGCATTTCCTCACTTTGAACAAACAAACAAACAAAAAACCTAATGAAAACATTAAACTGGAGTATACATGGAGATCAGGATTTTCAGCTGTCAGGCTGAGCTCATTAAGTTTCAGAAGGCCTGAGCTCCATTTCTGGCAGAGCCACTGGTCTCTAAGTGGGAGAGAGATAGGTTGTTTTCCTGCTCAGTGCCTCAGTTTCTCCTCCTGTGAAATGGAGCCAGTGATATGGATTTCTTGTAAGATCTACTGGTGAAAAATCTGACATAAGAACTGATACTCATTGTTTTTTCCAACCCAAACACAAGCTGTGATACTTTTTCAAATATCCTTAGCAATAAAGAAAATATATATCTTCCTCCATGAGTGTAGGTCTGTATAAAGGCATTTCATGACAGTTTTTCTTCAGGGTGATCCAAAGCATTGGGGTCTTTTGGGGGGATGTGGTTTTCCTACTTAATAATTTCCTGTTCAGTGATTCTTCACAGCAGCATTAAGTGTTACATTTCCCCATATGCAATAATGAGCTACCAGCTATTTCAGTCAGAGGGACCTTTCATTTCTTAGCAGGAGGATCAAGATAAAAGTCAGCAAGGAGTCTCCACCAGGCAGGACATTGTGTGTCACAGCTCTCAGCAGCTGCTCCAACTCACTGGCTGCCTCCCAGCAAAAGAAGAGCAGCCCACAAAATCCCTCCTATAAGGGGAAAAAAAAAAAAAAAAAAAAAGAGGAGAGGGATGCAAAAATTATTTCACAGTGTCTCATTCAGCTCATGAAAGATGCAGATGAGGAAACTGAAAGTTGTAGCACTCCCCATGGAAGTGTCTTTTACTGGCATTATCCACAGCTCACACCTAGATCTGTACCTGCACCTTCAGGGTTACTGAATATTATCATTAAGGATGATATTGTTAAGTTTTGTACCTGGGACCATCTTCCAAACATTGCAATCTCAAACTTTGGGGTGCTCAGGGGTCCAAACCTGTCTAAGCTCAAGTTGCCACTTTCTGCCATAGGAGGTTACAAGAATAACACCCAGGTGCCTCTTTTGCCTGCTGCATGCAGAGCAGAAATCCCTGCACGAGTCCCAGGGCTTCAGCTTGTCCACAACTCTTCATATAAATAATCACAGTGCAATATTATTCCACTTGTCAACAGATCGGGAGGAATTGACAGAACCTGGTTTAACTGTTTAACTCTGCCAGGGGTAATAAGTTCTCTCATGCATTAAATTAAAAATGACACTTGAAAATAAGTACATTATGGACCAAATACAGCACACAAATGGGGGGCAAAGATTTAAACTGCTGCCTGGTGGAGAATTGACAGTGAAGCAATAAACATCTCATTATCCAAGCACATCCACCAAGAGGGCCTTTTGCATATAGATGCATTTGCTGTGGGTAAATGCCTGCTATCAGCCTGGACAAACACAACTGTTTATTTTCCATTGTAACAACGTTTGAGCTAAAAAAACTGCCAGGGGCTCCTGGTGGTGGGCAAACTCTGGACAAGGCTGTCCCTGCTCAACCTCAGCCCCATCACTCCTGCCTTGCAGCATTGTCTGTTGGCAAAACTCTTCTTCCCTTCTGCTGCCATCTGACAAGCAAAGCAAAACACTGACCTGATAAGACACACTCATGTGTTAGGATAGCATAGGAGAAGGAATAACATTATTAAAGACCATTTTTCCTTGTAAGTGGAATGATTCCTTCCAGAGAGAAGGAAATTTCTTTACAAGCTTTGGGTTCGATAGTCTTGAGCTGTGTTACCTTCTTCCACTGTCTGGGGTGCCTCTTTTGCTTGCAGCAGTGTCCCCCTGTAATTTCATACACAGATACACACCTCTATTCTCTCCTGGTGCTGGAGCATGTATCCAATCTTTTCTTAGGCCTTTGGGGTGGGTTCTGGGCCTCTCAATTAAAAAAATATGAGTTGGTCCCCTTGACAGTCAATGGGGAATTATAGGAATTTGAAAGGAAGAATTCACCCAGTCTTTCTGAATAAAATTCATTAGCCAGCCAATAAGTATGCCTTACAAGCTGACTCACTCCAGATTTTTCCAGGTTGCCAAACAGTGGTAGGAAGGAAGACTGCAACAGAAAAAAGTGCTGACAGCCGAGCCAGCTGGCTCAGGGTTAGTCATCATTTTTGCAGACATCTCAGCTTAGGCCACAGGAATCTCCCACATAAGTTATGGTTTTAAATGAGAAGGCACCTCAGAAGGGAAATGTTGGGTGAAGAACATGTGAAGTGCTCAGGGCCTTTAACATGAGCTGAAAAGTGGGAGGTAAAAGGAGAAGTGATGTGGTGAAGGCTGGAGTTTGCCAAGGGCTGAGAGCCTCGGGGCTGGGAGCTTGCACAGTGAGGTTGGCAGCTGTGAGAGCTGACAGAGGGATTTATACACCTGCCATGGCAGGATGTGGATGTGCTGAATTGCCTGGGCACTGGGGGCAGAGCAAACCCCTGCAGGCAGGCGTGTGAGAGTGGATCCAAACAGCCCCAGCTAAAAGTTGGCTCTGTGCTGTGCCCATCTGTTCCAGGAGGAGAAGAAAATAAACCCCAACAAGTCATTCCTGCAATTGCTGCTGGTTTGAAACCTTCCCATAATAGCTTCAAATCTTGCATGCCCTTTGAGAAACAGTCACAACTGCTAAAAGTCTGCAAACTTATGATATGAATTCTATTGAAAATCTACCCTCTGGGAGAGGATATTGAAAATTTTTACTGAAAATATGTTCTCTATTAAGTGGTGGAGATTTGTAGAATAAAATTGTTATTGATTGGACGGTCTTTTGGCTCAATGAGGAATATAAAAGGAATTATTTTAATGAAAGCAATCCTAATTAAAGCCCCCATTACACTGAGGTTGCAGGGAGATACTGGGACATTTCCTTTGACCAAATGCCCACTGAAAGTAGGAGAGAGACATACATGAGTGTTTTTTGGGTCAGATCCTGCACATAATGTCAGGTGTGTGAAGATACCCATTTCTAGAAGAAATAAAGACATTTATTTGCAGCTATTGAAGGATAGGATTTTTTAAAAAAAAATTGTAATCAGGGTCCAGTGTCTGGGTTTGGAAGTGTCCTCCTGAGACTTCCTGTAAAAAACAAAACATGGTAGAACATGGAAAGAGGAAAAGCAACAAAAGCGAGGTTCTGCTCCATGCTTGAATGCCAAGCTAAGCAAGCCCTGCTTGAGGCTTGTTTTCATCTCATTCCCCAGGTCCTGCTACCAGGGTAGTGAATGTTTAAGACAAAGCAGTGAGTGGTTGCACTCATTTTTCCAAAGTGCACTGAAAACAGAGTCCTCTCACTCTAGAAGCCAAGGGGGACACTGCACTGCCCCTCTCACAGCTGTAGCATCACTTCATTTTTCCTAAACTGGTCCCCACTTGTTGTTTTAAAATGATCTGTCTGGAAAGCTGTTTGTTTCTCTGGGTCTTGTGTTGGGTGCTGAATGAAGCTCCTTGACTCCAGTATCAGAAGGCTGATATGATTTATTAGAATTACTCCATTATTCAGAAGGTTTTAGGGCTAAGGTGCCCACCTTCAGAGTTATATGTTCTTTCCTTCATGTTCAGAGCAAGACTCCCCAATGCTTACAAAGTCAGAGAGATTACAACCTCTACATCATTGGCTGAGAAAGAGAAAACTGCATCTCCTGTATCAGGAGACAGAGCAAAGGAATGCATCTGTTGTCTTTGAGTCCACACACAGACACAGGTTTGTTTTTACAGAAATCTGCAGAGAAGTCAGCTTTCCCATGGAAGGAAAAATGTCCAGCAAGTTTCTATCTATGAAACTTCTAAAATGGCTGTGACACCCACTCCTCCTCCTGGCAGAGCATCCCTGGTTTCTGGTCCTAGAGGCTGCCACAGCTCCATCCCATGGGCTGAGCCAGAGGGACCCACTGGCAGCTGGAGGATCTGGTGGGACCTGGCTGAGCAAGAACTCCCTGAGAGGGACCCTCACCTTCTGTGGCTGAAGGGGAGAAACCAAAATAATCAAAATCAATCTCTTCTCAGCAGCCCCTGTGTGTTTTATCTCAGCTCACTGATGCCATGCCAGGCTCTCTCCAACAATGCCTCAGGTGCAAACAAAATTCTCAGAAATCCTTTCCTGGATTACTCAGAGACATTCATATTCATTAGGAGTTATCAGCACGCAAGCAAGGCTCACATTAATTAAATATCTTTGGCATTTGGGAATTGAGGAGTTCGGTCCTGTTTTGTTTAAGTTTGCTTATTTATTAGAAGTATTAACTTATTCTGACCTAACTTTCTCTGAAATATTTCCCAGTTACAAATGTACAGGTTTATAAGCCAGATAGCTGAAAATGCATCCACAAAGATGAAAAAAGAGTAAAAGAAATGCTGTACACGAAAACTCTGACCTCCATTTTTAAAAGCTCCTCTTAAGGCATCAAATCAGAAAAACACAGGGGAAATTCTTTCCCCTTGACTCTTTCTCACAAATCTTTGTACCAAGGATGCTAATTAACTTTGCATCTAAATGAATCGCTTCCACTGCCAAAATAATCTATATAAATATAGCAATTCCCATTTCTTTAGAAATGTGTTCACAGTGCTAACACTGTGATGGAGGCACTGGACCTCTGTAACCAAAGCAGCAGAAGTGTGAGAGTCTCCACAGGGGTAAAGGCCTCAGCCTTTCAGGCATGTGTTGTGATTTCTGGGGTGTCAGGCACTCAGCAAGATCTAAGATTCTGTGATTCTATGAGTAATATTCAGGTCAAAACTCTTCCAGGAGACCCACAAAGGGACAAAGTGACCCAGTGAGCATCGATGCACATGAGCTCAGAGCACTGATCATGCATTTGCCACAGGAACAGCAGCAATTTTTCCAAGACTCATTTGTCAGGGAACAAAGGAATTTGTGGGTACAAGGAGTCTCATACCCTTCCCAGAGTATGCACTCTGACCGAGTCCAACCATTTTATCCCACAAAAAAGGGAGCCTGAGAGAGCCTTCTTGGAGATTTCCCTTCCTGGCAGTGTGGCTGTGTGGTGGTGATCTCCCCTTGAGCTGGGACACCCCTCAAAGCTGTTCCTTGAGGAAGAGAGGCCTTTTCTCAGCAGCATGTCCTTGGATAAGTCCAGTTCCAGCTCTGTCTCAGTTTCAGTGGGACTGCACACTGGTGACTCTTGAGCTGGGATGTCTCTCAAGGTTTGATATTCTTTACCTGAGCCTGAGAGATCCTTCCTTTCCCAAGGTGAAGAGAGCTCTTGTTCACACCACACTCTCAGAAAGCTGCTCATAGCATGCCAAATCAGTGCTAATAAAATCTGTGTAGTTAAATCCTTTAGACATAAACCATTGTCCAAGTCTGAGACTGATATTCAACCTAAGCTCCATAAGTTCCAGGAGTTTTGGAAAGAAGGGGGGGCACTGTGAACCTTGTGGCTCAACAGGAAGGTCTAACTCAGCCCTTTGTACCTCTGGTCTCTGCATAAATCACTCTAAATTGATTCCAACTCAATTTTGCTTTGTATGTTCTATCCATATAGTAACTAATACTGTGAACCTTGCCATCAAACTTTGTGAAGTCACCCTTTGACAAATTTCTATAAAAACATTTTGCCAATACCTTTGGTGGTGATTCTTTGAGTGACCCTGAATCACTCATTGGTGACAAAGACACCTGGCAGTTCACAGCATTGCAGTCAGGGCAGTGAATTTCTCTACAGATCTGCTGTAAAAAAAAGTAAATCTCGGTCCAGATCTGCTGTAAAAAAGTGCTGTTTAAAGCCATAATTTTCATGAAGTTTTATTGCCTGTTTTAGGTTTGTTTTCTTTTTAAAACATTGCTCTTCTTTGCTGCTTAACACAATACCATTACCTAGAAGGTCTGCAGGGTCCCATTTCAGCCATGATCCTGCAGTGGCTGCACCTTGGCATTGATTTATGCTTGCATATTTGTAAGAAAGAAAACCTTTCTATCACAACAGTTTCCTTGCTTACTGAAGGGCAGAAAAACCAGCTAAATTATTTCAAAAGCATGAAGCAATTTGTAACAGGTGGTATTTTACTGATATGAAATGAATGCTCTAATGGGGAATAAATAAATATTGAACATTGTGCAATTTTCCATCACGAAGAAACCACTGCAGAAATCTTTTCTGCAGAAAAAGGCTCAAGCCTTCCTCGTCAATGGGGTCACACCTCTGTCATTATAATCCCTCACCTCATGCAGCCTGAGCTTCTGGAAGGGCTGAGGATTTGAGACAAGGCTCAGACTTGCAGTTAAGGGTGACAAAAGGACATTGAGAATGTCTCCTAATGCTGAGAAAGAGACACCCATAGCAGATGAAGGGAGATGAGTGGGAAAGAATAAACATGTCTCAGTCCCAAAAGGAATAGCAGAAGATTTGGAAAATCACTGCTTTTTCCCTGCTCTTTTTTCACTCATACCTATTTCTGCTGCTCCTATATTAACATCACATGACACTTTCCTCTAAGCCATGAGAGTTACAGATGTTTTATACATATATTCATAATGAGGTGGAATTTTTATTAAACTTGTCTGCAGAAGCTATTGTGGAGCCTGAATTTTATTTACTACAGTATAATAAATTTCCCAAGCAGTGGTGACACCATGGTAACAATATTGCTAATGTAATTATTCCTGCCTCAAAAATAGAGTCAAGTCTTTGTCACATGTAGAACTGCTATATACAATAATTGAATACAGTTAGGTTTCCTTTCTTCTAAGCAGGAGGTGAGGAACTGAAAATACACTTCTCCATGGCAATTTGAATCAGTAATTATGTGCAGAAATCAATGGGAGGAATTACCCATTCACACCCATATTCTTCTGTTTGGTTGTTTTTTCCCCTAAAATAACTAACACTGAATGGAGAGGTTTTGAAAGAGGCATCCTAGCAGTTCAGGAGTGACATGGCTCATTCAGGGGTGTGCACACTTCGGGAATCATAGCTTCTGTGAATACAAATTTTTGCGGCACTAATCAAATAAAACCCTTTTTAAAGCTTACATTTTAACACTGTGTGGCAAATTTCTGGAATATAACCAGACAGAAGGACAACCTGTATTCATACACTGTGATGAAGTGTAGCTCCTTAGCTACACTGCCAAGTTTAACCTTCACGTGGAAATACTTAATAAAATTTTATAAGGCTTCTTATCCATTCTGGGAGAAATGTGTGGACGAGGAAGATCCATGAAATATCACAAAATTTTTTTTATCTGTAAAATAAAAAATACCAACACAATATTTAGAAGTCAGTGGTGATTTTTTACTGCCCTCATTATATCAGTATAATACATATCTCTGCTCCTGTGATACAAAGGAGACATGAATAAATAGACACACGAGCCCCTCAAGAAACATGATTTTTATAAGCATGCATTTATATATGCAGCTACTAAATGAAGTCTGGAGCTACTGTGCTGGGATATACATTGATGTGGCTCACTGAAATGGATTAAATTCCACTACAGTCTGCACCAGAAGATGTGTCTCTCATGCATTTTGCTAATGAGAAAAGGGAAGTCTTTCTGAAATTACCCATGCTAAAATTCAGTTTCCTTGTTCAATTTCTCCTACACAGAGAGAAGTTTTTTGATGGAGTGGAATGGAAAATCTCATAGAAAAGGGGCTGCCTGTGGATTTCATAATGTTCTGTGCACATTCACTGAACTTAGACCTTGGCCTTGGAAACAGTAGGAAAACAAGATTTTAAGGTCTGTGATTAGAGGAAAAAGCTGTATTGCATGTGGCAGTATCTTAGTCCCTTGAGTGTGGCAGAGGAATTGGGTGCATTTTAGAAGGTGTATTCAGTGGTCACCTTTGTCCACACCCTTCATAAAAACTACTGAGTATTTGGCAAACCTGTGGAAATGTGGTCTGGAAACACCTGAAGGGAGGCAATAAAGGGACCTCTATCAAAGGAGATTTCTTTTTCCAAATGCCCATTGCAGTCAACAGCATTACTTGCAAGCTTAACGCTAACCATGCCTTGAAGTGCTTTGCTGGACAGAGGCCAGATGGCTCAATGCTTTGCAAAACTGAGCTCTAACCAGAGCTTCAGTGGGGCCTGGCTGTCCTTCAGCATGGTTGTCTTGGCCCTATCTCATAGTGGGCCTCTAGAAACCAAGTCCAGACCTACTTCTCATTTTTGTTGGTTCAGAAATGACCCTTTGCTGTTGTAATCATGGATCCTCTAGAAATTGATACAACAAATAGATAGAAGTGATGTGTTTGTTAAGAGAGTATTATTTTGGGGCTATTTCAGTTTCTAATTCTGTTGTCAGACATTGCAGAGGTGCACTGCAGATGCAGTTATGGGGCACTGCAGTTCTCTGCAATGTGTTTGGTGGGTTGGGATTCTGTTTCAAAAAGAGAAGGTGATTGGAGCAAAAAGCTCCCTGTGGGTGGACAATGCCAAGAGTGGGCACAGAAGCTCTTCTAGGCCTGCCAGCAGAAATCTCCATCTTTGAATCCAGATTTGTACAGTTTCTCAAGCCTAGCAGGTCTCTATTTCTCACAAGAACTGAGCACATCCCCACTTTTGCTTTTTGAAACTCATAATGTGATGTCCATCCTCCTGTCTTTCACTCCATGGCCAGCCTGGGCTGTAGGAGACTTCCAGTGAGTGTGTGTGCCAGAGAAAACCCACATCTTTCATGAAATGGCCCCAAAGACAGGGTCAGAGCTATGAGAGCTCCACCCTCCAAAGGATGCCAGTCTCTGGGGCAGAGAGCAGCACTCCAGGCCAGCCAGGAGCAAACAACACTCAGCAGCAGGACATCGGCCTGGGGCTGACAAGTCAAGGGTATTCCTGGGCTTTGTTTCATGTGGAACATGTAAAAGGTGCTGAGCACTGACAATCATCCCAGAACTTTCCTTTTTCAGACAGATACACTAATTTCCAAGCTGAATTTTTGTTAACGCTCTCTGATCCTTTGCTTTTTCAGTGCAAATAGAGACCCTGGATTGCTTCCATGCAGATCACAGCTGATGAACTGCAGCAAGGCTGCAGTCAAGGTGATATTGAGTATGATTTCCTGTACCTAGCCAGAAGATAAAATTTCAGGAGTTCAAGTGCAGGTGAAGGGAAATGAGTCCCTTACACAACACTTTGTACCGAGAAAACAAGAAGGGTTAAATAAAGGCTTGTTTTCAGCTGAAATTAAAAAAGAGTGTTATTGTTTCTTACCTAAAAAACCCTGTCCTTTTATTTCCAACCCTATTGCTGGGGTGATTCAGACAAGGGCTGTCTGATGACAAAGATAAGGATGGATGTGATGACAGGTCTGTAGGGTGATATATACTTTATTGTCAGGCTGGGTGCTGTGTGAAGTCAATAAACCTCACAGCTATTGATCATGCTGGAAAAGGAAATTAATGTAGACATGGCTTGCTTTTGCAATATGATAGGTATGTCTGCACATCATCACCTGACAGCCTTGAGCTGTTTGTGCTTGTCTCAGTTGGATAGGAGGCAGTTATCCAAAATCTCAATAAATAATAAAAACCAGTGGTGACCTTTGTGAAATTTCAGAGTCATAACCAAAATGTTAAGAGAGGTAGCTAGGAAGTGACTTACAGGATCCTTTTTGTTCAACATGGCATATTAATTGGAGTTGGAATAAGTACAGTTAGAAGGGCTCCAGCTACAGCTGTCCATCTGAGCTCTGCTTCAAAATGTCTACAGAGCACCCTAAGTTCATAAATTCATATTCATTCTGGTTGTAATTATAAATCATAACAGTATCCCACTCCTACCAAGTCTCACACAGATCAGTGGTTTTATTCACAAGCAGATTTATAGATACCAAAGTCTGCTGGGGACATGTGAGTCTCTTCCTTCACTTTGCTCAGGGTTCTTTTATCAAAAATATTACAGACATCATAATAAAGTTCCTTGCTGTTTTCATACTTTGGTAGATTCCTCCAGTAATCTATCTTTAGCTATGTCAGGGAAAAACCCACAAAACTTAATCAGGTGGAAGTAGTTTGTTTTTCAAAGGAAGAAATTCTCCCTGAACTCCATTGCATTATGAATTTTCCAGCCCTAGCAGACCAGCAGAATGATATTTGAGTCACAGTGAGAAATGGAGTTGCATGGTTGGATGAAAACAGTAAAAACAATCAAGTGCCTTGCTGAGGATGTGGTGCTGCTACTCTGCTGGCTCCAGCTCTCCAGGAATTACTCAGTTTTGCTGCATCAAATGAAGGAAGATACTTTGGAAAAACCACTGAGCAGAAAAGTCTTAGCTCTGCACAGAATTCTGGACTTTTTTGGTAGGTAATTTAGGCCCAAAAAATTATTTTTCCAATCTTTTGGTCTACTAGCTTGCAGTTTCTGGCCAGTATCACACAATCTGTACAGAATCAGCAGATACACACCCCAACCAAACCAGAACCAGCACGTGGCTGTACCAGTGCTTGGTGTTCCTCTTGCTGATTGTTTACAGCAGTGGAGATGGGATTAGTAAAGCCAGCAGTGATAAAGGACACAGTTACTGCTCTTTGCAATCTCCCTGCTGCCACAAGGCAGGAATTGTGATCCCTTTTATCTGCTTTCACAGCCCTGACAAGTCTCAGGCCTGCAGAGGTTCTCTGCAGATGTGTACTTGTCCCACAGCCTGTCCTGCCCGTGGGTGACCAGGCACTTGTCAGAGATAGGAAACACAAACCACCAGGATTTGCCTTTCTTGGAGCAGGGAACCCGTTCCCAGTGCTGCCTGTGGCTCCATGAAGTGCTGCAGACAGGGGAGTTGGGCTGGAGTCATCATGTGCCGATAATTCTCATTTACAGCCTTGGTAGCAAGCTTTAATCTTTTCTAAACAGCTCTCTATGGCTCCAAAGGGACACATCTGAATAGCCCTAATAGGTTGTCATCATTTCACTAATGGGGGTTTATTGCCTGACTTATGGACAGACCTAATTCCACTTCTCATCACTGCCCTCCAGAAAGTGGAGGGCTGCTTCATCCTTCCCCCTGCCCGTGTCCCTCTGCCAAGAGGGATCATTATGTTGACCTTAGGAAGGACTTCAGATGAAGAAATTCTCTTCCACAGTTTAACTTAGCAGAGGACTTTGACCTTCAAAGATTTTAGTAGAGATGGGTGGGAGGAGAAATAAAATCTTTCCATGACCAGATCCATGCAGTATTTCCATTATTTTCTTCAGTTCCACTCCAGAACCATATGAAAGCCATCTGCAATGGGATGTCCAGCTTCTCATTAGGAGCAGACACACAATGGTAGGAGGCACAGTGAGAGGATAAAGTTCTCTTTTAAAAGCACTCTGGGTGGCTGCTGTACACAGATTCCACAGAGAGAGAGTGGACTGGACTCTTGAGCAACTCTCCCTTGAAAATTTGCTCCCTATTCCCTGCAGGTCACCAATAGCTGGAAATCTTTCACTGGCATCATGTCTAGCTACTGTTGTGTCTGTGGCTATTTTCTGTATTTTTAAGAGCCTTCCATAGGAAGAGACACCAACATTTTCTGACATTAGGGAACAAAAATATTTTCAGGTTCCAGCTGCCAAAGTGTCAATTCAGGGCTCCAAGAGAGCACATCTGCTGCAGGATCACTTAAGGCTCTGGCTAATGTTGGACCAGTGAAGACACCCTTTTGCCTCAGACTTCTTTGTTGCTAACTCTCCAACTACCTACAAGAGAGATTTTATCCCATTTCTCCACAGATGCTTCAAGGAAGGTGTTGGCAGGTTGAGGACATGAGTTCTAGTTTCTCTTGGCAAAGATATAGATGAGACAGGATGCTCTGCCTGGAATGGGTTAAAAAACTTGGAAAATGCCCTATTTTTCAAGGCTGTCAGTGGTGAACTGAGGGGGAATCATGCTGCTTTTGGTGTTGAATTATGCTAAAACCAGTGTAAATCATAAACCCCAAAAGTTAAACATCCTGATAGTGAGACAAAATGTGGCAGATCTGGTAGAATTTCCTTATCTAAAAAAGCTGACACAGCTGGCCTGGAGACATATGACTGACAGAAAAACCCTTTAAACCATAAAAGTCTAGTCCCACCTTCAAACAGCAGGTTCTTCTAACATACCCATCTTGGAGTGGGTGTGGAGATTCTCCCTTGGGTGGGGACACCCCTCAAGGTTACTGCTCAAAGCTGAGTAAAAGAGATTTGCCCACAGTTGGTGGTATGGGAAACATCAATCTCTACTTAATAATTGGGGTTTTTCTGCTTGTTTTAATACAATTGCTTTGATACAGACACTATACAGCCTTAGTAGTTTTGAGCTTCTATACTGTGTAGCAAATAATCCTACTTAAGATATTTTTATCTGATCATTTATCATAATAAATCATTCATTTTTCTGTAAATGTATCTGGTTTGGCATCCTTAATCCTGAGGGACAAAGTTGTACAAAACTTTGATCACACCTTTTTAATCTGTTAGATTAAAACATTGGCAAAGTCTGGGGCTCAGGCTGGATCCAGGCACACCCAGAGAGATTTCTGTGAGGTGTTCAGAAAGCAAGGGGGGAACTTTCCACACCTCATGACTCAACAGAGGGCTTCTCTAATAAACTTTGTCTGAAGCTCCCACTCCACCCACAAATAGGTAGGCACAGCCAAACCCAGTTTAGACCCCAAACTGAAGGTTTGATCGCTCTTTACTTTAGAGGATGTGACTTATCCCTCAAGCAAAAGCTGGAACTACGTTGCATTTCCTGTGAAGAAAGGAGAAGAGGTGGGAACACTGCAAACATTGGTAAATGGGAAGGCTGTGGGTGTTTGTCACTGTTTCAATGGCAGCACACTTCTCAGCAGGCACTAATTGACCCAGTTTTTCAGCATCATGTGACAGGCTAAATTACCCTGAAAAGAGAGCCCTGGCCCCACACCTTCTGCTGGAAGAGAAGTCCTACATGGAGCCCACATCCTGGCCTGAGCTCACCAGGGCTCTTACAGAAGCACAAAGATATTAATGTTAAACAATGCTAAGGCACGTGTGTTAACCCAGCAGCGGGGATCAGCTCTCAGAAAGTGAATCCAGAGCCTGAGCTGTAATTACCAAGCCTTGCCTACGCCTCTGATTATCCCAGCTCAAGCCATTCTCTTGGCTTCCACCTGTAATTTCCCCCCAGGTTTCCCAGCTCTGTCTTTTGCAGCAAAAATGTGATAGGTCCCACCCTGTGGTAGAGGCAGGGGAGCTGGTTTGGGGAAGCTGCAGCTACCCTGCACCCACCCTTATGAGCAGAAATTGGTTTTGCTCCCACTTCCACAACCCTGTAGTTTTAGTTCACTGATGTCACGTTTTTCTTCTCTGTGTGCTGTGGAGTGTTGTGTTCGATTGCTGGAAAAGTGCATCTATTTTCTTTAATACCCCATCCACATAACACATGTATCAGTAAAGAATGCAATTTCACCATAAAATCTATGTGTTTCATTACGTGCTCCATATGATCTATATATTCTATCATGAAATGTTGCCCCCTGTTTGCTACTTCATGTTACATTTCTCAGGAGATTATCTTGACTTTCATGTGGCTTCTATACTAGATTTTTTTTATGTCCACATAACCTTTTAAGATATACATGGTTATTGTTACAGATACAAAGAGAGTTAGGTTCACATATTGCAGCTTTTATTAGTGCTCACAGAAAGGCCTCATTACCCTGAAAAAAACAATAATACCTGCTTTAAGGCAAGGCTTTATCTTTTCAATGGCTGTAGAGTTTCCTATTGTCTGCAGAGCAATTTTTTTTTTCCTTTTGGTACTGAAACAGGAAATGTGCAGTGGAAAAATGTCCTGCTCTTTATTGACTTCACACATCCTTTTTCAAATCATTTTCAGGGAGGTAAGCCATCGCAAAGGCAGACTTCACATCGATAGTGGGAGCAGCATGTCAGATAGACAGCAGTCCTGAGACTTTGCTGCTGAAAAATCAATCCTGGTCCATTGGAGCCAACAGCCTACAAAGGTATAAAAGAGGGAAGCAACTGACCTATTTTCTTAGCACAACTTTTCTAACATGACTAATTAATTGGCTTATGGACACCCTTTGAAATCACAGCTCTTTGTCTCCCTTCACCTTGTCCCAGTTTCAGACTGTTACACCACCACCACCACCAAAGTCACAGCAGCTAAAACGGAGCAAGGAAGTGCTAAACAGTTGATGCCAACTCCACAAGAGAGATATGGATATGTTGGCCAAGGACAGACACAATTTCCTTGGCTCTGTATAAAGGTGTGAGCAAACCTGATTTCCTCAGCAGGCTGCTCTGTGCATTGAGTCACACATGGGCAATGAGAGGTGATTCCCACACATAACCTGTGTGATAGTGGCCAGACCCTTTTCACAAAGAGCTCATAAGCAATCTTTCTGTCTGGCAGGTGATTTCATGGAGCAAAAGCATTCTGGCCAGACTGGGATTGTGATGTGGGAAGCTGGCAAGGTGTTTGAACCCATGATGTGTAGACATTGTGTATATTATTTCCATCCTGGTAGTTTTTAGAGTTTTTCTTCTTATCTGAGGTGGGAGCCCCACTACATCAGGCACTTTACTCACTTTGTAGTCACCAGAAAGAGAAATACATCCAGGGGGCAATCCAGGCCTAGTGGAAGGGTAATTTCCTCCTGGAACTGTCTCAGCAGGGAGCAGATCTCAATGGCATTTAGTAAATGTCAATAATCAAGTGCAATTATTCTGATCCACTTTCCTCAAAGTCAAACATGGAACATGGGGTAAAAATAATGACCCAGAACAGGAGTCTTCAGTCTATGTCCTGTCAGCAAAGAGTGGAATCCATGTTATCTAATGCAGGCATCTACATTGCACCTGGATTTTTGGTACCACTTAGGCTGCTACTCTGATTTAAATGTCCATATACTCTTGATGAAGGGAAAGCAAAACCCCTGGTATCATACAAGAAAAATGTTTGGCTCTTGAATCTCTGTCTCTCCCCTTTCCTAGGATTCCTAGCCCATGCAGGTTTTCTCTTAGGGCAACAGGACCAGGCTGTGGGATGAATGATCTGAGCTCTGTTGTGTAATGTCTAATGACTAAAGATAGATTCAAGAGGAAGGCAAAGCAGGTTTGAGTCTCACCTATCCAAAACTTTTGACTTTCAGCAAGTCTTTTTTATCCCTTCTGCATCCCAGTCCCTTGCTAGTATAGTAGAAATTATATTTGTCAAACTCAGAGGATTGGTTTTGGGTGGAAGAAGCACTATTTGTGAGAGGTTCAAGCATCATTCTGAGAAGCTCCACAAAGGTTATATGGAAAAGTTCCCTATTTCCAGTGCAAGGGAATTTTTAATTGAGGCATAAATACACTGAATTTCATACAAAGAATGAAGAAGGTGTGTAGAAATTCAAAACTGCTACACTGCACACTGAGAGCACATTTTTTAAAAAGATAGTGAGAGTGCATATGTGAAAAGGGGCAGAGTTTGGATTAACCAAGTTATCATCATTTTGCCATTTATTAACTCCTGGGCTCAGAGTTAAGCTTGCCTGCTCTGGTAAGTGGAAGAGCTTTGCCAGGAATGTTAATAAGAAACACCATTTCTTTTTCTCTTGATTTTCATGCAACTTCTACCAATATGAATTGGACTCAGTGAAACAAATACAGGAAGGGAAAGAGGAAGAGGAAGATAAAGAGGAAAGGGCAAGGACAAGAGAAGAAGAAAGAGAAGGGGAAGGAATTTTGGTATTCAAATATTGACTTTCAGTCATGGAATTTAAAAACTGAACTGTATTTGCAGTGCCCTTAGGTCAAACAGAGCCTGGCACTCCTGATCTTCCCTTGCCTTTCACCTGGTACCCTTCCTGCACAACCACAGAAGCTTTCTTATTCTCCCAAGATGGTTCATGTTCATTTCATAGGAATCACTACTAGAGAAGATGGAGAAATAGAACAAAGCCTTTAGGATTAAGAACAGGATTCACATCTCCAGGATGATGCATCCCTGCAGAAAGAGTTCAGCCCTTTAAAACATTCATAACCAAAATACTGCCAGCAGTTGAAAGTTCATATTGCTGAAAATGCCTTTTGTACAAAATTCCTATCATGTATTTACAAACCTCTGCCCCTGCTAGATAATAACAGATTACAAATTACAAATGAATGCAGCTGTATTTCATTATTAATTGTTACATGTTCCCAAGCTGTTCAGTCTCATGGTCTGCTGCTCATGCCTGACCCACAAATGGAACTCTGCAGCACAATAAAATCTCACACACTCTGGTGTCCTTTCTAATTAGTGGATGAGTCATGCCCTATATCTGCAGAGCAGAGCTGCACTTCCTTTTCTAGGAGCATCTCTGGATCAGTGTGCAGATGTCAGTTCAGGCTGCACTGCACAGCAGGATTTCGGGTTTGTGCCAAAGCCAACGGCACCGCCACAGGTCTGGGCTTGGAGATGGATCCTTCAAAATCTGGTTTGGGATTTGATTTTATCTTGTGTTTGGTACTCTTGGGAGGCTTGGGTGAGCCCGAGCACAGGCTGACTCTGTGCTTGTCCTTTTGCTTGTGTGTGACAGGAAAGCATCCCTGAGCTGGCAGGGGCTGCAGGGATGCTGTTTCTGGGGGTGCAGTGCAGGCATCTGTCACAGCCATTTTATAAGTTTCATAGATGGAAACTTGCTGGACATTTTTCCTTCCATGGGAAAGCTGATTTCTCTGCAGATTTCTGTAAAAACAAGATTTCTGTAAAAACTGTGTCTGTGTGTGGACTCAAGGACAACAGATTCCTTTGCCTGTCTCCTGATATAGGAGATGTAGTTTTCTCTTTTCTAGCAAATGATGTAGAGGTTGTAATCTCTCTGACTTTGTAAGCATTGGGGAGTCTTGCTCTGAACATGGTGGAGGAAACATGTAACTCTGAACGTGGGCACCTTAGCCCTAAAACCTTCTGAATAATGGAGTCATTCTAATAAATCATATCAGCCTTCTGATACTGGAGTCAAGGAGCTTCAATCAGCACCCAGCACAAGAGCCCAGAGAAACAAACACCTTTCCATGCTGTGATCATTTTAAAACAACAGGCATCACCCCAAAATGGGTTGGGATGTACAAATGTTACCCTGCTAAAGGGCTCTGCTGACAGCCAGGCTCGCTCTGCCACTCAGGGGCTCCCTGCCAAACAGTGCCACTGCTCAGGAAAAAAAATAAGCCAGTTTAAATGGGGTCATTTAGTCACTTGGCCAAATTCCTACCCCAGGCATTTATCCTATCTGTCTCCTCCAATTCCACAGCACAGTTGCTAATTGAGAGCTGGATTTTGCCTGAGAGTAATACAAATCTCACCACGCCGAGCTCTCTGAACCACCAGGGAACTTGTAAATCCCAAATGGAGGCCAAAGTGATCCTTTTCCCATATCCTGGGGAGTTTCCTCAATGCTCATGGTATAGGCTTACCTCCCTGGACAACATAATGCATAGGAAATCAGGGATGTCCCATTAAATTACTCCAAAAAGCCAAACTGCCTCCTGCAGCAAAACCTTGCAGCTGGATTTCACCTGCTACCTGGTGAGAAGGGCTGGTGTGTGTCTGAGCAGATGGCTGTCCTTCCTTCCTTCCTTCCTTCCTTCCTTCCTCAGTCTGCTGAATCTCCCTCTCTGCCCACCCATGGCTTGGAGGAGAGTGGCAAGGGCACAGCAGAAAGGGAAAACAGCCCTAGGTGATGGATTCACTCCAGCTTTATCTGACTTGCTGGACAGCAGAAGCAAAATTTTCCAAGTTTTCCAAAGAAAGGGACAGCTCTTGAGAGCAAACACAAACACCACCACTCCACTGGGTGACTGAATTTTACTGCTGGCCACTCCCCAAACCCCAAGCTCTGTGAGAGCTCATGAACCACCTTCTTCTGGGCAGGGGTCTGGGACCACCCAGCAGCTTCATTTTTTGGCCAAATGGATGGCCTGCCCATTGCAAAACCTTCCTGTAACTTCAAAGAGCTCAGCTGTTTTGCTCTGAGGTTACTTGAATCTATTATCCCTGGGTCATCCCATGGACATAATTATCACAGAAATATACACATTGGCAGGCTGAGGGTATGCAAAGGGAGATGGAAATTAGGCTGTCAAGGATTTTAATGGCACCGGCATAAATTAAAATGTTATTTTTCTATCAGTCCTTTTCTTTCTGCATTATTTTTTTCTATTAGATGTCTTCTAAAATTACATCCTAATTTAGTTGTGTTTCTCTCAGTTCAGTAAATTTCCCCGGTGGAAGTAATATTCTCATTATTATCAGCAAGTGTAGGCTGAAAGAATGAGAATAAAAGGAAAAAACATGTAATGCATGCATGAGACTGAGGTAAACTCTCACAACAGATTACCAACTACTGTCCTTACAATGATGGGCCATAAAGAGAATCACAGAATAGTTTGGGTTGGAAGAGAACTTAAAAATCATGTAGTCCCAAACCCCTGACATGGGCAGGGACACCTTCCACTAGGCCAGGTTGCTCAAAGCCCTGTCCAGCCTGGCCTTGAAGACAAACAGGGCACAAATCACAGAGTATCCTGTAGCCTGTGCAGTTTCTATGGGTGCTGGCTGGACAGATGGGACAGCAAAGTATGGGGATCTTGCTGTGGAAGGACAATATCTGGGGTCTCCACTCATCTGAGTCACTGCCTATCCTTTCTCTTCTCATGTCAGAACTTCCTGAGAATGGCCTGATTCACATAAATATAAATAAATGCCTTACAAAGTAAAAGTCACCTCTATATGACTTAGAGTTACATACAAGGAGTGACCCACATCAGTGCTGTCTACATCTCCTGCTAGTGAGAGATTCCAATGGGGATTTTCCCAATGTCATCAGGGAAAACAAAAGGAAAATCCATAAATATTTTCACATGACATGGGCTAAAATTCTTTACTAAGACATCCACATAGGATGACTACCCGTTTTCTCAGTCTTACACAATTACAATTTCCTTGGTACTATCACAGGGAAATGGCTGGTTCCCACAATGAAGAGGGACAAACAGAGCAAAACCAGAGTTAATTACACTATGGTAGATCTAGGGCTGCAGTGATTCAGGCCTGACAAATTTAAATAGGCAGTTCTCAAAATATATGCCTGGAAGAAATCATCTCTTGATGCTCCTGGCAGGTAGAAAAAACCCAACCAACCCCTATTGTCCTAACATCCCACTCATAAATTAGGTGCACCAGGTTCAGCACATAGGAGCTCTGGAGGATGGATAATCCCCCCCATAACTAATACCAATACTAATATTTTAATATCACAGCAATTCTAGATTGGGGAAATGTGCATAATTTGGTATGGATTTGGAAGACCCTTTCAAAAATACCTCAATAAAATAAATTGGAATTCACTCCCCAGTGCCACAGGACAGAACCAGTAGCCACAGCTGCCTTCTGATAATTGGCAGCAGTTAATGAGGCAAGTCAATTAATAAGTCCATCATTTCCCACTTTAAAATTTTTGTCCAGCATCAAAGGGATGAAAAAATAGCTCAAGCACTTCTCTGTGCCCCAAAGGGTCTTCTGCTCTCAGTTCTGGTTGAAGGAGTGATTTTCTGTAGGGAAGGCTTGCATGGAGCCACTGCTGCAGCTGCAAATCAATCAGACTCCTGTCCAAAGGCTAAAGGGGGTTGAAACTAATTTCCCTTTTATGAGGAAAGGTTGACACAAGTCCCTCATTTTTCTAATGAAATAATAACTCTGCCACATCCCTGCAGGAGCTGTGAGGCATAATAGGCATTTTAAGGTATTTAGTTATTCTGGCAGCCAGAACCATCTGTATATGAGAAATCTGCACCACGTGGAGTGAGGTTGGAAAGTCCCCAAGAACTTTCTCCCACCCTCCATGTGACCACTGCACCTCTGAGAGGGTCTGGCCTCAGCTTCCATCCCAGCCCCTCCAAGTGTCAGAAAGCTGCTGCTACACCCTTGCTTTTCTCTTCCAAATTAACCAAGACCAGTTCTCTTTGCCTCTATGTCCTGACCATCCTAGTGCCCCTCTTTTGGCCCTCTCCAGTTTAGTAATAAATGCTTTCCTTGCTGTAGAAATACAAAGTTCCTACACCCAGCTCAGATGCCACACCAGGGCTGCCACACAATTGTGTGCTTGAGAGGTAGTTCAAGTTATTTCATCAGATTCTGACTGTATTAGCTATTTGTGTGTCTATTTTAATCTTCTTAAGGCATATAATTTGGACACCTGGTTTTACAGATGGTCAGACAGTAAAAAAATAAAAATATTCTTGGTGCATCTGTTTAAACATTTGCAAAATAGCATCTCCTTAAAACTTATAGCCTATGCAATTAATTGCTAATATCCCAAAGGTGTAATAATTTCCAAAGGCTCCACACAGTCAGGGGTGCTGCTTTCTTTGTGCTGCACTTCCCTGCAGGAGAAAACCAAGGGATCTCAAAGAGCTCAGCCCAAACAGTTTGCAGCCTGGGCTACACAAATTGCAGAAGACACAGAAGAGGGGAATGGAAAATGTTGTTCACAGAAACTGTCAGCTGAAGACCCAGAAATAAGACTCACAGATCACTCTTCTGTAGGCCTCCCCTTTTCCATTTGCCCATCTACAAGGGTTAATTGGGTCATCTGGAATGACACTCACAGAAAACCTCTGAAGTTTTCAGCTTTTGCAAGAATTACGAAACATGACGTGGCCAATTTCTGATTTAATTAATTTTCATTCTCTCCCTCATGTATTTCTGCTGTGGATTCCTTCCCAGTGCTGTGTTTGTGGAAGGGCCAATGCTGAACACCATAAAGCTACCCTAAACTCCTGCATTTTGAAGTTAATGGGGAAAACACCTCCTTGACTCACAAGCTGAAGACAGAGTTTGCTCTGATGGGCAATGGTGCCCCATAACCTCATTCAAAGGTTTGAAATTTTTCTCTCTCTTCCTTTACTAGCTCTGTATTTGCAACCCACTTAGATGAAGGAAAGGAAAGTGCAGAAGCCAGAGGCTCCCACAGGATCACTGTTATCAACAGCAGGACTTGCAGCTCTCTCCTGTGCCTGTCTGGATAATAAACCAGTCAGTTGTCCCTTGACACATCCAAGGAGCCTGCTATTTATAGCACAGCAGTTCCCCCATCCCCTCTTCACGTAATCTCTTCATCCCCTTAGGAAGTCTGACATATTTAATCTAAATAGAGCTCTTCCATACAGGGGAGTGTTCAATGCAGATGTGTATGGTCTGCTGCTGTTCCAAGTGTATGAGTCAGGAATTTTCCTACATCTCCTGACATTCATCCTCCTTTTACACAGGTCCCACTCAGTGTAGTTACTGCTGCCCCTCCATGGTGAATTGTCCTGTCTCCTTGTACCAGGAGCCCAGCAGTAATTAGAAAATCAGCTTTAAACAGTGGCAGCTCTTAAAAACAAGTGTCAGGTTGGGATAGAGCCTGGTGTATTTTAATAACCCTCTCTCCTACCCGTGGCACCTGCTGCTGAAATTCAAGCAGTTTAATGGGAAAGCAAACCACAGGCAGAATGAGGAGGGACCAGAGAAACAAATCTCTTTAATATATAAAATAAAGCTTTTGATATTGTGATGCCAAAAGGATTATCCAGGAGAATGTGCTGAAAGGAAACAAGCATCTCCCCATTCAATATTTATATATCCCTAGATAACAGCCTTCATTGAGATGGATTTGTCAGAGTTACAGTACTGAGCATCCTTTTATGGTTAGTTTCTCAATTTTATGCCTAACAATAAATGGCAGCAGTGCTTTCTATTAGAAATAGAACAACAGCTGGATTTGCCATGAAGTTCAAAACCTGATTCCAAAAACGGCAGCAATTTATGAAGCTTTGACAAAAATACATAAATGCAATATGAAAACATTGATTCTTCTGACTTCCGCTCCACGGATTTGACACGTGCACTTATGGCTCAATATAAATGAATAATAACAACAGTAAGAATGATTCATTTCCTTAACTCCTTTCAGACTTCACCTTTGAAACTCTGCATGGCATTTTCTTGCCTCCATTACTGTTCAAATTCCCTCACATTAATCTTTCTTTTAATACTCTTGGTTATATTGCAACATCTCCAGAGGTTGCAGCAGCTTAAGGCTTCAGTGTAAAAAAAATGGGACCTATTTGTTCTGTTGCCAACAGATACAATCCCAAACTGAAGAGTTAATGACCTCATAGCAGGTGAGACAGAAGTAGTCAAACATGTACAGCATAAGAACATCTCCCATTGTCTGCTGCATTCTGCTTTAATCCCCCATTTCTCCCCTTTATTCATCATTCCATGGATGGCTGGGATGCCTTCCCATTGTCTGTGTACAAGATCTGTATCAGCACAGTTCAGACCTTATCTTAGAGCAGAGTTCTTTGGGAAGCTCCCCACTGCCAGCTCACCAGAGGGACATTCCCCTGGCAGAAGTGTCATCCAAAATTTGGGCTCACCCTGAGCACCCACCCAGGCACAGCTCTCGAGGGCTGGCAGCAACCCTGAGAGCCCAGATTCACCTGGACAGGAATCTGTGTGCTCCACAAATGAGATGTGAGATAACATTTACCAGACCTGCTGATAAGAATCTCTGCTCAATTTGCTTTGAATTAAAATTTTGGAGTTACAGGAATCTGCATTATTTTTCCAGTGAGGTTTAAAACACTTCACCCTGAGTGAGAACTTCTGAGCACTTAAAGAAAAATGAGTTTCCACAGTTCTCCAGATCAAAGGAGGAAGTTCAATGCAGTGACTTTATGCACAGAAGCCAAGTCAAGGAGATATAGTTTAAAAACTCCTTGTCTTCTTATGATTTTTTTTTTAAATCCTTATAATTTCTTGGGCCTCTTTGATGTTTCTGTGAGGGCATAGATGTTACAGCATACGAGTTCAGATTCTTGGTCTAGAAATCAAAAGGACTTTAGAAAAACTGGGATTTGACATGACTTGTTGAGTTGGAGACTGCACAGAAACAATGGACCATTGGATGTTCTTGATCTGTGCTGAAACTGGGGAAGTCCATGGACATTCCCAAGAGAATTAATTAAAAAGAGGCCAAAGAGCCCTTTTCCAACCACAGCTAAAGAGTTTAGAATAAAGTCTTGTCTTTTTTAGCTAGAAATTATACTCTTAAAACTTGCATTTTATTAAACAGTCTTTCAAATACTGGAAAATTGGCATAAAAGAATGAGTAAATTAAATGCCTAAGAGGAGAGAAGATTTTTAGGGGTTTTTTTTAAAACTACCAATATACTGAGCACAAGTATTGCCACCAGGCTCAGTAGTTCTGCTTTGTTTTAATGTGTGATTCCATTAATTATCTTTTATACACCTCGGGGGGGAATTACTCAGAAAAAGCCTTTGATGGAATGACATTATATCCCTACTTTTTTAATAACCGTTGAAAAAAAGTTTATAATATGCATCAGGGATTGCTGAGTCACTCTCCAAAATCAAAGTACTTTCTTAATACATGAAGATGGAAAAAAAAAAAAAAAAGGCATTTTTTGATGACAAGCAGGATGAAAGTACTTCACGATTTCTTTATATGCATGTAGAGAAGTGAACTAGGGGTGGGGAAATCCTGGCCACTTATTTAGCAACTTTTTAGCATGTCTGACGTATTATGAATATATTGTGGAATGAAAAATATATCAGGAGTGAGACACACACTTCTGACACTTGCCATATAAACTGGAGGTACTTTACTCTCACAGGAATCCCAGCATCCTTTTGAGAAATGTCACTCATAAGAAAAGAGAACCCTCTACCTTCCCCACCAAGCCTTTTAAATATCAAATGTAGCACTTAAACATGTAAAAAAATTCCTCTCAGTGCCAATAGCTCATATAATGCTTCTTTTGATTACAAAAAATGTATTATTTTGCTATAGTAATGAGGTTTGCAGTGCTGCAAATAGGAACACAATAAAATCTTGTTTCCATTCAGTTCTATTTCCATATCACCACTTTCTACAGAGCATGGGCTTGTCCTCTATCAATTTTTATGGGGAAATAAAGGTTTTAAAACAAATTTGCTCTGTTCTTTTCATGGAAATAAAATGGCTTTTTCTTAGAACTTAGTGAATTTCCTACGAAAAACCTGTGTGTTATCAACACACCCTCACAGATTAGGGAGCTGCAAGGATGGAAGCTGGAGTTAAATGTGATTGCCTGGGTAAAATCTCTTCATGGAAATGCTGAATATACTGGCTTTATAATGCAGTAGCATCTTCATAAACCAAGGTATTTTTAAGATAGGCTTCCTTTGCTACAAGATCTGGTTTAGATCTTGCTGTCAAGTGATTACAGATTTTTGTGCAGCTTGAGGAAATGTTTTGGCTTGCTCAGAGGAAAACTGTTGTCAGTGTTTCAGGCTCAGTTTGAACAAAATTCCCTTTTTGATGGGGTCCTTCCTCCTGGAGAAGGCTGTGCACTGAGTGTTTCAAAGGCAAGCTGGATGGAGGAGGCTGGACCTGTATCAGCTGGAGAGATGACTTGGTGTAGCAGTTCAGCTTAAATTGAAGGCTCAGGCCTGAATTAGAGCAGGCTTACCTCGCTCAGGGGGTCAGTAGTCCCCAGAGAGCAGTACCTGTGCCAGTGCATCATTCCCCCACCTGCACATTTGGGCTGGAGCCTTCCTCTGAGTGACAAAACCTTGGAGCTGATAAAAATCTCCCTGGCCCCTGCAGCAATGAGGGCTAAGATAACACTCTTTAATGTGGTTTGCTGAAATGGATGTTGTATATTTTTACAGCAGATAATGCTGGATATTAAGGGAGGAGATAGGAAACTGAGTGTTCCTTACCTCCACAGGGCCCCACACCACCAGCAGCACAGTCACCTCCAATCTCCCAATGCCTCTGGGGCATCTTGTCCAATAGTCCAGCATGGATGGATTTGCCATGGATCTGCCCAGCTTGTTTTCAAACCCAGCTTATCTTTGGATTCCCTAATAACTCGTGCAACTGCCACAGTTTTGGCAGTGTTTTGAGAATATTTTTTTCCATTCCATTTCATTTATTTATTCCATTCCATTCCATTCCATTCCATTCCATTCCATTCCATTCCATTCCATTCCATTCCATTTATTTATTTCCATTGAGAATATTTATTTCCAATATTTAAGATATTCTTCTGATTAATTTTGCACGTGACCCCTGAGCACTGTGCAATAAAAGCATAAGGTGGATGCAGAAGGCAAGGCCAAAGGAGAGTCCAGGAGTCTTCCATGGAAGAGGACAAAGGTAGGACACTGAGAGGGTTATAAACCACCCCAGAATACTTTCCCCAGACCCAGAAATATGAAACTTAAAGGCTTCCTGATGCTGGCTCAGTGGTTTTTGTATTACTCAGTTTTCAAGGAATTTTTCTTCCATCAACTTGTCTAATATCTCTTTGAACCCTTGAAAATTTTCAAGATCATCCTGTGGCAGGGAGTCTGGTAATTTAAATCTACGCTGTGTGAAAAAACAGCTCAGGCCCTCCAGTGCATTTTGCTGCTGCTCACTCTTACTGCAGTGGTTTTTTCAGTGTCCTTAAGCTTGCTTTCAAAAGCCTGGAACCTGCAGGCCTCTTCTGGTGCAATGCTTGCCACCCAAAGAGGAAACAGCTGTGCCTCAGGCACCTTCTTCTTTCCACTGGGACACTGAAGCTTTGCTCACCCCTCTGGCCCCACAAACAGCTCTCTTCCAGCTAAGAACACTCAGTTATTCTGCACCCTAAACAGACCTAAAGATCTCTGACACACCTGTGATGAATGACTTCTCTCTAAAAAAGTCATGCCTATTCCCTTGATATATCTATATTTGTGTCCACTGATTATTTTAAATGATTTTCCTGGTGTGGAAGTCAGACACACTCATCGGGCACACTAGCAAACAAACATATTTGCACTGGTATAGCAAACAGCTATTTCAGTCCAAGTAATAATTCTCTGGACTCCCTCGAGTCCTTTTTAGTGTAGAACTGATTTTTAGCAGAATTTCTCTGCTGATGTCCCTGCTGTAACCAGTGATAGGTTACACACCGCTGCAGGTAGTTTAGCAATTTGCTATTGGAATTTCTTTGAACTGAAAATTTCCTTTGGCTCTCTTCCACCCACATACCCTTCAGAAGGGCTGTAAACCTGGAATTTGGGGCTCACTGAAGGTGAGCTTGTGCAAATCACTGGGTCCTTCCTGGTTCTAGGCAGAATCAGTGGTGGTGGCAGAGCTTGTGTGTCCCCCAGAAGGAACCCAACCTATGCACACCAAACCCAGGATGAAAACCAATGCAAATCCTCCATGGGGGCTGCTGCTGGGGGATTCAGTTCCAAATCTCACCAAGGCTTGGAAGCAAATGGGTAATGAAATTGAAGCTTTAGACTCCATGTTTTTGGAAGAAGAGTTTTAGCTTACCAAAGCAAAGCTCAGACCCTTGATGGGGTCTCTCTATGCTACTTAGGTACACTTTACAATGAAAATGCCCCTGTGTCCTTTGGAAGCAATGCACATGTCCAGTTTTGATTCTGTTGATATAAACTAAAATAGGAATAACTCATATTCCAGGCCCCAAAAAAGGGCTGCTGGATCCCCATCCCTGTGGCTGTAGGTTTAGGGGGTTTCTTAAACTGCTTATAGAAACATTCCCAAAATGCCTGCTTTTTAACAAGCCATTGCACAATATCTCCTTTACCTTGCCCAGAGCAGTGTGAGCCCACAGGGGTCTGTGTGTCCCATGCCCTCCCTGTCTGGAAGCTGGTCCTGGTGTGTGGCCAGCCCTTTGCTGCCTGGGAAAGGCAGAGGTCACTGCCTGGAGAAAAGGCTTTGGGAAGGAAGCTGGAGAGACACCAGGACACAGCCCTGCCTCCCTGCCCAGCAGCACAGCCTGGCAGGAGCTCCCCAGCTCCCTTCTCAGCTTTGTTCCTCACCAGTCCCTGTGCTCCTGCAGCTGTGCCCATCTGGGTGGCCCTGGGCTCTCTGTGCTGTGGAAGGAGGGGTGGGCTCAGCCCACGGGCCAGGATGAGTCCTTGTGGGTGGCAGATGTCAGGAGTTTCCTAGTGCCAATAGCTCATCAGGCAGGAGGCTTGGGCCAGCAGATCCTCTTGCAGATTCTGCAAACCCAAACAGGAACATGAATGGAAGCAGGCTTTTTCCAAAATCTTTGTCCCTACAGATGGGGATGTTTATAGACAGACTAAACAGAGCCACAGTTTCCTCAGGGGCATCCTGGGAAGAGGGACATGTGTGCCACCACCTATCACTAAACCCTTCACACCAGGGACACACAGCTCTGAAGGGCTGTATTTGGCCCCTTTAGCCACTGGATTAAAGCCCATTTGGTACCTTTGCAATCACCTGTGGCTGCAGTCAGCAGGGCAGGGTACCATGAGCCTCACTGATCGCTCTGCACGGAAATGATACCCAACCACATAAGAAATAATTAGATCTGCACATGTGAAAAAGATCAGATTGGGTTATACCACCAACTCTGCCCTCTCCTAATTCAAAGTGCCCAATTTCTTCCAAATTAGTGTTCCAAATCTTTATCTGACATGCAGTGTGTGGGAGCCAGATATTCCCACATCCATCCTTGTGGCTCTCCACCTCAAGAAAATAAAAGTCTCTGTGTGTATCAGACACTTGGACACTGTCTGGGGTCACAAAGATGCCACACACTGACCTTCCCTCTCCTTTGGAGAAACACCCTGATCAGGGGAGGAGTGCTGACAATCACACAAGGACAAAGCAGCTCTGCTGCTCCTTCAGAGCTGCACCACACCGGTGTCCTCTTAAGAGCAAGACATTTGCAGATGACAAATAGGTGAGGGAGAAAGGGAGCATAATGAGGGGAGGAGTGTGTGGGGGGAAAAAGCAAGCAGCAGGGCTCATTAGAGACACAGGGAAATGATGCCTTTCATACCTGCTTGGCTCCCTTTTGCTCCCTCCATTCTTCAGACAGACGAGGTACCCACAGCGGGCTTCCTCAATTATTAATGGGAGATGCTTTGTTTTATTTAATGCCGTGGTTTTGATTAGTTTGTTCTCCAGGGATATGCTTTTCCTTCTCCCCTCCTCTGTCTACCTGTTTCCTCCTCCTTCCTTTGATCTATCTCCAGTCCCTTTTTCCCCCCCACAAGAATGATGCTGCTCGTGCCAGGTGCTTTGCTCACCCGGGCCCAGGTGAGTCAGGCAGGCACAAAAGGCTGAGCACTGCCAGAGCCCCTTCTTGGGAGAGAGTGAGCTTGCTAGAAAATAATGAGAACTGGCAAGTCTGATGATCCAAAGCCGAGAAACATATGCCTGGGCTGCCTCTTTCATCTCTGTAATTGGGTTTTTCTACTCCTGTCAATTAGGGCCTTTTTCCTCTTCCTCCTGGCCCGGTGAGTCTCCTTTCTCAGAGTGAGTGTCTGAATGGCTGATCACAGGGGTGGCCCTGGGGTAGCTGGCACCAGGGTGATGCACAGAGGTAGGGTTGTACAGCATCACAGATCCCACTGGAAAATCCTGCAGTTACTCTGACTCCAGAGGGAGGACTATTTCTGCCAGACAGAGACAACACCTCTGGGCTCAGGGAAGTGCAGGTCTTCTTTCTCTTATCTCCAGAACGGCCTGGGTGCTACAAAGACAAGGCCATGTTTTTTTTCCTGCTTCCACTTCCAGCTGTGAAGTTTACTTCCAGTGGGGCATGTACAAAGGATTACTCTTAGCTGCAGCAAAGCCCACAGCTCCTGCACTGATGGTCAGAGGCTGGCTTAAAGCAGGCAGGATCTGTTCTGGGAGAGCAGGGTCTGCAGAGGGTGACTCCTCACTCCCCTCCTCTGACCTGGCACCTTTTCTCCAGCCCTGGCCCCAGCTCCTGGCACCTGGGGCCATGAGGCTGCAGGCAGCAGGACAGAGCCAGGGAAGCTGCTGTAATGCAGCCTGGACAACCTGTAAAATGGGAAAATGTCAAACTCAACAGCTCAGGACTTGGTGAGAAAGGTGAGGGCTAAGTTTTAAATTCTGCCAAATAATGAATGGCTCATCTCATTGTTGGACAGGACAAAAGCTCATGGCTTTTATTTCCATGCAGCTCATTTCCAAGGGGAATGCAGGGCTGGGAACCTGGGCTGTCAGGCTGGGGGCAGTGACTCTGTGTCAGCAGTCACCCCCGTGGCCACCAGCACAGTCACCAGTCTGGACAAGCTGGAAAACATTGAGAATTTTTCCATGAAGTGGATTTCAAGATAACTTTGTCCCATAAAAGAAAAAGAGGCAAAAGCTATTAACTTTGAAAATGCTTTGAATTTCACATTGCTTAAAACAACCTTTGCCCCCCTCCCCCCCATTTTTATTATAAAGGTAAAGTGAAAAAAAAATTATTATTTTTCGTTTTCCTTGGCAACAGCAAAACAAGATTCAAAAAGGGTTACTTGAACATCAGTGTATGCAAAAATTCCAGTTATAAATACAGCTGCAGAAAGCTGATAAAACCCTTCCTCTTGCTCTCTCCTGGTACTTTTTGATCCAACAGTGTTTGGAATTCTGTTGAAAGTACCTGGTATTTTGTGATTCAGGATAGATGTGAGCAGCCAGAGGGCAGCTGCTCCAGGGCCATCCTGGACTCTACATTTCATACCTTTTGCAGATATGGAGTAGCCTCCCAACTGGAAGGATACTGATTTTCCAGAGAATCTCTTACTACAGATTACAGGTACTGCAGCTAAAACTCTCCTCTCTTAACCATACACAGCAGAGTTGCAAATTAGACTTAAAAATTGCTTCTTGTATATATATAAAAAAATAAAATCTGCATGAATTTTCCTGCCAGGCTGCTCCCAAAAGGGACACATGGGGTGGGTGGCTGTGCATGTCTGTGCATGCAGGAACATGAGCCACAAGCTCTTTATCCTTCATCAGTTTTCACCTGAAAAAAATCCTGCAGTGACCAAGTGCTGTTGTATTTCACACAATACTCATTTTTGCACAGCCAGAGAGGTTTATCTGAGCAGCTGTCAGCAGCAGACATCTGGGGGTAGTTATACATCAGCCTTGCTGTTTAAAAAAAAAATAATAAAATGTGGTCAGATTCAGAGGAGACAAATTATTTCCCAAGCCTCAGCACCAATTAAATGTGTATTTCATGTAATGTATTTCATTTCCATGTGATGCATTGCAGGTGTCTGAGGGGCTGTTGCTGCTGTCTCCCTCTGTGCATGGGATTCCCTGGATCTGCTCCCTGGCAGAAGCAGCTGGGGAGAAGCATCAGAGGTCCCTGATGGTTTTCCAGCCATTCCAGGGCCCTGTGAAGAGGAAGCACCACTTGGAGAACACGGGAAAGGAGATTCCCAGAATGGAGCACTGGAGTAATTAATGCTCCTGGAGAGTAAGCTCCAAGGAGTCTGTGGCTGAGCACAGAGATGCTCTGATGTGTCTGCTTAATCAGGGCAGGGTAATGAACAGATCCACAGAGCCTGCACGGATCAAATTCCTCTCGGATGCTGTGACCGAAATTACAGCAGGCTCTGGTGAATATTGAGGAATTATTCCAATTTAAGACAAAGTGCCCTGCCTGTAGGGGCCTGACACCTCTCCAAATCTCACAGGAGCAGGTGAAAACAAGAGAAGAAAACTGAATACCACACCTGAAGTCTTCTGGTGACACACAACATACAGTTAAGATAAAATCTTTAAAGTAATATCATATCATATCATATCATATCATATCATATCATATCATATCATATCATATCTCATATCATATAATATATATAAATAATATATATAATGTGAATAATATAAATATATATAAATAATATAAATATATGTAAATAATATCTATAAATAATATAAATATAAAATATAGTCTAATATAATAATATAAAAGTAAAATCTTTAAAGCTATATCAAAGTAAATGTGCTGTTGTTCTTGCTGGCCACTCTTCCTAGCCACCAGGAACTCAAAGAGCAAGCCATAAAACCAGTTTTTAACTTGGACCTCTGTATCTGTCAGAGGGCAGTGGCCTGAACAACAAGCTCAGCCTTAAAGCTCTAGCTGGTCTCATGCTGCCAACCCATTAATCACAAAGTGATGATCTGCATAATTGTTCTTGAAGAATTGGCAACAATTCATTTTAAAATTTAGCCCTGAATTCCCTTTAATAATAAATGATGCCATAATTTTAAGTTTTGGGCCTTTAAATCGTTTACACCTTTTATAACAAATACAGTATTTGTATAAGGCTTTACATTTACTGCCCCTCCCAAGCTTTCTCATTTATTTCCTCTTCTTCCATCATCTCAATTACCACAGGAAGTGGATAAATGCCAGTGAAGACAGACAGCTCAGGACATCTCTGAATGCCCAGGAGGGAGGCAGGTCCCTGGGGACAGGAGCTCAATGCAGATTTCGGGGGAAGCAGAGGAGGGACAGCACCTGGCTCTTTCACACTCCAGAGAATGATCTAATTGCTGGCTATTAGTCCTCTATATGACTCAAAACCTGTCAGTGCCTCTTGCAAATCTTATCCCAGGACATAATCACTGGGAATTGGAATTAAATGCTGAAATCATTTGGTGCTCTAAAACTGGCAACTGTAAAACAGGGGAAGAAATGTGACCCTGTCCTTTATCTTGCAGATTGGTTGCCCAGAGGAAGCTCAGTGACACAGCTTAAACTTGTTTGGGCACAACAGCCTCAGGATTTTCAGCCCAGATTTTCAGGCACCTCAGATTCTGCTTGGCAGTTTGACCTGTTATCCAGAAGAGTCACTGCTACTCCAGAAATGCAAACATCAGTTTCAGAATTCTATTCCTGCTTCCCAAGGCTGTGATGCTTTTCTAAGTGTCCCCAGATGCCCAGGTCCCATCCTGCTCTCTTTTAGCCAGTCTCAAACAGCTCCCTTGACCTCACTTGTCTGAGTGAGGACCTTAAACAAATCCTGACCCCTAGGAACCACCTTTGGCCAAATGTAGGCGATCAAAACCACAGAACATACAGCTTTTGTAGAAATTAAGGGCTTTGCCATCTCCTTCAGCCTCCACCAACCCTTGCTGAACAAAACTGACTGTGCTACAGCCATATAAAACAGCAGAGGTTGATTTCCTACTGTAGCTCTTTTATTTTATCTTCTTTCCAGCCTGTCTGAAATGCTCTGATGTGCCTCAGCACGTCCTGAGCCCCAGCAGGTTGGTGGCAGGAGAAGGATCCTGGTGAGGAGCAGCTGATCCCTCCCTGTGCTCCATCTGTGCTGTGCCTGGGCAGATGTCTGAGCAAAGCCAAGAGCTGAGCCTGGCCTGAGCTGAGCCACAGCCCCATGGCCAGGCTGGGTCCCCTCAGCTGCTCCCTTGGGAGCTGAATTCCTCCCTGATCCCCAATAAACACGGGGACATTGCTGTGCTGGTGGCAGCGAGTTAAATGCAGCACTGGTGCTCCATAACTGGGAAATGTGGAGTCACAGGAGGCACCAGGGAAGGAATGGCTTTGAAGTTCAGCTTCAGTGCAGCCCTCTGGGTTTTTTTGGTTTGTTTTTTTTTTTCCTTACACTTGATTTTTGCTTTTAAATATATGTATTTTAAATGGCTGTGTAAATAAATGAGGATCTGGGACAGGATCTGCTACAGCACAGGAAGGGAAGAAGTTTCTGTGCACCAGACAAAGAAATAAAACATGAGAGGATGTGGTACAGCCCCTTCTTTTGGTAGCAGTCATTAATAATACCAGGCTGGAGCAGGGGATGTTCACACCTTTCCATGTGCACTCCTCTGCACCCTTGTGTGTTGCTATTTGCAGCTCATAATTGAAAATTTTCTCTTGCTTAAAAGCCCCTGGGAGGAAATATCAAAAAAATAAAAAAAAAAGGAAAAATCTCCAACTTGCTACCAGTCCCAAGTTCAGGGGGAACCCACCAAAACCCTTCCAGTCCTTCCTATGAGCTGTAGGGTGAAACATAAAATGTCCCTCCAGGATCTGGAGTCCAGGCAGTTAATAGATACTCTGCAGTAATTTGTCATAAAAGAAAAAGAAGCAAGAAGAAAAGCAGTGAAAGGGGGAAAGAGGTTCTTGCTGTAATTCCATAAGATTATATTTGTTTCCTAACTAAATTAAAAATCAAAGCAGAACATATTGTCTTCAAATGAAAGCAATTTTTAAAAGTTGTCTTTCCAAATTTGTGGGCATTTTAAAAAATCAAAACAAAGAAAAATAAAGTGTTAAATTGCTTAAAACAAACTGAGCAATGTGTGGCTGAGATCACTCAGTGCTGTGATAGGCACAGTACTTACTCTTTTATATCTTCTCCTTTCAGACTGGAGACCAGAAAAGGAAAAAAAAATACTCATTAGATGATGAAGAGCAAATAAGAACTGCTTCAACACTGGAGCTCAACACATTCTGAGAGATTTTAAGGTCATCTTGCTAGACAGAAAAGGAAATGATTACAGGAAATATTACACTTCATGCTTCTGCAGCTGGATTAAGTGTTTTATTACTTACCACTGAGGACACTTCTGTTTGACACAAATATATTTGTTAGAGTATTTTATTAAATTACAGCAAACATCTGAATTCAGAGTGGGGCTATTGAGAAGCTAAATGTAAGAAGAATTGACATTACAGTGTCTCAGCAGCAGTAAAGCTGTAATCAGTGCTGACAGATATTACTCATGTGCTTCAGGCTCAACAAGAAGCTGCTCAGATACCACCATGGAGAAGAAAAGGATGAATTATCACGAGATCCCTGGGAACACAGCACCATGGAGGAAGGCTCTCCAGAGACACTTCTCCCTGTTTTTCTCTATAAAACTGAGGGCTGTGTGTAAATAACTGGTAAATCCTCTGGTATTCAGAAAGATTTGGCATATTTGTTAATAGCTCTGCCTCCTGACCATACATGACTGCACAGACAGCTTATCCATCATTTTCCAAGTGTCTGGCCCCTGAAGCTGTAGACAAATTGTGGGCAGAAAATGAAACTATCCCACTTTTTCAAGCAAAATTTTAAGGCTTGTTTCATGAATTTTTTAATTACCATCTGATTTTTTTTTAATGTTTAGAAGCAGTGATTTTAGATTCTTTTTCTTGCTGGTTCTGACAGGAGAATTAGATTAGGAAGGGCTGGTTGCTGGTGCCTGCTGTACCCTAAAACACCCTGCAAGAGCCTGGCAGGACCAAACCCCATGTCAGGGCAGCTGAAGGGCAGCAAACCATTCCTTCCTTCTCCCTTGGACAAGGGAGGCAGGAAGAGAGGTATAAAACAGTATCAACAGTGGGGGATCCCCAGAGATCCTCTTATTTAAGTAATTGTTAATTCCAGGCCACAAGGAAATTCTATTCAGCAACAATTAAACCAGGGTTCTGTAACAATGTGGGTGCAGTGTGACCCATTTTTTGTTAGCTGTCACATGGAAACTGTTGTGCAGGGAACATTTTTCACATCTGCAATATGTTAGAGGCATTTTCAAAGGGTTAAAGGCCTCTTGCTCATCACAGGGCAATGAATTTCCCAGAGGAACATTCTTAGGATTATCCCTTATTCCTTTCACTCTTCTTTGTAGTCCTGGGAGTCATTAGTGCACAGGTACATCTCAAGATATTTTTTGCAATACCTTAGGAATTGCACAACTGAGATTTCTTCCTCTGTCCAGCATGCAAATCATCCCTAAAAGGGTTTTCCTGGAAAACAATTCCTTACATTGTTTCCCAAGGGTATGTGTTCTTTTATTTGTCAAGGATCAAAATGTTTATGTGGTGATGCACAAAGAGATATTTAAACCCAGAGTACTTTGAGGTGGCAGCAGCTTTTTCTTCATTTTTTCCTCATTCTTTTTCCCATTCATCAGCTGAGCCAGAATCTCAGGAAAAAAAAACCAAACCACATTTAAATGGTTATTCAATGCCTTAATGTGCTGAAACCAGCCAGTTTCTCTGCAAAATTCACTTAGGCACCAGCTGTTTACCTGCAACTTCTTGTTGTGGACAAGTTTTTTTCCTTTATAGACTCGTTGGACTTTTATTTTCCTTACTCAAAGTTTGCATGTAGTCAGGAGTGTCTCCTGCAGTGAGCTCCATCTCATGCAGGTCAGTGGGGCAGGATTACCCACAGATGTCTGCAGCTCTTCTGCTGAAGCCTTTTGACCACAGCAAGCCTGTCCTTTGTCTCCAGCCTTTAATGAGCAGCAGGTGCCAGATGTATGAGAGTAGGTACCACATATTTGCTCTTAATTTAAAAATCCTCATGAAGTATCCAAACCCCTCAAGGATTTCCAGGGATCAAACCCAACTAAGGACCCTCATTGAATTGCATCTCTCTGAAGACAGACACAGGCAGTCTTTCCCAAAGTTAAATGTCCTGGGTGCTGATGTTGGATGCATGCTCATGTTCCAGGGATTTTGTTGGGAATTAAAAGCCAAGACCCAGGTCACTGATAAATTGCAGTTTGGCCATTCACATCAGGACTGAGATTTACATAATTAGGCAAGAGGCAAGAGCTTTGGTGACCAACACAGAGAGCATTTCAAAGTCTGCAATAGTTTATGAGTTCAGAGAGAGCAGCAGCTCTCTGGGCTGGTCTCCTGCCAGCTGTGCCAGAGCAGAGGGAGCTGCTCCATTGACTGACTCCACAGGGAGTCCTTCCTCCAACTCTGCTTCACAAAAATAAAACAGTTACAGTTTAGGTGGGGTTTCTCATCCCTGGAAGTCTCCCTCAAAATGAAGCTGACTGATAAAATCCTGCATTGTTTTTTTCCTGGTGTTAGCGACCCCGAGACAAAGCCACTGGAAATGAGAGCACCATGTAGAGGAGTTCAAGGGTCTAATGCAACAAAGGACCTGTGTGTTCAGCTCTTTTTCTCCTTTACAGGAGAAAAGTCTCATTCTTTTTTAGTTTCCTCTCTGGAGAGAGCTTTATTTAAAATTCTGTTTGTACATCCTTCTTTTTTTCTTTAGTGCCTTTGGGCCTTGAGAAGTCTGGAAGCTCAAGAATTCAAACTTCAAGGAGGTTGTTTAGGAAAAAACCTCAGTGTGCTACAGCATTTTGTAAACCCCAGATGCAGGCTGGTGCCTTTGATTATTCATACATGCCATTCAGGCTCTGCCTCTGTCAAATATTTTTTATTTCCACACTATTGGATGAAAAATTCCCCATCCAGCAGCTGCCTCGTGAAGCAGAAAATGTTAATGTTTGTGTCTATTGCAGTGTACCTCTGGCAGAAAAAACAGAGGCTCTGTGCAGGGAAATCTTTGTGTTGTCAACCCCTCCTTTTCAGGTAGAATATGCACCTATGTCATATTTTTATATAAACGCTGTAGGTTGGTCTCAGCAGAGAACAAAGAGCTTAAATTTATGGCTTGCCTGACTGTGGTTGTCCCCTGCAGCTGATTTGATTATTCATCATGCTCCACACCACCAGCCCTTCGTGCAGCTGGGGGTGTCACCTACCAGAGGATAAACCCTTTGGTCATGTCATAAATTTAACATTACACATTAAATATCTGTATTATTATAATACTGACATAAGATGTTTTATATGTATTAAATCTTCAGAACTCTGTACAAAGAGATTGGGACTGTCATGTCCTCCTCAGGCTGTAGCTCCAGTAATTATACAACATTCCTCTCATAAAGGACCAGGGTTCCAAGTGGTTCAAAAGCCAAAATTGATGCAACACCACTACAGCAGCTCTGCCAATTCCCACCACGATGGACTGGCAGCACCTTCCTCCCCTTCATCCTTGTCCAGCTCCCCAGGGACTGACCCCAGCTCAGCTTCACCTGTGGCCTTGGGCAGCCCAGCTCATCAGGCAGGGGAAGGAGGTTGGATCCTGGCTGGCCTTGGAAAGGTTGGGCTCCACAGACAGCATGGAGGTCTCCACCAGGAACAGTTCCTTGGCTTGGGCTGCCATATAATTCCAGCTGTCCCCATTCCTACGCTCCAGGGAGCCCTGGGAAGGGGTTTACCTGAGGTGACATTCCCCACTGGCACTTAAAATGGGACCAGACACCAATGTTCAGGCAACTAAAATCTGCTGATGCCCTTCCCTAAGTAAGCCCAGAAAAAGAACCCAGAAAAACAAGAGAGGTACCAGCTGAGGGGTAGGAATGTGATCAGGCACTGGAATGGGCTGGTCTGAGGGGCAGGGAAATCTCCTTGGAGATCATGGAATCACAGAATACCCTGCAGCAGAATGGACCCAGAGGGATCACTGAATCCACTGACAGAATAAAAACTCAGCTGGAGGGGGCTGTGAGTGACCTCCCCTAAGATGGACCCTATTTTAGGGTGCATCAGAGATATCCAGAGGTCCCTTCCAACCTGAATTATGCTGCCAGCTCAGGCTAACAGATGGGGTCCACAGGACAGACAGGTAAGATTGGGGTTGCCAACAAAAGGTCTTGCTCTTGGCCCTCCAAAAGACAGGGGGAGAGGGATGTGCATCTCAGCCAGTGTCATGTTATGGTTTGATTTTACAGAGAGGAAACACAGCTTGAGAACAAGTGTATTTATTTGATTTTCATTAGCTAGGCACAAAAATAACCTGTGTCAGCTGAACTCTCCTCGTGCTTTTCAGTTTTACAGATTTTTCTCAGAAAGCTTCCAAAATTTAGAAATATTCCCAGGCAACCTTCCAAAATTCAGAAAGCACAGAATATTGAACACTATTTTCCTTCTTCCAGACTCCCTCATTAATTTTAATCAGCAGGGAATATATTTTCAAAGTGGCACTTAGAGGCAGACAAATCATGTTAAAAAGTAAAGGTATTTCCACCCCTAGATCACCGTGACCAGCTTTAAATCATACCTGAAGGCAGCTCATTATTCTGCCCAGGCAAAGAGTGAGGCAGAGGGAAAACTCCGGGTGCCAGAACAAGCCTGAGGATTTTTTTGCTTGAGGAGCCCACATTCTTTGCAGATGCCTAGGAAGGATCCCAGGAGCAGGATCCCCATCCCATCCCATCCCTGTGTCTCACAGGAGCTCTGTGTAATCTTCCTCTTGCTGCCCATCCCTGCAGCACCCACTCCACAGAGCATCTCAGAGTTTCTAACACAGGGTGAAGGAGCAGATGTCAACTCCACAGGTCTACATCCCCATGCACCATACATCAGCAGAAATGGCACCTCAATCCAGATCTCCTCTCACCACAGACAGGATGTCAGGTTAATTGGCTCTGGACTTGTGTTCGCATCCTGCATTTCTGTTTTAATTACGCCTCATTAATTTTCACCTTCTAAGCTTACAAAGAGCAGTGAGAAACCCAGACACCCACTCCCATTTCTCTTGCACCTTCATTTCTTTCCCATCTGGGGATGTGACATGCACAACACACTGACACCAGAATTTTGGGTACCAGAAAGTCAAGACCCAAGCACAAAAGGATTTATTCTGCTGGCTTCCTGCTGAGCTCAGTGGGATGTTCAGGGTCCCACTAGGAGCAAAGAGCTGTGATGGTTGGCTGAATTGGAGCCTGGAGGAGGAGGCCAGGACCACACAGAGAGCTAGAAAGTGCTCCAAGAAGAAAACCCAGGAGCTTCCTGGCTCTTTGTTCCCCATTCAAGATGCAGGATCAGGCTTCTTCTCTCCACGAATTTCATGTAAGAGCAATAAGGGATGACACAGGAGCACACATGCATGATTTGGGGGTGGCCTGTGCATCTCTGCATTCACAGCGACTGATATTCTAGGACACAGAAAATATTTGAGGAGAGGGGTGTAACAAATCTGAACATACATAATTGAGAGAGAAAAAACCTGCACAATTAACTGGCTTGAAAGCTAAGATTAAAAATAATTAAACACATAAGTCATAGTATTATCTGCTACAGTGATATTGATGAAAACAATGAACTTCAGGGAATTTGACATTCGTAGATTTTCAAGACTTTGAACGAGGCTCAACACCATGTTTCCTCAACCCTCCTTACAGAAAAGGAATGTTAAAGCACATAAAAAGGAACACTCCATTTTTTACAGAAGAAACTGTTAATGTGGCCCCTCACGACACAAAGCCACTCATTAAACCTTTTTTTTTTTTTTAGCATAAAGGAAAAGAACAAACTACACATATGAGATGACCCAAACAGCTGCCTCTACTTTGTTTTGCTTAATGAGTTATCCTGAGGCAGTTTCCCCCTGGCACAGACACAAAACTTCTGGTGTGGGCTCCAGCCACATCCAAACACAAGGCAGAGCCCTGGAGCTCCTCGTGGGCAGAGCACCCTCTGCAAACATCTCCAGCACCACTCCCAGCACCTCCTGGAAGACTCTGACATTCACATGCCTGTAATGCAAACATCTCTGAACTTAAACATCAGCCGAGATATTTCTGAGCTGCCTTTGGTGCTCTTTCCATGAGATAACCCCACCCCAGAAGAGGTGAAGCACAATAATCAGTCAATCATGGCTGGGAAAAGGATCAAGCAGGTCTGCTGGTCCCCTCCTTCCCACGTTTGAGATAATCATGGCATTTTGAAGACAATGAGTGATTTTTGAAACTTCCTTGGTTGAGTACTGGCCTTTATGAAGTCAGCTGCTTTGAGGGAGCTGCACGTAAAAATGCCTTTACTGAATAGCATCATTAAACTATGCAGGCATTTTCTTAGCTGATTTCCTCTTATTTGGAAGCTTAGCTATTCCAAATATCTTCAATTTTATATTAGCTTAAGTTTAGGGATGTCATCATTGCTGCATATTAACTCACTGGTAAAAAAAAAAATCCAATTATAAACTCAGCTTAGAATCCAGACTGAAATGCAGCAGATAGTACTAAAATCTTTAGGAATTGGAATAACTGCTGATAAAAAAGCCATTATCTTTTCCTGAATGCTTGGTTGCACAAATCCAACTCAAGGTGAGAACAAACAAATTTTGGAGAACTTCTTTGGCATAAACTTGTTGACAAGGCCTATAAAAGCAGCTTTTTCAGAAGCATTGCTCAGGTCTGAAATCTTGCAGCAAGAGGATGAAAAAGACATTCAAGCTACTGAGCATTAATTCCCTCTCATGGTCCTCTATGCACCAGGATGACTTAAAAGCTGGGAATGGAAAAAATACATGGAGTGAGAAGAAAGCCACAACCTAATGTAGGCTGGCAGGGTTGAAATGCCCTGGAAATGGCAGGTGGAAAGCCAGGACTCCTCACACATTCCTGTCTGGATGGGATCAATGACAGAATGATGCTTTCCCTGGAGAAAATAGGGGATGCAGGATCTCTGGCCCCAAGGTGATCTGCTGCTGGAATTTCTTCCATTTCACTGGATAAGTCAATGTGGGTCGAGGGCTACCTTCTGTGGGCAAGCCATGTCACTGCTGGGCCAGCTGCTCCTGTCCCTCTCTCTGGAGTGTCCCCACACTGGGGAAGGCAGGCCAGCACCACTGGAGGTGGAAGTTAGGCTGGGAAGCAGCAGGTTCCTCACCTGGGGAACAAGAACATCTGGGCCTGCTTGCTGCTGTTGGGATTGCACAGCCTGGACCTGCCATGGAGGTTTCAGGCAAAAAAAGGACAGCTGGGAGTCTCCACTTATAGGAGCAAACCTCTCTTTGGTAAGAGAACCCATAACATTTACCAGCTTCATTAAAGATATCCTCACTGCTTCCTTGGAGGATGGAGAGCTCAGCACAAAGAGGCACTGTCCCCTGGGGTCACAGGAAGAACATATGTGTCCTCCTGATGGAACAGTGGCAGTAGCAGCTCAGATTTGTCTGGAGCCTTCTCCCAATTATCAAAACCAGGTTGTGTGAAAAGTCCATCTGGACACCCAGCCAAAAAACATTTTGCACCTAAAAGTCATTTTAAAAAAGAAGAGATCAGTAGCTTTGGAGTAAGGGAGCTCTTGAACCCAGAAATCCAAGATGAACTGAAAGAACAGGTTTTGAGTCCAAAGCTCCATATATAAAGAAGTAAATTTATATTGCTGCTGAGGCCACAAAGCCCCCCAAAATTAACAGTAGCAGATATGTAGTCCCAGCTGCAGCCAAGAGTTCAGAAACAGTTCACTGCTAAAAGAAGCAGAAATTGCCATAAGTATTCTAAAGAGCTTTCCAATTTCCTGGGTTTGAAGTGATTTCACTCCAGTCAGTGAGGGTGAGATATAAATGCCAAGAGGCTGGAGAATTTAAAAATGCACACAAAGGTACTTTTAGGGAACAAACTCTCAGCAGATCTCTTTGGCCATGTACCTTGCTTGTCAAACAAAAAATGTTGGAGGAAAACAGCTCCTCAGCCTCACCAGCCCACCCACTAGAGGAGGCTGCACTATTTAATACATTTTGTGAAACCCTCAGATTTCCACTGGCCTCCAGCCTAGGAATGGAAAATGGAAAATGTTACAAGTAAAGCAACAGCTCGAGCTGTCCTGAGGTGAGAAGATGGCAGGGGATACCAGATCATTCAGGAAAGCACCTTTAACATCATTGAATCCAAATGTTAATCCAGCACTGATGAGTCCACCAGTAAACCATATCCCCAAGTGTCACATCTACACCCTTTCAATGCCTCCAGGGACTGTGACTCCCTGGTCAGCTTGTTCCAATGCTGGAAAGCCAGAAAGTTTTCCTAATATCTGATCTAAGCCTCCCCTGGTGCAACTTGAGGCCATTTCCTCCTGTTTTATACCTAGAAGAGCCTGACCCCCACCTGGCCATAACCTCCTCCCAGAGAGTTGTAGTGATAAGATCCCCCCCAAGCCTCCTTTTCTTCATCCTCCACTCCCTCAGCTGCTCCTCATCAGACTTGTGCTCCAGACCCTTCCTCAGCTCCACTGCCCTTCTCTGGACACTCTCCAGCACCTCAATGCCCTTCCTGAGCTGAGGGCACAGCACTGGAGGTGTGGCTCTTGATGTCCCCCCAGTCTGGCATCATCCCAGGAGGCTGTCCTAGGTTTCTTTCAGCAGAGAGGTCAGAAATCCCTGTGGTGAGCCCTGGGACAGCAGCTGGCCCAAGGAAAGGGCAGAGAGATGCAGCCCAGGATGAGGAGCCTTGTGCCACACTCTCTGTGCCAGAGAGGAACTCACCATTTCCACCTGCATCTTCCACTCTGCTGCTGCCAGCCAGAAAGGCTTGGAGAAAGCAGCTTTCAATGGAGCTCATGGTCCAGGGTGGAAAAGCCACCATGAATGTCTGCTAGTGGAGCCCTCAAGGACCTCAAGGGTGGCAGGGCTTGTTTCTCTGCTCTCTGCAGGATCAGCAAGCTCTGCCCACAGCACCCTTGCAGTAACAGAGAGGCTTTGCACAGCACCAGAGGCCACTCTGGGCTGGATGTGTGGCTTAGACCACAGGGCAGAGACACCCTGAGACTCTACCTTAGAAGAAACTTCTTTCCCCTGCACCGTTGTGCTAGAGACACCTTCCAGCTTTGAGACCAGACCAGGATACAACCCTGGACACATATTTTCCACTGTATTTCAAGCAATTCTCCCCATTTCCATTCACAATTTAATCTACATGGGGTTTATGGGCCACAAGAGTGATGTTTTACCTCAGAGGGTGTGTGGGACAGTCACTGTGGTCCAGGTGATGTGTGTGGACCCAGCTGGAGGGCTGCAAAGAATGCACAGAGGGGAAAGGAGGCACGTGGGGGGTGCAGAGGGCCAGCAGCTCCCCAAAGGGAGCAATCTCCTCCTTGCAGGCAGATGGCAAAGACTTGGGGGAGAAGAGAGCGTGTTCACACCTAGGGAGATGATTTGGATGCAGTCAGGGAAATGTGGCAGGGTCTGGCCGATTTGGCTGGGCTGCTGCTCGTTGTTATAGCAACAGGAGGAGTCTGCTGCCAGCAGGAGGATGGAGCCGAGCATGGGGGACATTTTTAGAAAGCAAAGGAGAGAGTTTGAATGGGTAGAGAGAGAGAGAAGTTGTAGGTGTGGAAAACAGGATGGCAAACGCAGGCAGAGGAGTGGGATTTGCGGGAATGGAGGATCCTCCCCACCTGCATTCTGACGGTCCCACTGCAATCCTTCCCTGGGGCAGAGGAGGCTCTGCCTGGGGTGTCCCTCCTGCTGGGAAGGGCTGCCAGGCCACACGGGCACATCGGTGCTCTCTGGGGTGACAGCAGCAGGAACAGCACTGCAGAGGTGTAGGCAGAGGGGGGATAGCACAGGGCGTGCTTGTGATGGAATCGCAGCAGGAGGGGAATCCTCTGCAACCACCCCAGACTGCGAAGGACTGGAGAAGGCTGTTCCAAACACAACCCTGGCACACTGGGGCTTATCACAACTCCAGCCTGTCCTGAGAACGCCTCGATCTCTGCAGGGATTGCCGGAGGAAGCCCCGGAGATGCACAGCAGCCAGCACGGACCTCCCCACGGGGAACCACCGCGCTTTAACACAGCTCACCAAACACCCCCTTGTGAATCCAGCTCCTGAGTTACCGAGCTCTTCAAACACACCCAATCCAGGCTTTTAAACAACGATGTCTTACCGGAAGTGTTTATGACATTTGCATAGAAAAATCACGAAATAATTGCGCGTTTCCTCAAGAAAGCCCCAGTCATTCAGTCTGACAGCTCAGCGCTGCGGTGTTTTTAGGGGAAAGCACTGGAGGAGGAAGGAAAGGCAGCCCCTCGATCTCGCTGCGGTGTTTTTAGGGGAAAGCTCTGGAGGGGGAAGGAAAGGCAGCCCCTCGATCCCGCTGCGCTCGGCTCTGCCCAGGAGAGGGCAGCAGG